>VYXF01010846.1:954713-1046011 GCA_013397295.1 Polioptila caerulea | reverse complement strand
GGGAACCGGCGGCGGCTCCGCGCTTTGTTCGCGCCGCGACGGGGCGGGGGGGCGTGAGGGGCGCGGGCGGTGCGCGGCCCGTCCGCGCTCTGGTGAGGGGTTTTCGCTAACGATTCCTTGTAAAATCAGCCTTTTTACGACGCGCCCCGCTCCGGCTGCTTTGGCAGGCTTGTAAAATTAGCGAGCGGGCCGGGCGGAGCGGTCGCACCTGTGTGGCCGCCCCGGCGCTGCGCACCCCGGGGTCACCGCGCCCCCCGCCCGTGCCGTGGCGGTGCCCGGGCCGGTGTGGAAGGCGCTGATTCTCCGGCTCCTTGGCTTTTTCCAGCCTTAGGGCTTTGCTCCGCTTGGAGTCAGTACCAAGTTTCCCCAGAGTTGTGCGAGTTCGGAGCGCTCGGAGCGAGTGATAGCGATGGCTTCACCTCGTGCTGTGGGTTCCGCGGGATGGCTCGCAGCTCACAGGGCGTACTTGCATGTCTCTGCTTGCATGTCTGTCCTTACAGGCAAAATGTATGGTTTTTTTGTTGTTTTTTTTTCTTCTCTCTTAGGAGTGTGGTGCTTTAGTGAACTGTTTTTTGTGAAAGAGCCTCAGGACGTTACTGTGTCAAGGAAGGATCCGGTGGTTTTAGACTGCCAAGCCCGTGGAGAAGCTCCTATAACTATTACTTGGCTGAAAAATGGAGGCAAAGTGCTTGAAAATGAACGGATCTACACTTTATCCAATGGCTCGTTGTACATCATTGAGGTGGAGGGAAAGAAGGGAGAACTGTCTGATGAAGGATTTTACCAGTGTTTAGCTCTGAACAAATATGGGGCCATTCTCAGTCAAAAAAGTCACCTCACACTAGCAAGTAAGTCCCAGCTCCTGTTTATTAACCTGCACCTGGGTTTGTGACAGCAATTCCCTGAACAACACACAACAACCTCTTGTTTTGATTGTGTACCTGAAAAGTTAAAATGCAAAATTATAGAGTAATTCTAGAGAACCTTTATTTCTTTTTAAATGTTTGAGATTAAATGTTAAAGATTATTTAAATGTTAAAGATTATGGGAAAAACTTATGGTGGTCCCTTTTTCAGTTCCTGATGTGGCAGAAGTGGTGCAGGCAGCTGTGAGACCTCTTGGGCAGTGGTGTGGGTGCCTTGTGGCTTATGTGTGTCACTAGTTTCTGGAGCAGGTGGTGATGCAGAGTCGTGCTGGCTACAGAAGTCCTGGGTCTTGATTCCCAAGTGCTGTTCTAGCAGCCTTACAAGGGTTATCTGCAGATCTGATTTAAAAAAAGGAAATTAAGAAATGCCTTGTTCAGTAGCTTGATGTCGTGTTGTGCCGTCTTGGGGCAGGGTGGAATGATTAATGTGGATCTTTATCTCTGTGAGAGGAAAGAGTGGAAAGGTTTTCTGGGCAATTGTAAGGCCTTGCTTTTCTGACACGTGTTCAGCCAAGCAGATGTGGGTGCTGTCCCTTTTGATTCCTCTGGAACCTCCCATTGGGGCCTGTTATGTAGTTCCACTGGGAAGGGAGAGTCGCATTTCTGGAGTGACTCCCTACTGGGTGAATGGTGAAGTAAATAGTTGTGTCTAAGTGCCTTTATGGCTTTAACAGACTGACCCCGGGTGTTTGTTGCCCTCCATTTCCCTATCATCTTTAAACATTGAGCAAGAGATGTGCATGAAGGAACAGAATGCTGTGCCTTTTTCCATGGCAGTGCAGACTTTGCCACTAGACTACTTCTACAACATGATCTCCTTTTGCTTTCCAAAAGTACATGGGAATGTACTTTTCAAAGAAAAGTAAATTTTGGCAAAGTAAAGAAAACTTTCATTTCAAAGAAAGTATAACACAGAGAGTACACAGTTTATGTAGTCTTCTCATGTTCCCTCTATAATAGGACTTAACTGATGAACTTAATCTAATAGGAAAAGACTTCCTTTGACCTCTTCGACCCTGTTCTTAGCAGCAAGTTGAATAAAACTAGTGCTGGTACCTCTGTGAAAACTTGACATTAGTTCTAAGTTGCAGCTATTACTAAATTCAATCTGAAAATAGTTAATGACATTGGTACATTAGCTTACATTAAAAAACGTGTGAATGTTAACATTTGTTAGTTTTCTTCTGTGTCCTGACCTAATTGTAAGAACCGTCCATGAGATCCCCTAGGAAGGTGTGAAAAGCCTTGTTCAGTGAGCCAAAGCACTGGGTGGTTCACAACCATCCTGGAAGCAGGTGGCTCCAAGTGAGTGCTGAGTTTTCACGTGCTGTAAGAATGTGAAACTCTGAACTCTCTGCTTCAAAAACCTGCCTACATACTACTTTTTATCTTGCTCATATCCAGGATTGATAGACCAAGTAATTTGTGGGTGCTTTTGGTAAAATGGTGAAAAATGAAGTATTACAATTTTTAACATTTAAATTCGCCTCACTAAGTTTCAGAGTGATTAAACATTAGACAAGAAAACTCTCCTTCCAAAAGTACATGTTTTTTTGTTGTTATTAACCAACATAACGCTAAGCAGTGGCTGATGGATTCTGTGGGTAGGACTGGAAAATTCAGGACCACTTTAAATTGGAGACGTTGCAGGATGAACTCTACGCTCAATACCAGAAAACTTCTGGAATAGTACAGAGCAACATAGTAGAATAGCATGGTAATGCAATTGCAGTTGGTTTTATTCAGGCATTACTGAACTCCTGTAAATGTTTGTTTCTGGCATACACATTATTTAATCAGAAAGGAGATTTAATTTTGATGATTATCACCAAGAAAGCCTTGTGAACCAATAGATTGCATGCTGTGGAGTGAGATTCTTGTTTTGCAGCCCTTTTTTTCCCTTCCTCCCCTTCTCTGTAAGACTGTGACAAAAGGTTTCTTTTGCTTCTTTGAATACTTGAAAGGCTTTCTATGGCTGTTGGAGAAAACTGGAAGAGATAGCGGATCCATAATGATCACAGTAGGTGTTGTTGACTTAGTGATTAAGTGGTTAACTAGTGGCCAAACATGAAGTTATCCTATGTAGCAGTCTCTTCTCTTTAGTCATGCACCAATCTGACCCGTTTCAGAATGTCATCTTTACTGTAAAGCTGTGAAATTGGGCAGTAATTTGTATTGTGATAATTTGGAGCCGATAAAGCACGTGCAAAATTAGTTTTCTCTCTCATTCTCACAGTGTTTCTGCCTGCTCTCATGAACTGATTGAACTATGCAGACATTTTAAGTGAAATAAATGAAAGTCTTTTGGAGGATTTTGTAGCCTTACAATATTTCTTTTTAGAAGCAGTTGTCTGTTGCAGCAAAGGCAAATTACCTTGTGGTCAGGGTACAGAAGGAACTATACATATTAAAGAGGTGGAGAATAGGCATTAAATGGGCATTCTTTCTTTGGAGGAAAAAAGCAAATGCTCTCTTCAGTTACTGGTAGCAGCAGGGTGTGAGGATGTTCTTTTACTTTGCCTGGTCAGAGGTTTTGCCAATGAGCTTATCTTTTGCTTCAGAATTGTAATGTTTAGTGTTGCATTTGGAAATCAAAAACTTTAATCTGTCCAAGAGTTTAAGATCTGAACACACAAGGAGATCAGGTCTTGGTTTCTAAAGTTAGAAACTGGAAGCTGAAGGTTGCACTCTTGGCAAGAATTCCATTATTCATGTGCAAATTAAGAATTCACAGGGTTAAAAGGTTAGAAACTGGCCAGGATGAGGTTTACCCTTGTGATAAAGAGCAGATGACCCTCATTCATTGGCCGAAGCTTTCATGTAGCTCCTCTGCAAAGTTAGTGATTGCCATGAATTGTTCTTGAGGAATGCAGAAATTCAAATGTGAGCAGGCCTTTCCTTAAGTGTCACTATGGAGCCTTATCTCCCGAGCACATCAGAGTAGGTCTGCAGGGACAGGGTTCCTCCCCAGAGGCCCCAAGGCTTTGCTTTCCTGTTGTTCATCCATGCACAAAAGAATTTGACTAATTTAGGGCTTTTTTTTTTGGTGAGATCCCCCTACTTTTTTAAAAGGAAACTCTGATGCTAAGGTAGTGCTTAGGTAAAACTAAACATTAGTTTCAGTACATGCTTGTAGTTACTTCCAAAGCTGGCTGATTGATGTGGGGGCAGAGGAGGAGGTCCTGTCTGCTGCTTTGTGAGGCAGCATGTGGGGGGAAAGTGGCAGTACTTAAGAGCATGACTTACTCAAAATTCAACTTCTGCCACTGCTACTGAGAGAGATCTCTTTTAATAGAATATAAAGGGAATGTAGACTTCAGAGAAGGTCCTTTTGGTACAGCTTTGAATCAGCCAAAAGTAAACAAACTGAGATTTTTGTTTTCCTGCATTTTAGAATTTTGATTATTCAACCCCAGTTAACTAAGATTCTGTCTAAAAATAAAGCTAGACTTCCAATAAAATATTATTCAGAGAAAATGGAGAAGGTGGACCACGTTCTGAAGCTGGTAATATGGGCATTGGGCAGTGATTGGATAGGCTGCTCACTGTTTATGTCCTTTTCACAAAGAGTAGAAATGAAAGTCTTGAGATGTTTGGGTGGTATATAAACAGCATTCCTAGATAACCCTTTCTCCTCTTGTAACTTGGCTGAATTGATTTTAATGTTTGTGACTTAGAAGAAATGTAAGCCTAATTCTTCTTGTGCAGGTTTCTACATTTCACAAGAGTGAAAGGTTATGCAAGCAGGAGGTTTCTGGGAGCATGCTCCTGGAGGGAAGCCGTGTGTGTGTGCCCACTGCATTGCAGCCTGTGGAATGCTGGGCCCTTTACACATCCCGGGCTATACGTGGTGTAAAGTTCATAAATTTGCTTGCCTCCTGAGGCAGTGATGTGACTTCAGGTTTCACTGTCCTGCGAATAATTGGCCATATTTATGTTTTTATAGCCTAATAGCATCTTTTGCTCTGCTTTTAAATATTTGCACTGAAGAGTGCATCCAGCTGAGCCTCTTTCTGTACTGTGACAATCATGTTTCCTTAGCAATTCCAGCCGTTTGTTCCCATTTTGGCATTGTGCTGTTCCTTGTGTGGGCACAGCTGCATGTGTAGCTAACTGAACAGGGAAATGGTCTGGGTTAAAATAATAGAATTAAAACAAAAGATGGTGTTTAACCCAGATGAGTTCCCTGATATGGTTTGTTTTGGAGCCACTCAGTGACTGCACTGGTGTAACTGAGAGGACTGAAGTGGAGGTGGGAAGACTTAGTGAGGACAGGGGAAGGTTAATGGAACTTACTCTCATCAAACTATGGCCTTTGTGAAATGTGTAGGCAAAACTTTTGCCCCTCTGCTACTGATTTTTTTTTTTTAAATAATTTTGTATCTCGCCTTAAAGTAGCAGGATTAATAGCTGTGGTCTATCAATATAGTTTTCGCTTTCTATGGAGCCTGTCATTTCAAGTGTCTTCCAAATGCATATAGAACTCAAAGTTATGTTTAATTATTTTAAATAGTAATGGAGAGAGGTACAAATTGTGAGAATGAAGGGTAGTGTTAGGGGGCAGAAGTGGTTTTGGACTGAGGTGGAAGTGAAATGACAAATGGCAGCTGTAGGCAATAGTCTTGTATTGAAAGAGAGCAAAGTCCTCATGTTGTAGAACTGGTGTGGTTACAGACAGCTTGAGGAACCTAGCGGTCTGGGTTTTGACAAGTGCTGCCCTACTGCTGTTGCTTTGATTAGTTGATTGAATATCCTGAGAGGAAAATTTGTTTCCAGGCTGAGAGTGCACAGGGATGATCTGCAGTGCATTTGAATTCCAGTATTTTTAGGCAGGAGGATGATGTTCCAATGCCTTAGTCATCAATGTCAGTTGATAACATTGAAGAACAGTAAGATTTTTTGTTCTTTAACTGAGATATCCTGAAGAAATAAGAAAACGGAGAAATATCATCTTTCTTAACCCTTTTTATTGTCGTATTTTCCTCTACAACTCCCGGGGCATCTTTTGACCTGAAGTCCTGCAGCACCTTGACAGAAGACAATTACCAGCATCCTTTTAAGACATAACCATTAAGTTACTTTTCTTCTTGTTGTTGGTACTAGGGCATTCCCTCCTTTTTCAACAATGACTGGGCTGCACTTGTAAGACATCTTCCACAGAATAAGGAATGTTTTTTTTATAATGCTACCAAGATTAAAAAAAAAAAAAGTATAAAACTTTGCTTAGTGCACATGAGCAGTGTTTGTTTCCACTGCCATGTCACTTGAGGTGAGCTTTTTATGGGTTTCCTCAACACTTCAGTTTGAAATTTGTGTCAAGCCTAATGCCAGACTGAGGCCTTCCATGCCCTTGCTTTTCCTCCTAGCTAGGCAGACCAAAGCTGTTAGCGTTTATTTACTGGTTTTTTATCAGCATAACTTTACAATGTATAAAGTTTTTACTAGCTTCTTTTTAAAAAGAATGTTCAATCTTTTTGGCAGTGCTCTCTGTAGCTAATAAAACCTTCACCTACATGGGACATGTTGAAGGAAAACACGGTGCTGTGCTAGATGTTGTTCAGAGCTGTGGCCAAAAGCCCTCACTCCTTACCCGGTGCAAGCTCTGTGTGTGCTGTGTGCACAAACCTGTGGAGATTCCTTTCCTACTTGCAAAGCAATGTGTGGCAGCAAAAGATGCTGTGCTGTTCCTGCAGAGTGGTGCTCCTCACCACTGCTCCCTTTCTTCCCCCTCCCTTTTTCTCTGCATTTCTTGGTGTAGAAATTGTTGAAAGGGCATTCAGTAAGGCCCCCTTTTGTCAGCCAGCTCTGATTATCCTAAAGAAAAGGATCTCACTCTGAGCAGTTGTTTGCCTAGAGACTTGTTGTCACGTCTTCACAATTTAACAGCTGTGGCTATTGATGGTGTGCAGAACAATTTAAGACAATGACAAAAGAGAATCTTGGAGGAAGAATTTAAAAGTTACTAAGCGTTTTCCTACAGAAATATGGTCATGCCTATTGTTGGACAAACTTGTGCTTAGTATTTGTTTTCCTCAGCATTTTGTATTTTTTCCACTTTATCTCCAAAATTGTGGACATAATCTTTATTTAGTTTCACTTTTTTTTTTTTTTTTTTTTGTTTTTGTTTCATCAATAGGCCCAGCTGTTAAATTGGGATTGATTACTTCCAGTCTTTATAACTGGTAATCACCACCTAAGTGAAAAAGTAATCAACAATGTCAAGACTCCACATTTTGTTGAGTAAGTGTGGGTTGTATGGTCAACATTAGTTACTAGGGTCAACCTCTAGGTAGCTTTTAAGCAGCAGCATTTTAAGCAGTGTCTACATTTTAAAGTTGATTGTCTCAGCGATTGAGTTAGAGGTGGAAAAAAAATCGCACTAGATCATTTGTGTTGGGAGTTAGAAATCCATCTGGCAGCCTTCCAAAACATGCATCCATAGTGAAAACAATTTTTGGTTGTATGGATTAAATTGTTACTTTTAAAAAATATAATCAGCAGACTTAGGAAAGAGATGTCTGTGAAACCACCTGAGTATGGACAGTTCGCTTATGACTTAGTATATGGAATTATTGTAAATTCCTCCTCTGTTTTTTCTGTGTGTAAAAACTTTGGAGGGAGATGGCCTTCCTAATTTATCAGAGGAAAATATAAATAAGCATTACTAGACAGATTTTTTTCTGCTGCTTTTACTTTGATTCATAACTCTCAATAATAATTCTATTGGTTTCGTTGTTTTTTTTCAGTTAAATCAAATTTGGTCTTAGGTGACTGGAAGTTTTCTTTTTTGTTTTTAACAACATAAATGCCATCAGAGACAAAGCAAACTAAGTTGCATCTGGATAATATAGTTAACATCTTAATGCTCTGTTCAAAGTGCTTGTTTCTCAAGTGCCCATCTCTTGTTGTTCTGGTAGAGGTTTCTGACACAGAGCATCTGCAACGTAGGGAAATAGAATCTAAGTTTTATTTCCCCCAGAGGCAGACAGGTCTGCACCTGAAATTCACTTAGATTCTTATTATCAAAACCCAACAATGACAGAATGTGTAACCTTTGTATTTTATGGGATAAAATTTCCAGGGTTTCTGTGTCTTTCTGTGCCAGTATTGCACTAAATAACTTTTAAAACTCTCACTGTTGTCAGGGTCTCTTTTGACTTTGATGAGAAAACTGAATTTTTTGGTAGCTAACCTTGAGCAAGTTTGGTTCTAGCCTGAGCATTGTAGCAATAGTATTCAATAAGTAGCTGCTTGTTTACTGATGTCAGAGCAGTAGAATGCAACATGAGAAATTAAATACTGAAAATGAACTTGTGATAAAAGGCATAGGAATGCTGACAACGAGCTTTATACCCAAAGCTTTTATCATGATTTAATCACTTGAGGCAAAAGTTGCAATGTACCAAGACACTTCACCATCTCTGGCAGGGCAACTGGGGAGGAAGAAAGTCAGGAAAGAGTGCAGTTGTTTAACCTTCTGTAGTCCTGATTCTTGCATTCATACCTGTTTTAACTGACTTCCTCTTCTGATTAAAGTAGTGAGAAGACACCCTTATTCTCAAAAATGATTTGGAAGTGTTTTTATGACATTGTTTCTGCTGGTGGGCAAAGCTCTGAGGAAGGGAATGACTCCTGGAACACAAAACATACAATGGTGATCAACTCTCTTCCTCTCAAGACCTCACAGCTACATTTTGACTTGTATTTTACCAGTTTTTTCAAAGGTAGAATACTGCTGAGCAAATGACACTTCCAGCCTTGGAGAAAAACTGTGTTTGAAAGCAGTGTCTGTCATCAGAGTCCCAGTACAATTCTCCTGGACAGCGAGGCTGTTTAAGAATGGTGGCAGAAATGTTTTGTGAAAAGCGTGAAGCCAGCTGCAGAGAGGGTCTTTCATATATTTTCCCATCTACAGAATCTTGGGAAGAAAACTTCCTATGTGCTGACTGATATCAGGGGGCTGATGGTAGGATGAGTTTTATCTCAAAACATTGCAATTCACTGTGTTCTGACATGGAACATCTTTGCCAAGCACGTTTTAGGTGGATGGTGACATGGGCAACAAATGCCATTATGTGCAAGACTTTGGGAATTGCAGCTTTAGGTGGAGCAAACACAGTGTTTTAGGAAGTAGAAAAGTCTGTCTTAGCTGCAAGCTACTCTGGGTGATGTATTGATGACAAAGCAGAAAAATTTACCTTGGCCTAGTCCTCAAGCCTCAGAACATGCGAAAATTATGATTTAGAATTTAATAATAGCAATAATTTACCTTGACTTAGAAGTGTGCTAGAAATTTGCTCTTTAGCTCTGAGGTGCTGTAGTTTAATTTTGAAATTATTTCCTTATGAGAGAGAGCTTTAAAAGAAGGAATTACTGATTGACCAGACATGAGAGGCACTTTATTGCAAGAGGTAATAAGAGGTAAGTTATTACAAGCATTAAATGTGTCATCTGGTGTTCTTTTAATACATTGCTGGGGGAAAAGCTAAACTAAGTCTTTACAGCTTGTGCTGTGCATCTTGTATCTGGTGATGGATGAGTGTTGGAAACTGGAGAGGATCTCGTGAACAGAAGCAACTTTATATTTTCAAATTTGATTTTTAGTGTCTTTAGATAATGATCCTGATCACATTGATTGATTACATTGTTTGTTGTAATTCCAGTAGATCAGAATTTCTTGTGTAAAACCTTCATTGGTTTCTGAAGTTTTCTTAGCTCTACTTTGAGCCATTTGAGAAAAAAGTCCAAACAAGTTAAAATAAGTTTAGAAAAGCATCTTACATCTCAGCCTTTGCTGCATGAGTTTCTCATGTGAAGTAGCAATGCTCCATCTTCTCCCTCTAAAATCATAGAAGTTATCTATCACCATGTCCATATCACTGTATTTTACAAAGTGGGTTTGCCGGCTCTTTTAAGCTGTATTGGGACACTTTCTGTACACCTTAAAATGGACAGGAAAACATATCAAATAGCAAAGCTTTTCATTTATTTGCTGATCTGTTCTAACATTGAAAATTTTCTCATCATTTGTGTCCTCTCCCATGTTCCCACTCTTTCTTCTTTCTCATATCAGGTGCAGGCTGATTTTTCTTCATTTAGTTAGTTTTTGTTTTTTCCTTTTCTCTTATAAATTGTCATGTATGTGCTACATCATTGCTTTGGATCTGCAAAACTGCTTCTGGTGACCCTCCTTCCCTATTCCTGTCTGATGCCTGGAAGGAGGTGCTGTCTTCCAGTGGAGCTTATTTTCACAGCTGTGGCAGAGGAGGGAAGTGTCATAAGATACTTTGAGGTCAGTTTTGACCCCCAATTTAGATGAGGTAAAAATGATTCTACAGAAGTATAATATCTTGTCTCAGGTGGTCTGCCTATAACTTAAAATCAGACAATAATTATGATTAAGAAGCTGTTTTAATAGCCCATTGCAATAATGTGCGATAAAATCAAGTCAGTGTTACACGTTATTGTTTTTTGCTTAACAACTTGTTACAACTGGAAGTTTTCAAAAAACCCGTTATCTTTTCAAAGAAACCTTCAAGTCTTTGAACATGCAGAAGAATTTTAAATGCTTACTCCTGCTTGTACAATCTTGAACATATTAATAAATTGCTTAGATGACTTATCAGCAAATTAACTAGGGTAAATTATTAAATTACCATTTCACCATCCGCATCAAGATCTCTAGTAAACCTCTAATAACTGTAACGTGTGCCTCAGGCAGAGCTGTGCATTGTGCATACATAATGTCTCTTTGTAAGGAGAATTCGTTGTCTTTATGAAGCCATTGACAGACATTTATCATTTTGTTCATTAAACTTGTCTGTGACATCCGGTAAATTGATGTTAACTGGAAATATTCTCTGGGAGTTCTGGCATGGCTCTGTCATTTTGCCTGAGGAGAAACTTTGTACCTAGCGTGTCCCAAATTACAAGGGTGAAACTTCCTTCCCCCACCTCTCCAAAAGCCTAAGTGAGCATATGACCAGCTCTTTTTTCCCCTCTTGCTTTTAATGCTTATTTATGCAAACTGCCCTGTAGCCTGCAGTTTGCAGGCAGATTTATCATTGATCTTCAATAGAGGTTGAAAGTGGATCCTGCTTTTATTAGTTCAGCCAGTCTGTGCCAGGAAGGCAGCTCAGTTTTATCCCACAGCAAACAAGAAATTGACTGTGGAATTCTTGGTAGCATTGGTGGGAGTTTTGTGGCATTCCCAGGTGTGACTGTTAGTACTTGTTTTTAATGGTCATAATCTTTACCCAGTGTTGCTTACTGCTGATCCTTGCAGTGTTTGGTAGGTGACCAAATGCATTGCTGAAAGCCTTTAGAATAGTGCCTCAAGTTACTTTGTTTGGAGTGATGAGCAATATTTCATTGTTTTCTGCTCTTGAGCACCTAGTGAGGAAAAAAATACACACTTGCAACACGTGCCAGTGTTTGATTCCTGTGGGATAGCTGTCTCTGGTAGTGGCAGAGGTTGTTAATAGGGTATCTGCCTGCCTGCCTGCTAGTGTTCCTGTTGTGCTACCTGAATCCAGCTGTATTGGGGATCTTTCTAACAGAAATGAATGCACTAACAAATTGTGCTGTAACTGACCAAAATATTTATTAAAGGGTCTAAGATAACATAAAAAAATTGAATATAAAAAAAAAATCCATAAATACATACATTTTTTGTCTTTTGAGAGAAAGAGTAGAGCAGTTGGCTCTTGAAAATATATTGTGTCTCACTACATAATAGTTCACTGGATTAAATGAATTTATTGATTTCTGCTTCTTTACTGACACACATTTATGAGCAGTTTCTTTGGCACCATGGCCACATGTCAAAGGTCATAACTTTCCTTCACAGTGGAAGAATAAAAGCTTTCAGATGGTGAATCCCTGAAATCTAAATAGGGTTTTATCATCCCTTCCCCCCTCAATATAATTACTGTCTTTGCATGGATTTATTTAAGATAAATACACAATAATAATTTAAAAACCTGTACATACCAAAGGAACTCCTATATTATCTATCGTAAAATAGCTGCAGGAAACTCTATACATAAAAGGCAACATATCTAATCTGCTAATAGGTATCATTATGGAGCACATGGTGGTATATTAGACTCCTTTATGGTCAGAGATTCTATTGAAAATGATGACTTTTTAGAACAGAAGAAATATTTTTCATCAATAATTTTATTAGCTATCATTTAGAAACAGTATTTCTTTCATTTTAGAGTTGTGTATACTTTGTGCACCTGAGGAGATCCTGGTAGTAGATCCTACTGAGAAAATGCAGCATGTTCGAGTTCTGTTCTTCATGTTTAAATGAACTTTTATAATGTTGACATTTCCTTTAATGACCTTCATTAGCAGTAAGTAGCCTGTGGGGTTTTTGTTGTGTACTAGATATGAAACTCCACTTGTGATGTAAACATGAATTTATTAAAAAAAGAAACTGCACTGAAACATAAAGACATTTAATCAGTCCTCTGATTGGCTAGAGGCAGTAGGCAGGAGTAGTAGGGGCCACTACTACTACTAGCAGGGGCTTTTGCTCTATCTGGGAAGAGCTTATCTTCTATTTTTGGCAGCTACTGCCTGTTAGATGAGCTCTGACCACCTCAAGAAATAGCAGTGTGAAGGTAACCTCGCCAAGGTGTTGATTTAAAAGAATTGAAATACTTGTGCTAGGTAAGGTGACATAGGTTTGAGTTGTTAGTGTGGTCTGGCTGTAGTCCTCTTAGCAAGGATGTTTCTGAAGGAACAGCAGAGCCTAGTGTTCTAGCAATGGGAAAAACACCCCAGGACTTTCTAAGAAGGCCTAAAAAGTCATCTGTAGCACTGCCTGCCCCAAGAAAGAATTGTCTGCCAGACTTTATTTTTGCATAGTAGAGATGAAACCTATTGATGCTTTTATTATAATTCTTGCAAAAAAAAAAAAAAATCAGTGGATCAGTGGTAGACTTTTCTTCTGCTCTATTATTTGTGTGTGTACAAATCATGATCTTATTCCAAGGGGGCTAGTGGCACTCTGATCTTTAGTTTACCAAATATTTATATTTTAGAACTGTAGCTGCTAATTTTCTGACAAGTTAACATTTTGGATAGAAATTTGTCACGCCGGTATTCATCTCTGCTTTTTAATTTTTCTAATACAGTATATTTCATCAGGACTGTTTATCCTGTTCCCTAGAACAGATTGAAGATGAAACTATTTCCTCTGTATTTTTTTTTTTTTCCATTAGGACAGCATGGACATGTCCACTTTAGAAACAGAGAGATGGAACTTATTGGGGTCTTTGTGTCTGGACATAGCTTTTGTTGTTGCTATGACTGGAATTGATTGTCATGTTAGTTCTGAGGAAAAATCTCAAACTTTTTTTGTTTTTTAGCGTATGTTCACACAGCTTTACTCATCTTGACTAGCTCAAGACAGGAGGTGATGTTTGTGCTGAGCCTGTTGCTTGTGGATACTCAGCTGTGCTTTCCCTCTAAGCAGTCCTGGACAGATGTAGACTTGCTTTTTTTTCCTGTTCTGCATTAATGAGGAGCTGAAGTGTGATCTAACACTGCCTGGAGAAACCAGCTGGCATTGAAAGCTGGAAACAATGCTCTAATTACCTGGAGAGGAAGTTTGGGAGGGGAAGGGGGTGAGGTGGAGGTGTGAGTGGTCTCATGTGTCCAGAGGTCAGGAAGGGTATTGGTGGGAAGAGGCGAGTGCTGAGCAGAATCTTGTGGAGTGAGGGGACCTGGGCTTGGCTCGTTTGCAGATTGCCATGGGTACAAGTTCAGAGTGGAAGAGGACTGGGGATCTGGCAAAGACTGGCTCAGGAGGGTGTGCCCATCAGAGCAGCTGATCTTTCAGGACATCAAATGTGAACCCAGGAGGCCTGGACTTCCCTTGGGAACATCAGAAAGACAAAGAAGAACCTACTAGTCTGGGAATCTTTAGAGTATTAAAAATGCATTTCTGCTTCAGCCAGAAGCTTCTGCAATATGTGACACAAGTCAGTTTGTCCCAGCTTTTCATGGGAACTCTGATTACGTGTTTCTTATGGCCTCAATATTTGATATGAGGTTCTGAGGTCTGGTCAGCTGGAGCTCAGCAAGCTGGGGGGGAGCTGTCCATGATTGCAACACATGGAGCACTGTGAGGGATCAGTCTTGGATGTCTGAATTTAGTGAATATTTCAGCCCCCCATTCAAATGTTTGTCCACACCCAACAGTAAAATTAAAATAATAACAGAATGTAATCTCCATGTTTGTGAAAGTGGATGCAGTAACATTTGTGCAGAGCAGAGCACTGCAGGGAAGGCCAGAAGGAAGTTGGTAACTGTTCAGGGCAGTGTTTAACACAGTGTAATAAACAAGGAATGAGGCCACACACTGAACAGAGAGGAGAAAACAAAATATTGAATAGGTGCTCATTATGTGAGCACCATTCATTTGGTGCTGTGAATAGTGGGGGAAGTGTGATTGTGCACTTGTATTGTTTCCTAAAGCATGTATATAAACAGAGCAAATCGGTTACATAAACAGCGTCACTTCTTCAGCTTCAGCTTCTGAGCATTGGGGAGATTTTCATCATGTGTGTATACACACATGGAAGAGATATATTGAATGTGTGAGTGGGAAAGTTTAGGGATTAGCTTCATTTATCTAATGAAGTATGTAATTGAAAAAAAAAAAGAAAGTATTAGAGTTTTATATGGACAGGATGTCATGAAAAAAAAGATTTGTGACAGAGGGTCTTGTGGCAACTTCTTAAACAAGTAAGTTTGTCAGAACTTTCTCATTCAACCAAAACATGGGCTGGTATCTGAGCATGTATTTAGCTGTAACTTTAACTTGATAATAATAATAATCCTCAGGTAATATTTTATATATATATACACACATATGCTCATCTATGCACTCTCTGGTGTTTGTCAGTACAAAATTTCTTTTCTGTCATCTGACTGAGATGAAATCAGATGTATTGCTGGTGCAGAGGAGAAGAGCTTTTATGAGGTGCCAGGCAGGACTGTGGGCTCCAGTGCTGTAGAGGAGTTGGCACCTGTGGGTTTCACCTCCTATTTCATCTGCTCTGTCTCCTCTCTCAGATATTTACTCCCCCACATAGCCTAGACTACCACCTGCTTGATAGGCTACAAGTCTTCTGTTGAGCCACAGGGCAGATTTTTGGAAATTCAGCCCTGCAGTCACAGCTAGAAAAAAGCTCCAATATTTGCTTGTTTGTTCTGTTTTTTCCCTTTTTACTGCTTTTCCTGATACATTTATGTAAAGAATCTCAAAGGCAGCAGAGTATTCAAGACCTCGTGCCTTCAATGCAACAAGTACATCTAGATCCTCTTGTGGATCTGTACCTTTGGGTGTTGGGACCTTCTTTCTCTGAGGATGTTTTTCACAGGCCTCTTCAGAAGCTGGAATTATGGGGAAGAGTAAAGCATTATTTTTATTTATTTTAATTATTCTTTTCCTCACTATTTAGTTGCTGCCGTGTTCACTGTTGTCTTCCATTTATCTAAATAATGGTTGCCTGGCCTTTCACAAACTTGTGATGGGGAAAGATGGTGACCACCTGAAACAATAATATCTGTGACAGAATAGCCTGAGAACTTTAAATAACCAAAGGGGACCGTTTCCAAGGCAGCTAAGTGACCTTTGGATCCCAGGAGTAGACTATTCATAGAGGCAAAGCCTTTGTCCTGCTTTGCCCAGTGGTCAGTGAACTCTGGCAGGCCCCTCGGCTCACCATCTTGGCCCTAGACTAGCAGCTGGTGATTGATTCATTTAACTGTCCAGATTCACATTCTTCTGTCAAGGACTTGTCAAGGAAGAAAAAGGTTCTATGGAGGGCTATTCATTTTACTAAAAGGAAGGGGATGCATTATATGATTGAGTGGATTACTTTTGGGTCAGAAGAGTTCCTGCATTGCTCCGTTTTAATTCGGCCTTCAATCAAAGAGAGATTTAGTTTATCAGTGCTGTGTGGCCCTCATGTAGAGGGACAGATAATTTCAATTCCATCAGTGCAATAGGGTTGTTTTGTTTGTTTGTTGTTGTTTCCTCCCTGTCCTTTCTGTGATTTGTCTACCCTACTAGGTTTCTGCCAAAAAATCCATAGATTTTTGTGATTGGTTGATATGACAGAGTTAAGAATATTAATTACTATTAATCTCACTCTTAGATTTAATGTGTGTGTTATATGAGTATTAATGTTCCTACTGCCTCTCATATATGGTTTTGAACAATCCAGGAAAGCACCATGTAAGTAAGAGATGAGTATGTTACCTCTGTTTTGGATGAAGAGAAAAGTGAGAATAAATTCAATATGATCAAACTAATAAATTACTTTCCTCCAGACAACACAGGTGATGGTAAAGCTGAGGGCAGAATCTCATATTTTCTATCTAGTACCTGTTTTCACCTGAAGCAATAGTTCATTGGACAAACTCAGCATTTTCTCAGTGCTCAGGAGAGCTGTTTCCTTCTGCTGGTTTAGAATGCCTTTTTTTGTAAAACTAGGAAGGTGTTTCCATGCATTATGAAACTTGAATCATAGTTCAGTTTTACAACTAATACCTCCAAAAAACCAGCTTTGAGTTGCACTAGGGAGCTGTGTTTCAGCTTCAGTGTGTTGCCAGGCTCCTCTTCCCATCTGCCCTCCAGCTGGGTTGTGTTTCCTTAGCATTAGGATTTCCTTGCTGGTCCTCTTCACCAAGTACTGAGCAAAGCACGTCGTTGCTTAGCTCCTTCCACTGGAAATAACAGGCATTAGAGAGCAGATCCTGCCAGTTAACCTTCTGCCTCTGTTTGAATGAACACAATGAGCTGCAGCAGATGAAATACGACCTTCAAGTTTCTTTTCCTCACTCTCATAAGCTATGTACTGTTTTGATTTAGCTTATTGAACGTATTATGAGGGATTTCTGATTGGCTCCAGGCCAAGGTATTTTACATCTGCTGATGAAAGTACAAGTGCATAATTTAGAAGAAAATACAGTGAAGCTTGATCCATTGTATCTGTTTCTCTCCCTCTTTTTTGGGGGAAAAGGGAGAATTTTTTATTTGTCAAGATAAATGAATGGCTTAACCACCTTAAGAGCACAAGGGAAGATGGAAGTCTGAGATAATCTAACCTTGCTAACGCTTCTCTGTTATACACCTCCACATGTGTGTCAGAAATGTGGGATAAGTAAAACACCTGTTGAACAGGCAGCCTTCTTTCATGGAGGCCTGGTGGTATTCCTGCCCTGCTAGTAGCTGCATTTCCCAGGGATCAGTCCCCTTGCTTGGGACTTGCTTGTTTCAGGCTGGAGTAGGATGTCTGAGATGGGGATAGCAGCTTCTCTGGGCTCCTGATAACACTTCCCTTGCTGCTTCCCTGGTGGCTTTGATTCATGGCCTTGAGTTGGAGACAAACAATGAGCTTTTAAAAATCATGGAAAGGAAGAATGGGTTGTCATTGTGTATTGGAAAATATAAGTAATCTAATAACTAGATATATTACCTACTTAGTAGAACATGGCTGTTTGGTTGCGCTATGACTGGGTAAGCTGGAAATCCAGGGGTCCAACAGCTGCCTCCCACCTAAGCAGTCAATAGCCATAACAAGGTGACTTCCTCTAAAGACATTGAAAGCAAAATGAATTTTATCTTGAAGCTGCACTTCTGATATGTTTCACATGAAAATTGCAAGAGTAAACTCTTCCCCCTCCCGTACCTCCAGAATTTCTCAGGTAAACACCTAATGAGAGGATTTAAGTAGCTTCAATAAATTGCTGCTACTGACAGTGTCTTTTGTTGCTTGTTTTTTTTTTTGTGTCACTTTTGTTTCTGATTTTCTCCCTGCTACTCTCAAAGTTTGGGACATTCAGATTTTACCTGTTAGTTACTACCCTCTGCTGAAAGACTGTTTTTGGGTGAGATTTCTGGGCTGTGTAATGCAGTAGTGGGGCATTTGGTGATGGGGAAATGAACTGCAGGCATTTGGCCCTTGAGAGTGGAGGCATTTCTTCTTTCCCCGTGGGAATGAGGAAATGTTGACATTTGGAGAGGGAGCTGAAGGGTTTGAATTCCCAGCACCCCTGCTCAGCATTTTGCATTGAAATGGTCTTTCATCCTGGGATGCTGATTCCGAAAAGACTGTAAGCAAAAAATGGAGAGTGCTCCTATCTCTCAGGAACAGCATTTCTGACAGTCTGGAGACTTAACAGCACCACCATATCAACTTACACTCATTCATATGGGGATAGTGTCAGTTTGCCACTGTATGAAATGAAACCCCTTCCTCTGCCTTCCCCCAGATGTGAGGGGAGGCG
This sequence comes from Polioptila caerulea, assembly GCA_013397295.1. Lineage (NCBI taxonomy): Eukaryota > Metazoa > Chordata > Aves > Passeriformes > Certhiidae > Polioptila > Polioptila caerulea. The sequence goes on along the minus strand of VYXF01010846.1, from coordinate 1,027,773 downwards.
CAGGGTGGGTGGTGCAGCACAGGAATGTGTGGGGCCCCACTCCTGGCCTGGGATGTGTTCTCTGGTGCTTCCTCTGATTGATGAGCTAGGCAGCGTGAGGTGAAGAGTGGGTTTTGCATTCTGCTTAGGGTCTAGTTTTATTTTAGCCAGGAATAGCATTTATTTATTTTTAGAGACACAAGACCAATAAATAGAGGTCTTACCCTTCTGCTGGCATCTGCAGTGAAATTAATTGGTCAGAATGGGACAGATTTATGCTTCCAGTGCTGCAGACTTTTGTTGCAAAGTGCTGAAATTGTCTTTCCTGTGTTGCACTGAGCAATTATTAAATGTTTCTTGTTCTTTGAGCAGCCAATCTTTAAATCTTTCATGTTCTATTTTGATTTGTGTTTATTTTAGTTTTATTGCTTTTGTTTGCTTTTGTGGAGTTTTTTTTTTGTTTTTCTTTTTGGATGCCCGATTAGGTTAGGTGTGAAGGGACATGTCTTTTGTTGCAAAATCCTGCTTGTATTCTGATCCTTGTCTTCATGTTGTAAAGTGCAAAACTGTGCTGGATGCAAAACTGTTGCTGGATGCAACAGTTGGGCTATTAAGCAGAACTAATTCTTCACAGAATGGCAGCAACTCCAAAGAAAGGCATCTGTGGGATTAAGCACAGATACTAGAAGGCAATCACTGGGCAAACTGCTGAAGGAAATCAGTCCTTGCAAGGGAGAAAGTGGTGTGTTCTTTCTCCTGAATGCATGCAGCCACACAAGTAGAACAGCTTTGAAGCTGGTTAATGTGGCTTACTGTGTGCCTTTTCTCTCCTATTTCCTATGCTTCTTGTCTGCAGAAGAGCAGAGGGGAATTCCTTGATAAGTGCATTAGCATTTATTGTGCCTTCTGTGGCCACACACTGTTGCCTGGATGATAGATAGACTGAGAAGGGAAAACCCCAGCTGGGGTGCCTTCAGAAGTGAAAAGATCAAATCTCTCATGCTTGTTTACATGATTCGGTAAAGGATGTCAGTCACACTATCAATAAACTGTTGAATATATAGGGCCACATATTTCAAAGCCTCAAGCTTTCAATTCCTTTAAAGCAGTGCTAGTGATAACTCCTGAGGTGATGTGTTTATCTGCTGTTATTGGGAAGGGTGATAGTGGTATATTTTTTTTCCTTTTATTGAATGATTCAAGTGTAGGAAGGCAATATGTGTACTCATGTGGGTAGCTTGCATGTAGCTGCAAGAGTGGCATTTTTGCAATATTAGTAGCTGCTTTTACCTTTTTTAAGTAGAAGGACCTGCCTGTATTACCCTGTACTTTCTTCCCTCACAGACTGAGAGTTCTGATGCATGCCCTTGCATTGCAATATTGGATTCTCGTGTCAGTGTGGCTGTAAGAGCACCAATGGGCAGGAGAACAAACTGTCAAATAAGGCATTCATGGGTTGGTAGTGTGTCAGGGAGGATCCTCCTCTTATTTTCTCTGGCACACTGCTGCTGTCCAGGATCCTGTTTATTGTCACAATTATGTTAATATGCCGTGGATAACAAGCTCTGTGTCTGTTCCAGTGGTTTGAAGAAGCAAAGAGGGAGCAGTACATTCTAATAGTCACCTTGTCAAAGTGTGCCTTTCTGTTCCTGCATGTGTGTTTCTGCATTGAAGAGAACTTTTTGATAAGTGATTATCCACTTCAGAGGCACCAGTTTTCTTCAACTGCTTTGAGATTTTTTCCATAACATACAGACTGAACATGCTAATTATGAACTCTTTCTGTTGCTAAGGTTAACACTTCCCAAAATTTATTGCTGCCTGTTTAGCAAAAGAAAAGAGCATCTATCTTGAAATACAATATATCCTTGAAGAAGAAATGATTGCTTTTATCCTTGAAAATATTGATCAGTATCAGAGAGATTCTTGATGTATTGTGATGATGTTGAAGTATTTTTTCTTAATTTTTCAAGGTTCTCCTCCTTTCCTGAGAACTGTCTTCAAGGTGCATACACTTGAGTCCTCTTGTCTTGATTTTCTGTGCTGGAATAGATCAGGAACTTGCTCACAAAACTTCCATTCTGTATGTGGGCATCGTGGTTTTAAGCTGGAGCCAGGACAGTGGAGAAGACAATATATTTTCCTACTCTCTGAGGATACTGTAAGAATGAATGAATAAGGATATAGTGTAGCAAACAAAGGAGTACATTTCCCTAAAAACCTGGCCCAGAATAGCCTAGTTGACTTCCAGGGTTTCAGGAAGAGAAAATAGTATATATTAAACTTCAGACTGGTCTTAACTTCAAGAAGCTGGTGGTGAAAACTGCCTGTGTGTGGCCATAAGCACTTTTATGGAATCTAGTCCCAGCCCAAACGATGGAGAGCTGAGTGATCTTCAGTGAACAAATTCAGACTTGGTTATTCCTGTACAGGGATTTTTAAAATGATCATTTGTCAGCCACTGAATTAGGAGCTTTAAAGAAAGGAGCAGGGAGACCTGAAAGTGTTAGAGGAAACAAATGAGATTGCAGCTGACATCTCCAAGGGAACTTTTGTTCGAGGGTGCTCAGCCTGTTGACCTCTTTGCTTCTCCATTTCATTGCCTTTAGATTATAGCATTCTTCAGTAACAGAAATGTAGTGGGTAGTTTGTGAATGGGCAATTTTAAAATTTTTTGTTTTTTAAGCGGAGACACTGGACATCAGTGTATTAAGATTTTAATGCACAAAGAAACAGTTTTGCTTTGTATGTTATAAGTATGGGTTTTGTATATGGGGCTAATGATTTTTCTCCCTTCTTATTAGAGATTGGAGAGTAATTCCCGGTGATCTGCATCTCAGTTTGGAATTCATTGACTCTAAATGTTGCACTTCTTAGATATCTGTGTGAGTTGGCAAGAATATGAGAGAGGAAAGCAAAAATGAGAACATACCTTTGTTTCTTACCTTTTCCATTACCTTCTCTATTGCATTTCTCTCTCATTGTTTAGTTTAGTGTGGAAGTAAGTATGTGGTAGGCTTGGGGTAATTGTTTTTGCAATAAGGTGACCATAAGTTTCAGCAGAGCAGTTTCCAAATTGTCTGGAGACCAACTGCAGTAAGCTGTGCAAAGGAGCTCAGCCTTTAGCTGAGCAGTTAGGGCCTTGAAGAAGATTTGTCCAGAGCAGAAGTAATGAATTGAGAATAACAGAAAGGGCAGATGGCCCAAATCCTCACTCATCACCTCATCTGGGATCTTCTTGGTATTTATCAGTGAAAGCTTTCTGTCATTACCTCTATGTGCAGAGCATTTTCTGGTCCCTCCGAAACTCAGAATGTGATTTTGAAAGGATTGTGCAGGCTGACAAAATTTGCTCCTTAGATACAACAGTACTGTTCTGTGAACTGAAACGTGAGGAGCACACGGTGTGAAGGATCAGTTCTGTCTAAAGGGAATGCCAGTTTTCAGGATGTCAATTTTCTTGGCCAAGCCTGGCTTATATTTTGTGCTTGTGTCTTTCACACTGTAGAAGTGGGTTTTCTAATCTTGTTAGCTTTTTACAATATTTGGGACTATTTATTTATTTATTTATGGATTTATATTATTGATATTATTGTTATTATTGTTATTATTTTTATTGTTTAGGTTTGTGTTTTCAGGAACCCAAGCTGTAGTGCTAAGCTAGCAGCTCATAAAAATGCAGTTCTGTGATTTCCCACTCTGCAGGGTGTTTTGAAGCATCAGAATGGTTGCTGTAGAATATCATTGTGTTCTGCACAAACTGTAATTCTGATCCATCTTCTCTAAAATGCTGAAATGCCTGCTAGGAGATTCTAAATGGCAAATGGTTAAAACAATTGTGAGATAGAGAGATTATTAGGTTTCCCATATCAATTATTGATAGTGTCAAATCAATGTGGCAGTTTCAGTCTCATTTAACCTCCCTGTTATTTAATTGTAAGGTAATAGTTTGAGTCTGGACTCCTTTTTCAATGCAATTCTGAACCATCATCCTTAAAACTGCTGCTACAGTGTTCATACTAAAGGGAAGGATTTTCTTTCTCAGATTTGATAGCAGTAATTCAAGGCTGTTTTTTGATTTGGTCTCTTGTTTTTCTTTCTTCCTTCAAATATTTCTCTTTTGTTACATAATATCTGAATTGGGTGTCATTTCCCCACATACTTTTTATGTGCAACCTCCAGATTTCCCATGAAAGTTATTTTCTTATTCATTTTGAGAAATATGTCATAGTCATGGCAATCCAATGTGTTTCTGTCATGTTGTCCAAGGTCTGTCTGTCCTGCCTCCTTTCTAAGGGTGAATTTGAAAGAACAAAGAAAGGCAAGACTTAAAGCTAAAATAGGAAGCTGGGAAACAGAACAGAAAGGTAAAATGAATGCCCTTTAGCAGGATGGCCACATTTCCAGGCAATTCGAGTGTATACTGATTTTAAACTCATGTCTAACAGTTTAGTGTTAGTTCCTCATTAAAACCCAGGGATTAATAGCAGCAATCTCCTTGTGGCACATTAAAAGGATTTAGTTTAATTTGGGATTAGAGGGTACAAGGTGCCATTCTAGCAAAGTTTTTCCCAAGAAATCAGTGAGCTGAAGTGAGATAGCTTAAAGACTGTGGGTTTTCTAACCATTGCAGTTATGCTGTACACACGCACACACATACGGATTTTAAAACTGTGGTGAACTGGTTCATTAATCCTTCAAAATGTGTGCTACCTTTGGAAGTGAAATTGTCTGGAAAAGCTTGTTGGAAGTGTAAAGAAAGGCAATTGGAGTAGGAAGGGCACTGAAGGTGTGGTTGGGCCTGGGTTAGTTCAAGGACATTAAAATCTTTGGGTCGTGTTGTTGGAGATTTGATCTGTAATCAAGACTTCCTTGTGCATTAGATCAGGATAACATGCAGTATTCTGCTGTCCTCTCCTGCAGCTACACAGGGGTTGGAACAGGAGGGGTCATTATTCTCTTCCCCCTTTTTCCTTCCTACAGGTGTTTCTCAGCCTGCAAGTGAGAAGAGCAACCACCCTGAGAGCCTTTAGTTATATCTGAGAAAAGGCCTATGAACACTACGGTCCCCTCCCTGGTTGTAGATTTTTGGGAGAAGGAGAGAACAGTTGTTTAGTTGTTTTAGTGCTATCAGTTGCTTTTTATTAGGCTAGCACAACACATTAACATTGCAATGTGTGATAGTGTTTACTGCCAGGGATTATTAATACAGAGAAAGAAAAATACAGTTTGAAAATTCTCATGTATAAAAGTTAAGCACCTGATATAGCATTCTCCAGAATTTTATTTGAATTCTTAACATGTGGGCATTGATGTCAGCAGGTGATTTATCTGATTATTTATTTATCTAGTGCCACGTCTGATTTTTTTGGGGGGAATAAAGCAACTAATTTTGTTCCAATTAAGTTTAAGTATCAGACTTTGAGCACGGTTTGATTATTAATTAAAACTAAGTATATGAATTTTTATTAAGTATATTAAAATAAAGTTTTAGCCAGTAGTAGCACAAAGACATGCAATTTCAGAATATCTCTTTAAAATGCAAGGTTATAGAAAAAATGTATTTTAGTTGTTTTCCAGCCATTCTGGCAGAAATTAAAAGTAACAGCTGACTTTATTGAAAAAGCCACACTTTGCAATTTATCAGAGGAGTTAAATCTCTGGTAATTTTTCAGAATACCATTACCAGTATGTTGTTTGAATTACAGTCTTTTATAACAGTCAGAGTAAACTGACACTTTTCCTTTGTGCCTGAAAGGGCCAAATGTGTTCTGGATGATATCACTTCCTCTTACAGATGGAAGGCAGTTCCATCTCAGCTCAGCTCAGTTTTTTGCCTTAAATAATGGCCATTAGAGGAGGGAGATGCCTGTACAGACAATGAGTGAGATAAAGTCTTTGCAGATGCAGTTGCCTCCCTTATTTGCCTGCTCCATGCCAATACATTTCCATTCAACAACCTCACATGAACTTCCCATGCTGGAGCTAAAACCACTTCTTGCTTTTTCTGGTCTTACAAATATACAAGGAAGTATTAGGGAAAACAGGGAGCTATGACTCTCATTAATCAGTAAGACTATCACTTCTCTCTTGAGATTCCTTTCCCAGAGCTAATCTGATCCTGGCTCTTTTAATCTTTCCTTACTGGTCAGGTTCTTTTTTCTCCTGAAATCTCTCATTTTTATGCCTCACATTTTAAAAATAGTAATTCTAGGTCAAACAGCACTTGATTAAAGTTTTAAGGGTGAGTGTAAGAAATCATTTTGCTTGTGGTAGCACATAAAGGCTGCCCTTTCACAGTAATCCCTTTTCACTTACAGTTATGAAAATCTTTACCCATAATGCTGTATTTTTGTGACATTCACCTCTGAACTGTGTGTAATAAGCAGAACTTGGACTCCAAAAAACTTAATTTTTACTAGCATCTCTTGGGAAACTCAGGGAAAATTAATCTGTTGTATCACTTGATGACAGCCCCAGCTCTGGGTGCTCCACGTGCTTGTTCAGAAATGAGAAGAGCTGTGTGTCTGCAGTCTTGCCAAGTGTCTAGATCTGTCAGAATATACTCATATAAAGCTTATCCCAATTCCAGATCCAGACCAAAGCATGCCGTGTGAGCAGCAAATCATTGGGAATGTGTGTCTGTACAGCCAAAAGGCATGGCAGAACTCCTTTCATAATCTCTTTTAAGCCTCATTCCTGCAAAAACTGAGAAACTGCAAAAACACCAAGAAAATAGGTACAAATTGGCTTTAGTGTTAAAATATAATACACATGCATATTTGTTGGATTTTTCAGCAGTTTCAGAGAGAGTGCATCACAAAAATTAGCTCAAGAAGACAAGAGTTGTCGTGTGCTTCCCTGAAATCTATTTCTTTGGGAGAAGCTGTAGCTTCTCTTTAACATACAAGTTTATTTTTCTCAAATGAAATCTCTTCACCGGAGAGTTTAAAAAAATGGAAAGATTCTTGGTTTCACTTGAAGGGTTTGGGCTATTGTGAAATTTTCAATAGCATTAACAGATACCTTGTACAAATGGCATTATGCCCTTTTGTTCTTTCCACCTGAGCAGCTCATCTCTCTGAGTGGCCATTATCTCTTGAGAGACACTTAAGCATCACCATCGTGTGCTGCAGAGTTTCTCAATATTTGGTGCATTCTGATCAGTTGAAAACTGTGCTACTGCTTCATCTCTGGGTTTATCTTACATTCTGACAGGTTTTTTATTTCACAATTGTAGTCTGGTCTTTGGCTAGAGCCAGCTGTTACAAAACAGTAATCAATGTGTAGGTTGATGGAATTTCTTTTGCCTCTTAAGAAGGTTCATTCAGAAAGCGAGTTCATAATGACATGAAATGTATAAGTAGAAAGTACAGTGTCTAAGGGCACAGGTCACTGGATTTGTGTTGCAGCAAGCTTCAGGACTTCATTTCAGGAGAGAATGAAGTGGATGTGTGTTGTGCTTCTTTTTTGCTTGTTTATTTGGTCTTTTTGTTTTCATAATTTAAGTTGGTGAAGGAATGCTGCTGTGTACAAACAAACAAAAGGTGTGTGAGGCATGAGCTTCTTAAGTTTGACTTTTTCGTACCTTCATAGTTAAATCTGTAAGCCTGCTTAGGTACACAGAAAGTTTTTACATGATGTAAGATAGTATTCAATCCATGTACATCATCAGCACTTCTCTAATACTTTATCAGCGTGTCACAGAAAGCAATCATTTGGGTTTTGAACCTGTGGGTATTTGCCTCTGTGGTAAATGAAGGAACTTGTACCAGAACTGAAGTCTGATTTCTCTCTGCATAGATAAAATTGATGGCATAAATCACACAGTTCTGCCCAGTAAAGGTCTTCATTCTCAGAAGTAACCATACAAAGACACGCACCTATCATATAAATTTCAGGAATTTATACAAGTAAATACAGTTTCTAGTTGCTGTCTTCTGCTTCTGTAAGCAACGTCTGGTATTTTGCAAATTAAAAAGGGTGGGAGCATCGGCTTCTCAGAGTAGCATTAGTCATTTTCTTTTGGCTATAAATCTGGGAACAAAATGATTAAATAGACTGGAGAAGAGGGGAGGAAAACTCAAATAAAAAGGCACTTACATTTATTGTGTTGCAGGGTTGTTTTTGGGAGCAGGGTATGTCTCTTGAGACTTTGTTTCTTATCCATTTTATAGAGCTCTGGCCTCTTAACAGCACTGCTTTAATGACTTGTTCTTGGGATTCTGAGTTGGAATCAGTGCTTGCCGGGAAAACAAGCCTGTTACAAAGAGGTCAGATTTCATGAGACAGCAGTAGACTTGTAAAAACAGATTTTACTGGAACAAATAAAGTCAGAATTAAGAAGGAACCAGAGATGTGCATAAAGAAAGATACGGAGGGGGCAAGTATTGAGCTAAACTGATAAACAGTGTATAAACTTAGGTAAGAGGTAAGTGGGGACTTTTTGTTCCTAAAAACTAAATTTAGTAGCATTAATAAGTTGGTTTTTTTAGATTTTGTGCAGTTCTTCATAATTGTGACTTTTGCTGTCTTTAAAGATGAATTTTCAGGGGAAATACTTGATTCTTGCTCAGGTGGAAAAATGTTCTTTGCATATCAGCTTCAATTAACAATTCACACTGGTCTTTCTGTACATTGTAGCTGAACCTGTTCTTGCCTGTTATTGTGATGGCATTCTGTGGTCTGTGAAATACTAATTGCCCTCAGTTTGCTTTGTAGTTCTTCAGAGTCTCACTCCTGTCTTTAATCTACAGCTGTAATGTACCGAGGGCATGGAAGTAAATAATTCTTTTTATATACATAAGTGAAAACCTAAATTGTGTTTCATTTGTCTCACTGTGTCTCTTTAGGTAACTGTACCAATATAAGACAAACTCTGGATGCAATTTTATAGTTCCAATAGACATGAAACTTTTAGAATTGTGAAAGAGCTTTGCTTCAGTAAGCCTGTATGATTACCTTTCTGCCTTGTTGCAATGATCCTTTTTCATGCCATTGGCTGTGGTGCAGCTGTGCTACAGGATGGCTCTGAAACTCACATTGCATTGGTTTGGATTGTTCGCATCATTTATGCCTTTATTATATTCCTAGATGTTCTATTTTGAAATGTGAGCAGCCTTGTCCAGTTTACTACATCATACTTTCAGTAAATAAATGAAGAATGCAAAGCTTTTTATTTCGTGTTGAGAAAGAAAATCTGTTAAGAATGGCACGAGGGGAATATTCTGACTCCAGGTGACCACATGTTTGTGTAGGGAGAAATTAGAATGAAGAAGGGAATGAAATAAGCTTGGATTCCTTTTATTCCTGTGTTGCCTTCTTTTTCCCCACCTCTCCGTTTTGTGGTGGAAGACTACAGGAGAGCTGGATGGCATCAAATCCAGCACAAAGCAAATCTAGAAAGTTTAGAGGTATGGGAGCAATGTGCTCTATGTGCAGGTTATTTGCCTTGTACCGAGTCTGTTTTGTGAAGCTGAGCTTTTGTAAATAGTCAAAAAATGAAGTCTCTTTTTTACTTGCGATAATTCCTTTGCAATCAAAAGAAAATCTGCTTAAGGCAAGAACTGCTTTTGTGTTTCCCCCAACAGGCTTTAAATGTGAGTTCTGTTGTAACCCCTTTATGCAGGTTGTGGGGATTTTTATATGTTCTTGAACCTGACACTGCTAAAAAGTGGAAGCAAAACTGTACCAATATAAGACATCTGTTGGTGAGAGAGGATGGTTCTGTCTGCAGTGAAGGTGGGGAGGGAACAGCCTCAGAGTGTCTGGGGCTGTGTAGAGCTGCTGCCAAAATACAGGTTTGGCCATAATGGTGGGTACCAGGGGCATCTCTGCTCCCAGTGTCCGGGCTCTCTGAGCCACATTCGAGGTGCCAGACCTCCTTTACAGTGGCCACAGTGGTTGCATCATGTGGCTCCAGCTGCTTCCAGGTGGTTTTGCTGTAGTCTTGTTATCCACAGTCTTTGGGAAGTCCATTCATAAAGCTGCAACACTTAGCTGGTGTGATTAGGAGCACTCAATCCTGCAGTGTTGATGCAGCTACTGGAATGCAGTGCAAAATAAAGCTCATTTATTCACACCTAGAAAATGAAATAGGCATGTCAATAATAGAAATCTTTCAGTTGTGTAGTTGGGCCAGTACTAGGAGTTAATTTGTGCTTGGTGGGGGAAGCAACCAGGTGAGTTGATGTTTCCTTCACACTCCAATAATAATTTCTCAATGCTGTGCTGTACCATTAGAATGCCAGGGAGGGTGAATGCTCAGTAGAATGCTGGTGTGCATCAGTGCTGTCTGTATTCTCCATGGCATTTTTGAGGATGTCTTGGAGTAAATAGAATGAAAAATCATTTCCATTAATAAACAAGTGAAATAGAGAAATGATTTAAACGCAAAACTTGAATATTAAGAGATGAGCAACTTTTTTTACTGTTGATTTACTCTATTGCAACCATGTTTCTGTATCATTTATACAGGAGTAAGAATTTAATTGGAGTCTGATTTTTTTAAAAAATAGAGAAAGTACCATTATGTTTACAGAGATTGTTCCCTCTGCAGCTACAGGGGATGGAAATGTGTGTGAAATTATTTGTGTTGAGTTATCCAAAAGCAGTTGCTTCTGAAGAATTGTTTTGTTAGTTGTAAGTAGCAGTAAATAAGCAATTAATTAGCAGGCTCTGTATTACTTTCTCTTATTTTTGAGCAAGGAAATCCAACAACTGATCAATTTCTTAGCTAGTAGCTGCAGAGTATCTATTGATCTGCTGCTTCAATTGGCTCAATATCGTGAACTCCTCAAGTTATACACATTGATGCTGTGAGCAGACAGCTCAAAATGACATTGATGTTGTGTGCATCAGATGTCAGCTTGGTGACTGCTCAGACTGTTGGGATAAAAGTGTTCTCACCTGCTTAAACTTATTTTGAGGTCTTTTTTAAAATTTTGATTTCTTTTTTTTTTTACCACACATGAACTTGTACAACTCTGCAAATGCTTTCTTTTATAAAAGTGAGTCAGGAACCAAAAGTTGTTTTGGAAATTTCCTATTGCAGTTAAATTTTTTAAGGCTATCCCAAACTAGTTGAATTGACTTGAACTTTGTTAGTCTAATAATTGATGTGGTTTCCAGCTGCATGCCAGTCAATTTGTATGCTTAATTCTATTTGAGCATGTCATATTTATTTTCATTGAAACATTTTTTTTACTGAAGTGGATTAAAGCAAAGTTAAGTAAACTTTGAGCCAGTGAAAACATGCTATTGAGCCAAGTTCACAAGGCAGTTAGATCCATCTTTATTTCCATACAGAAATAAAAGGACTATATGAAGTACTTCTGGGTATTTTTACAAATTTATCTGTGAACTAGAGTTTAATTAAACCAGGAATTTTTTTTCTCACTCTTGTCCCTTAAGATTGATGTTCTCTTGTTTGTAGCCATTTCTGCATTTGAAGTCCAGCCACTTTCAACTGAAGTCCAAGAAGGTGGAGTAGCTCGATTTGCCTGTAAAATAACAGCGAACCCTCCTGCCACTGTGACATGGGAAGTGAATAGAACAACTTTACCCTTAGTCGTGGACAGGTATGTAGGGTTACACATTTTAGAACATATTTTATTCTTTGCTATTGTTTTGATCCTGCTACAAGAAGAAAATCTGAATACTTGCGATGCCATTATACTAAAAAGGTTCCATGTCACCTATTGAAATAGCTGGTCATAGATATGCTGCTAATGAATTTTAAATAGGTGTTATGAGTGCAGACCAGAATCATCCACTATTATCTGCACAGTAATCACTGATCTTTGAATTTTTATTGGTGAATTTTGTAGCAAGTCATCCTCAGGAACAGGCATTGCAGTGAGGAATGGAATGGGTGAACTTTGGCTCTGGGGGTGGTTTGAACTAGTAGGATTGCTTTCACTAAAGAAATGATGCTGGACTTGTTTTTCTTTAGAGGGACAATAAAGAATTATATATACAGAAAATTGAGTTTAAACCCTTGATATCAGGGAAATTCTATGCAAGGAGTCCTCTCATGAATTGATTAATTTCAAGAATACAGTCTGCTCTCTGCTAGATTCTTTTCCATGTCCTGTTTGTGTTCATTGAACTGACTCCTGTGCTTTTTGACCTGAAACTCCAATTGAAGGTGTCTAAGATACCCTGTGTGCAAAGGAAGGAAAAAAAAGAAACTAAAAATTGAAACCATGGGTGGGTTTTTAGGAACTGTACCCCAGGTATACCCATATATCAGAAACTGCTGTAAAAAATCAGCCAGCCTGAACAGTATGAATGTAGTAGCAGGCTAAAGAAGGCTGGTATGGTTGATTCTGAGGGTGAGAAAGATCTGCTTGTTGAAAGTAAATTCCTCTGCTCTCATCGAGGTACTGGGGGGAATTTTGCCTGTAGTCCAGAAAGGCAGGAAGGTGAGTCATGTATTGGGAATGTTTTTGAGTCTCCAGCCTGCTGTTCCCAGGTCAGTGTAGCAATGGCTGCTTGTAAATCAAGGAGTTAATTCCACGATGGTGTTCCCTGGCTGAATGTTTATCTGCATTTCTTACTTTTGGTTTCTGTGGCAGGATAACTGCTCTGCCTACAGGAGTGCTTCAGATCTATGGTGTTGAGCAGAAGGATGCGGGGAATTACCGATGTGTTGCCACAACTGCAGCCAACAGACGTAAAAGCACCGAGGCAGTGCTGAGTGTTATTCCAGGTATTTACCATGTGAGATTTTTTTCAATGGCACCATATTCTTTCTTACATTATAGCAAAAATACTTAAAAGCCTTGAAAAGCTGTAGGTGAACCACTTGTCCAAATAATTTTGCTTTTTTTTATCTTGTGCTAAAATATTGTTCAATGTAGGTTTCCCCTTGAGGCTTTGGTGTAAATGTAACTTTCAGCATCCCTAAAAAAATTGGTTTATTTCATATTTAATTGAGTTTTTGTTCAACTGTGCTCACTTTTTATCTTTTGTTTTTAATCTCTGCAAAGCCTCAGACTTGAAGCTTTTTCACAAGCCATCTATAATAGCTGGTCCTCAAAACATCACAGCATCTCTTCATCAAACTGTCATACTGGAGTGTGTAGCCACAGGGAATCCAAAGCCAATCATCTCATGGAGCCGGTTAGGTAGGTCTTGAAATTACAGCGTGTGACCTTCAGCCTGTGGACAGGAAGTAAAACTGGAAAGGAAGGATTTGAGCAATTAGGTTTCTGTTCTGAGGCTTTGTGTAGTAGGTAACGATTAGTAGGTTAAGGTAGGACGAGCAAAACACACTCATTTCCATGCTTCAGTACTACTGTCAAAAAGCCCTGAAGTTTTCTGAAGCTTTGGACTCCTTGCTGCACTGCCCTGGGCACAGGGTGGGCACAGGGACAGGCAGGGTGGTGACCTCCAGGGATCTGTGACTGGAGTAGAATCGGTGGTGGGGGCAAGTTGGGATGGCTGCATCCATGAAACAGACCTGTAAGAGTTCCTTCCACTCTTCTTCTTAGAAGCCCTTTGAGAATGTGGTTTGCACCTTGTGCTAATGGGCCATGTGGACTGTGAATGGGTATAGACAAACCCAGGACAGTCAGTCTGGAAGGGGACAAGAGGGAATGAAGTAAGAATGATAACATTGAGCAGTGCATCACATTTTTTTCATGAAAACTGCTTTCTATTTTCATTCCAACATGTACCTAAATGTGGAAGTCAAGACTGTACATGTAGAAGCAAGCTATGAAAAATTTTCCTCCATTTTTATTTCTAAAAGTGTAAGAAATAAATGTGCCTTTCCTGGTTGATTCTGTGGCTCTTACAGTCAATCAAGCAGGAAAAAAACTTCACATAATAATCATAGAACATTTGCTGTGAAAATAGGAGAAAATACATGGTAATCAAATGCACTAGTTTTATCTGCAGTGTAATTCAGGAGATAGTTGATCACTGTAAAGATGATGTGGATGTTGGTAGTGATCAACTGAATCATAGTGCTAGGCAGATGGAAGGTTAACTTCTAGCTGAGATGGTGAATTCCAGATAGAAACCGCTTAAGAAGTGGTGAGGCCCAACCATCTGAATGGTCAGGTAGTTAGTGAAGAGCAAAGTAAATGCAAAATGGAAACCTCTGAAAGCTCAACTGTGATTTCCTTTACATTTTTTGACTTTTATGGTCTAATTTATGCCATAGACAACCCAATTGAGGTAAGTTATATGGATGTATGTCCTTGTAACCCACTTCTGCTGCTCTCTCAAACAGACCACAAGTCCATCGATGTGTTCAACACCCGAGTGCTGGGGAATGGGAACCTGATGATCTCTGACGTGAAGGTGCAGCACGCAGGTGTCTACGTCTGCCGCGCCACCATTCCCGGCACGCGCAACTTCACCGTGGCAATGGCAACTCTCACTGTGCTGGGTGAGCCCACTCCCATTTTCAGGGTGTTTGAACACCTTGTGTCTGTCCTTTTCAGCTCTATGTGCTGGGCTGACATTTTCTCTCAAACATCGTGCACCAAGGGCTGTAGGGAGACTGCAGGGATGGAACAGATCACAAAACTCTGGCTCCCTTCTTCTGTCTGTTGACTTAGATGAGAAGTGTCAGATACTCAAGACTTGAGTTGTGAACTAGCACTTGGTGAAACCCAGGTGCAATGTTTGCTCTGGGAAGACAGGCTTTCAACACAGAGAAGGACCCTGTAACCAAGTAGAAATATGTAACGTGTGTCTATGAGAGAACCATATGTCATAGTCTGGAGTTTGATTTGTTTGTATTCATAAATACATGAACAAAAATACTCTCTGTGCAGATAGTGTATCTTCAAATAGATGTGCATTGTTTACAAGGAATATGCTTTCTGCTTGTGTACATGTGTGTTTGAGTGGCTTGAGAAGTTTTTATTTGGAAAACTAATTATTATTATTGTTATGGCTGTCCTTGCATTTGTAAGGGCTTGATTTTTAACTGTTTTTTCCACTTGTAACTTATCTGTAGCTCCACCTTCATTTGTGGAATGGCCAGAAAGCTTAACAAGGCCTAGAGCTGGTACTGCTCGTTTTGCTTGTCAAGCAGAAGGAAATCCTGCCCCCAAAATCTCATGGTTAAAAAATGGAAGGAGAATACACTCCAATGGCAGAATAAAAATGTACAACAGGTAAGATGGCAATTGCCGTAGGCAAGCTGTGCTGGTGATGTGCTACCAAAAGATGACATTACAGTAGCTAACTATAAACAATCAATATAGAACTCAAGTCAGCCTGAAATGGGACATTAAATGTAGTGATGGATGCCCATTAATCAGTATCTACAATTAGTAAAGCTTGCATGGTAAGTGCCTTACCTGATGGGGAGGGTGGGCTGAACTGAAGAGTTTCACCACAGAGCTACTTTAGATTTACAGAGTAGCAGAATCTTGCTACTACTTTTGAGTGAGCAGTTTGTATTAAAGAGCTGATTAGGGAAATACAGGCTTAAGGGTCTTCTTTTTGCAGGGTGAGAATAGATGTGCAGTTTTGTTTTCGCTGTGTCTGGCTTTGCAGGCACAAACAAACATGGCAGGTTTTGCAGAACACTTCAAGGTGCTAAATTTCACTGCTGAACATCCATTTGTAATAGAAGAATTTGTGGCATGTAAATCAATAATACTAAACTTAGGAAGCAGAGACAAACATCACTTGTTTCAGTAGGTGGAGCTGAGTTTATCCAAGATGTGAGCTTCTNTGCTAAATTTCACTGCTGAACATCCATATGTAATATGGATTGTATTGTATTGTAATATTGTATTGTATTGTATTGTAATAGAAGAATTTGTGGCATGTAAATCAATAATACTAAACTTAGGAAGCAGAGACAAACATCACTTGTTTCAGTAGGTGGAGCTGAGTTTATCCAAGATGTGAGCTTCTTTTCCACCTTTTTCTTTCTTTTGGATGCAGTAAATTGGTGATTAACCAGATCATTCCTGAAGACGATGCCATCTATCAGTGCATGGCTGAGAACAGCCAGGGCTCCATTCTCTCCAGGGCCAGACTCACTGTGGTTATGTCAGAAGACAGGCCCAGTGCACCTTACAACGTCCACGCCGAAACCATGTCGAGCTCAGCAATCCTGCTGGCCTGGGAGAGGCCACTGTATAATTCAGACAAAGTGATTGCATACTCTGTGCATTACATGAAAGCAGAAGGTAAGCAGTTTGATTGAAATGCCATCTAATGATTTGAATGTGACAAGAACTTAAATGTCCTTTCAAAGACTGTCAGATTTGAATGGTTCATATTCAGAGCATTCCAGCATATAAATGCATACTGTAACCAACAGGCAAGCTTCAGGAAAAATGCTTTTCCCACATCATCTCATTTGTGGGACTGGGTGTTCATCCAGCTTACCTGTGTCTGATGGCTCCAGTGAGCAGATTTTGAAGTTAGGAGAGGGCTTTGGAACCTGGGGCCTCCACAGTGCTCTCTGGATTTCCCTCTGTCCTTAGCAGGAATTTCTGCCTATTCTCTTCTGTGTAGGCATGGCAGGGAAGAACAGAGCATACAGCAGACTCGTGGAGGCTTACAGAGTTGAACTTCTCACCACAGACCACTCTTTTGTCTAGATCCCCAAATTCTTGTGACTTTACTGGCTTTCATACATTTTGGAGTGGAAGAGTTGATACTTTGTCTTCACTGCCTTCTCTTAAAAGTAGTATTGACCAAGTGGTAAAATGTACTCTTCTTTCACCCCTTGGTCTCCTGTAATGAGAAAAGTCTATTCAAATGCTGAATGGCCATGAGTGGCTTGTCCCAGTCTCTGAAATGATATACAAGTTCCTGTAGAGAATTGAATGGATAGCTGGAATAAAAATGAGTTACTAGACATTTTAAAATCCCTTAATATTATGTAATCACTTTGAGTTAAGGTAATTTAAGCTGGTAAGAAACAGCCATTTTTCAAAAGCAGGAGGTGATGGCTTAATGGCTTGAAAATTTGTTAGGTGCATGGCTTCAAGTAAGCTGCATTGCAGCCCCGTTTTCTCAGAGTGATTTCTGTTTCCATTTCTATTCAGTAAGTGGTTTATTCAAGGACAGCACTGCAGATGCTCAGCCCTGTGTGGAATTCCAGCCTGCCATCTGCTAAGCAGAGGACAGGAAGGACAGCTTAATTACTCTAATACTGATGCAGGAATAGCCACGTTTGCTTTTGCAAGTGGGATATTTCAGGACACAGGAGAATTTTGTCTGAAGGAAGGAAGGAAGGAAAGAGTTTTAAAAGATAATGAGGACAAGAGGTGTGGGAAATTACCCCCTACTCTTTCAGTCACTGAGGTATTGTGCTCACAATCCCCTCTTACAGCTAATATGAATAAAGTCACACTGGATAAATTATCTGGATAATTATAGAGAGCAGAGACCAGATAACTTCAAAGAAAACTGGGAAACTGTCCTTAGGGAAGTTTGTATTTGTGCAGGAAATAATCTTGCACAGTAGTGAAAGGAGGTATCTTCTGGAATATGTTTTTTGCAAAATCATTTTGCAGTCCCTGCCTTATTTGCTTGCTTATTCGAAGGTTATATTTTGTGAAATGAGATTATAGCTTGTCTTGGTTTAAAAAAACAAAACAAACTTCAAAAAAAGCAAACAGCCAAACAGAAACCTCTGATTTATTTCAACATACTTTCTCAAATACCAATTTTTTTAGTCTTTCCTGACTGTCTTGTGGGGTTTATTTTATTTAATGTAATGTTGTTGTGCATCCTTTCACATTAGTGAAAAAATCCACACAAGGAGAGTGGAGAGGGCTGAGTAAAGAAGAGTAATTACAGTGGTGGGATTCAAAATCTAGGTGATCTGCAGGAGTTTTTAATTTTGTAACACGATTGCATGTATCAGAAACTTACAACAGAACTTAAATCTCACTTTTGTCTTATTTTATAGAAAAATATTGAGTTTCAGGGGCTAGTGGGCGACACTTCTGCAAAAACAATAGCTAAGTAATAGAGTGATAACCTGAAAACCTTTTTGAGGATCTTGCTCTTATATCAGAGGCATTATTGAAAGTCTAGAAAATACCTTTATGAAAAATTATCACATAAACCATCTCTCTAATGTAACTTTAGAAACAACTACAGTTAAAGAAATGCAAATTAAATATTAAAGAAAATCTTTTTATGAGATTCTTACTGTACTGGGTCATAGAGGTTCTAACATAGACTGCTGACATTGTCAACATCTTATTTGCTCTCTAAGAATTCTAGATAATTATGCATGAATGTAAATATTATGTATAATGTATTGCTTTCATTATTCCTTTCATTTCTTTCTTGTCTTTCCCCATTCCACCCTCACTCCCTGTTTCTGACCCTAATGAAGGTTAAAAATAATCTCAGATACATCTAACTTGACTAGATTTTATCTTTGCTTGAAGCTTCTTATGAACTTAAATGTATAAACAAAAAAGTTATGGACAAATTGTTCTCTTGTTTTAGTTAGGAACCTCCTTTGCAAGTGTGAATAAAGCACATAGTATTGCCAAAGGAAAATAGTGCTTGCCAAGTCTCCTAAGTTTTACTGATGTTTGCGATTCCATAAACTTTAAACAGAAAGCAAAACTGGATAATGCATGAATTGTATGCAGTTTTAAACAGCTTTTTATTGTAGACATCACAATGTGGTAGGTGCTTTGAATACAAAAGCTACCATCACTTATTATTGCATTTCACAACTTGCGTGTTCCGATGTTTCACTGTAAAAACAAGTTCAGGTTCTCTTCCCTATATAAAAAAAAAGTTAGTGTTTTAATCAAGCTAGTCGAAAAAACTAACAGGTGTGGGTTTTGTGTGTTTGTTTTTTGTTTCTTTTAGCAGAATATTTTACATTCAAATTGGGGTCATAGTAGCAAGAAGAATAAGGGTCTGATGAGCGTGCATGTTGGAGTGTGTTAATTCCTTGTTAGTGATTTAGAAAAGGCACAAAGGGAACACTGATTGTGGTGGAAGGCAAGCCTTGTCCTCTATTATGGCTGTTTCATTAGGGCCTCTGCATGAGGCCTAGCAATCCATTCAATGAGAGAACAAGTCCTTTTAATTTGAGCTCAAGGATCTTGTTTAGCAGGTCAGAAATCGTGCCTTGCAATTCCTAATTAACAAGCCATTAACTAGTCTGTTGTGAGATGCTCCTAATCTTGTCTAATTAAAATGCTATCAAGTTAATTCATAAATGTGGGAAAACTTAATGGTGGAATTTGCCTTTCGTTTTGTTTATAAATTCAGTTGTGAAGAGGAGGAGCTGGCTCTTACAGAGTTTTGATTAAGTTGACATGCACTTGGTGTGAATTGTTCATTAACACAGCAGCTTTCACCACACTTGGTCCACTTTATAGCCTTCCTCTATAGGAATAAAGCCCAACAAAGACAAGGACTGCTGCATGCATTGCTGTGCATATTCTAGTGTGAATTGCTGACAATTTTTTCTTTCTCTTTTTCTTTTTTTCTTTCTTTTTTAACAACTTGCTAAGGAGCCAAACATTTTTGGAGAGTATTCTGCTCTATTCTTATTGGCCTTTCTCCAAATTAAAATAAAAAATGTGTCAATCAAATGTAATAGAAGTTGTGGGCCTAAAATGAGATCCTTTAGCTGAATAATTTCTTTTTGTTTGTTTCTTTTCAGGGGCAGGAGGGTGTTTGTTTTGTTTTTGATGGAGAGGAGCCCTCACATTCCTCACAGTCTGCTATAGAAAGGCTCTGTAAATAGGTTTTGAAAAAAAACCCCTGACTCTAAACAAATAGATTTAGAAGCTGGGTATGAATGATAAGGCTATTAGAGCTTGTCTGTTGTGTTACTGTACATTGGGCACAGTTTGTTGTGACTAATGCTAAATAGGGTTTAGAGTGGCATTCAGCATCCCTTATTGAGGAAAACCCCAAAACACCACAACCAATACTACAGCAAGACACAGTTACTCCTGTGCATAAAAGAGCTTTTACTTAATGGGGTTGAGAAAATAGAGGTAGGCTGGGGAAGAACATGAAATTAATTTTGTAAGATCTTAAAGCCAAGGTACTGTGATGTCTGAGGATTTTCAGGAATTTTTGTTTGTCTAACCCTTGTTTTATACCAGGTTTAAATAATGAAGAGTACCAAGTGGTCATTGGAAATGATACAACCCATTACATTATTGATGACTTGGAGCCAGCCAGCAACTACACCTTCTATATTGTAGCTTACATGCCTTTGGGAGCCAGTCAGATGTCAGATCATGTGACTCAGCACACCCTTGAAGATGGTAAGAAATTATTTTGGTGAACATTTTTATCTGCACTGAGTCAAACTGTGCAATCCAGTGGTAACAGTTCTTGAGGGTCTTGAATTTCTGTTGATGGCAGTGAAACTTCTGGATACCACAGTACAAGACAGAAGCTCATGAAAAGAATGAGAATAAAATAACATTCTGACAGAGCAACAGTGTGTATTACCCAGAGTCTCTTTTTATGTTGAAAGACATTTCATTAAATCATGTAAATAACTTTTCTAGATCTCTAAGAACTCCTTTCATTGTGAGAATTTGACAGGAGCCTAGGATTTAGTCTCTATGGTGCTCTCTTGGGTAGGTGTGCAGTTGGATCCACATCTGAAATGTGTATCCAACTGCACACCTACCGCATCTTTTACAAATTTTGTAGGAAAAATTGAAATACAAATTTGATGTATGGAAAAAAATTTAACCTCTTGTTTCTGGTTTTTTTGTGTCTATGTGCCTTTTTTAGTAGAATCAGAATTTTGTAAAAGACCCTGCTGATTTTATTTTTGTGCAATGATTTAATTAACCTGACATGATGGTAACAACAAACTGTTTAGTGTAGATCATTTGGTCTGATGAATAAATTCTGACAGGGTTAAGCTTTGACAGCATGGAACATTGCCATTTCTAGTTGTCTGCCTGTCTCTTTGTCAGAACCCTCATTACATGGTAAGTGGAAGAAAGCATGCACCAAGTGTTCAACTGTGCAGGCTGTTGTCTGGGTTCTCGGTTGGAGCTGCCGCATCTAACCTTGGCAGGCAGTGTGTCAGACCAGTCAGATGCTGATTGCCTTTGACTACTGCTGGCAGCAATAAGAGAGGAAAATGTTGAGGGCCTTGCAGAAAAAAGTCTTCTTTAGCTGTGCTGCATGTAGCAGGTGAGAAATGTGAGAAGTGTCAAATTATCCTTAAACAAGAATCTACAGAATTTGTTGGATTATTTAGTCTTACATTACTGGCATCTCATTGTGGGCTGAGGTATCAGACAAGAATTTTTCTGTCTTTTGCCTGAGCTCAAAAGCTTTGTCTTTGCCTTTTTAGTTCCCTTGAGAGCTCCTGAAATCAGTTTGACAAGCAGGAGTCCTACAGATATTCTCATATCTTGGCTGCCAATTCCTGCAAAATACAGGCGAGGCCAGGTCGTCCTGTACCGTCTGTCATTCCGCCTGAGCACAGAGACCAAGATCCAGGTGCTGGAGCTTCCAGGCACTTCAGATGAGTATCTCCTCGAGGGCCTGAGGCCTGACAGTGTCTACTTGGTTCGTATCACTGCTGCAACAAGGATTGGCTGGGGAGAGGCCTCTTTGTGGACCTCGCACCGGACTCCCAAAGCTACAAGCGTGAAAGGTAATTCTTAGCACACTGTGCACTGAACAACAGTGGCTTTTGGGGTTGTTGGATTTTTAAATTTTCTTTTTAATTCAACAGAAGGAAATGAGTCTAGAAGCTAAAACATCTGAGCAGCTCATAAACTTGTACTAGAGTTTCCTGTACCATTTTGTTCAGTGTAAAATACGTTTCTGCGAACTGGAACACTGCACGTTAGCAGTGTAATGTGCTAATAAAGGATCTGAGTAAATGCACGTATGTCTGTATTATAAAAAAATGCATGTATCTTCTTTTGAATATGCAAATTGACTTGATATGTGAAGTTTAACTTGTTAATTGACCTTTGGATTTTATTATTATTATTATTTAGTAATGTCATGCCGAAGAACATTCAACTTTACACAAATAGCTCGAAAACTATGCAGATTTGAGTTTTTAACTTTATTCCTTAGATGTAGTCCACATCCTTCTGCTTTGGATTTAACTGAGTTTTGACTACTATAGTGAATTATTAACACTTAATGAAGTGTGATGGTATTGTTAATCATACTTGCTCCAGCTCACTTTAGGACAGGAAGTAACTTCGTAATTCTTTGGAATGTTTTCATTTTTGCTTAAAAAGAACTACCTCATAAAATTATTTATTTGTTTGTTTATAAGAAGCAGAATTAAAAGTTGTTTCTGTTCTACTGTATTCTAAATTAGGTCTTTAGATTTAGGTTATAAGGAGACAGACATAAGAAAAGTAAGAAAGAAATAATTACAAGAATACACAGATGAGTTAGAATCGAAGTCTGGAATGAAGTTTGGATTGATGGACATGCAGATTTTTGCATGAAAAATAGCTGTTTCTAGAATACAAGTCTGTTACATATATATATATATATTTCTCTGTCCCCAGCACCAAAGTCTCCCGAGCTGCGTTTGGAGCCCATGAACTGCACAACCATCACAGTGCAGTGGCAGCAGGACTCTGAGGACACTGCAGCTGTCCAGGGGTACAAACTGTACTACAAGGAAGAGGGGCAGCAGGAGAATGGACCGATTCTGTTGGATGCCAGTGACCTGGAATATACTGTCAGTGGTTTGGGTGAGTGTACAAAATATTTCTCAACTCTTGGAAGACAGTGACACCTTAGAGAGCTTAAATCACTAGGCCTGTAAGGCAATGGAGTTACTTTTGGCCACTTGTTTTTCCAGCAAGAAGCTTTGCAATCTTGAGTTAGGCTGCTGAGGGAATAATCCTCTTGCAAAATATCTGTTACACAACACTTAGATAAAGATTTATAAATAAATCTTTACAAGATAAATCTTATACAGGACTTACAGATCTTGTAAACCTTGTATAAGTTGAGAGGACACCCAACTACTTATCACAATATATGGAACTTAGTAAATACTGCTGACATGTCTTTTTAATATTCTCTTTAATATGCAGATGTTTCATATTTTGGTGTTTATGCCTGATCTAGGAACAGTGAAAGATTAATACAAACAAGCAAAGATTTTTCTCTGCCATTTTTAGCCTATTTCTTTCTTACTTGTAGCCTTTGTCACAGGTATACTGCATGACAAGCACTGCTTGTTCAACATAGAAGCAAGTAGCTCTTGTGCCTGTTATAATCCTGTTAATATTTTTAAGGAGTACTGGTAAATATTTGCAGGACTGAGCACAAAGATTAGAGCACAGAGCTTGCTGAGAACCACTGGAGTCTTTCCACTGGTTCCCTGACTGTTTCCTCCTGTAGCTCTTGCAATGTGAATTAGTACAGATGTGTTGGGATCATCCCCAGGTAGAAGGTGCTTTGTTTACATGCAGAACTGGGAGCTTCTTTCATCAAAAGATGCAATCTATCACATAATCAGCAAAGGTAATACAGGACTTGACACTTGCTGTTTGAAATGTGTTGAGATAGTTTACTTGCTGGTATTGTGGAGAATTATCTTGGCTAAGTTATCAAAGTTAACAGTCTTAACTAGGTCAAATGCCTTCCTGACCATGCTCAAAATTTCTCATCTGCTGCATACAGCTGAGATGCAATTTTTAGGGGAGATTTGGGAAGAGTATTCTGGTCTGTTAACTGGACAAGTGACCATCTGTGACCATTTCTAGCCAGAGCATCTGGCAGTGGCCGACTGTTTAACAGAGCTGTGAGACAAAAGAGCACTTTTGAGAGCACAGAAAGGATGTGGTGTCTGTATGTCCTAGGACAGAAATGCATAAATCTTTTTCTTATTATGCAATAAAAAGCTGTAATTTCAAACATGTGTAAACTTATTAACAATGTGATCTGCAAGATATGGATTTTCTCAGTACAAAAATACTCCTCAGATGAAAATACTATTTTACAGAATTATATTAAAACGTATATTATCTGCTTGTTTTTGTTGGATTTTCTTTCCAATAAGCATGTAGACAGATGAGAAAATGAAAGAAAAGTGAGTTTGGAAATTACAACTTTGATGTGGTCAGAGCTGATTGAATTGCAAGAAGGAAGAATTCATGTGCTTGAGTTAAGCATTCAGTCATGATGCTTGTGATGTTTTGAGTGTTTATTCTTTATCATAATTCTCAGTACCTAAATATAACCAAAACATGATACATTCCATATATTCCAATTGCTGTAATTTATATTTTTCACATCTATATAATTTGTGCTGCTATAGGCTAGTTTCACTGAAGAGTAGTTGGTGTTTTTGTTTTATTTTTTTTTTAATGGGATGTATTGAGTTATTTGAAGTGTATATCAAATTATCAAATATGAGTTTTGGCTTTTTTTTAATTTTGCTTTATAGCATTTACAGTAGAAGGCATTCATCACTACAGCTACAAAAGACTCAGCTCAGGAAAATTGATTAGGTCAGGATTTTCCACTGCCATGATTACTTACACTGCAGGTTGGAAAGTTCACAGAAACTTCTCATAGTGATACTGCCTGTCTGACTACTGTGTTTGCCCTTTGCCAAACTGCCTGCTTGAAATACTTGTGCATGCCAAATTATTTCTTAGAAAATAGTACAGAACCCATCTTCTGCCTCTGGCAGCTGCACACCTGGAGATTGTAGCAGGTGGAATTGTATGCAATACATAAATCCAAAGACTGTAGCCACATCCACACATTCAGAAGGTGATTTGTTCATCTTTTTATTTCTTGTGAATAATCTAGGTAATTTATAGTACCTATATTTATTTATGCATTTTAAAATTAAAAATATTAGTAATTAGGAATTGGTCCTATCTGGTACAATTTGAGGTGAAACAAGGCAAGCCACCATTGGGTTTTGTGACTATGGTAAACTGATTTTTCATGAACTGGACAGAGGCTTTGAGGACTGATGTTCTGTCATCCATTTGCCTCTCCTGAGGACACTGAACTACTGATTTATTGACAGAGTCTTTAAAATAAATGTCTTCATTATAAGCTACAGCAATTAGAATACTGCAAGTGTGAAACTTGAAGGGGAAAAGTGCATGTTAAGACTTTTGGTATATTATATGTTGGATAATATGGTTAAAAGGAAAGGTTATTCCTAATTTGAAATAATATGCTCACAGTCCTAGGTGATTCCCAGTGGCAAAGAAGGAGCAGTTTCTCCTGCATTATCTGTTGCCATTGAATTTATACAGCTTCCAAACACTTCCTCTTCATGTCTTTGTCTTGACCTACAGCTGCCCTACCATTCCCTGTTCTTTTGCATAGTTAATAAACTGCAGATAGACTTCTAGGACATTTAGAGCATGTCAATATATCTGTCCATGGAACTTTCTACAGATGTTGGTACAAATGCCACTTGTGCAAGATATGTGTATTTAAAGAAGATATTTCACTTACCCTGTGGCAATTAAAGTACATCCCAAAATGAGAGTTCATGATTGTCTTTAGTCAGAGAATATTAGCATTGTTACTACAAGCACTGTTGATTGCTTGGTTGTTGATAGCTTTGATATAACTACTGTAAATGACTGCAAATGTCTACAGGACTCTTGATGGAAGAACAGTTATGATAGATAAAGCAGAATCAGCAATGCTAGTGTGACATAGATGACAATGATTAAACATGGAATGTAGCAATATGAATATTATGCTGCATATTTTTAGTCTCTTGCTGGTTTCTGCCTTGTTTTCTGAGAATGACCTCCTTTGCCAGTGTAGCTCTAACCAGTTACTTCTGTGTGTTTTTAAACTGGATTTAGTATGATAGTCACCATGTAAATAGAATTGAATGATCTGATCATTTATTCTCAAAATAAATATCCATAGTTTCACATAGACATTTTTTTGTGCTAAAGGTCTTTGCATGTATTTTCCAGTTAACAGGCCATTTCCTAGTCCAGTGTAAAATTCCATTATTACTTGAATTTGCCACAGGAGCAGACCCTTGGGTGCATACCATGCATTTTTGCCTTTATTTTTAATTCCTCCATTGCTTCCTCCTGGTCTAGAAATTTTTCCCTCACAGAAAGTCTTTCATTATGAGACTTGATAAGTCTGCTTGTACAGCTAATGGTTCAGAATGTGTGTTCAGAAGTTGAAGTGAGCTTTGCTGGTGGAAGAGTTTGTTGAGGAGCCTTGTCACTGTGCAACAGGAGAGGGATTGGCAAAACTTGAAAATTAAAGACAGTGTCCAGAGAAGCTCAGCTCTCCCTTTAAGTGTGTTCAGATGATTTTTTTCAAAGAGTGTTTAAATCATGTGCATGTGCAGCTGTGCCTCCATGAAGTTGGTATCACTGCTGGGCTAAGTGGAGTGTTTGCCTGTCAGAGCTCACTGTATTTACAGCTGTATCATTGGTAGGAAAGTGGAGCCTATACAAGGATGGCAGTGACTCAGAAGAACCCATCTGAGGCTCATCTGGGATGATAAAATCAAATTCAACTTCTTGATTAGCAAACTCAAGAAAGCGTGATCAATTCTGAAGCTGTGACACAAGAACTGTTCTTCAAGCCTCCAGGAAATCTTAATCTCCTTGAACTTCTTTGTTCAGTTCTTATCATGCTGGTAATTAATTAAATGAATGCCACTGGTGATGGGAGGGTTGCAACATGTTCGTGTGCCTGTAGCCTCCAAGCCTTCTATACTTGGAGGGAGGGAGGAAAGCAAGAATTCACTCTGCTAATTCATCCTTCCCTGGCTGCTGTGTGGGAGCTGTACCACCCCTGATGCTGGCAGTTACATGAGGGTTTCAGGAAGTTGCACTTTGGTTACAAGGCAGACATGGGGTCCCAGTAAATGCACCCAAAATCCTGGGGCCAGGAGGTACTGGCAGAAATGTGCACACCTTCTGTAGGTGCTCTTTTGGTTTTGCTGCCTGATGATATCAGAGTAACATGTTTCACACGGACACCTTAGGGGATGGAAAAACGAGTCTGTTTGCTTTGGTGAAAGTGCCTTGAGCAAGGGAGCCCATGTTCCTTGGCCTTTCCCTGGAGAAGGCCCCTCCCCAGGACAGCCTGTGGCGTGGGGTGTCCGATGCTGGGAGCATTGCTGGCTCCCTGGGGCTGCAGGGGCACTTGGCAGAAGCTGCCAAGCATTGGATGGCCATGAAATGGAGTGTATAGAGTGTTTTATAAAACAAACCATTAAACTAATAATTTGGTTGATGGTTCCTGAGAGGCTTGGAGACACTGCAAGCTGGGAAAGCTTCTTCTGTGCTGATGGGGTCATCTAAACTGTTTAACATAAGATGCATAATAACCCTGGTACTTCTCCTGTTACCCTGGTTTTACATTACCCATTGACATTTTTCCCTGCCCCAATTTAGTACTTTTGGAAAAATAATTAGGTTCTGTCAGGCTCATATATGATGTACTCAAGAAAGTTTGGTCTTAATCAGAAAAGCTTCCCCGCCTGAAGGCTTCTCTGTGTTCTGCCTTTTCCCAGTTACAGAGAGGAGAAATAAAGCAAAGTGCATTTCCCCATGTTCCTTGACTTGGATAGTATTTCCAAGTGAAGAACTTGTCAAAGTCAGAATGACACAAAGGCGCATTTTGTGACCCTGCTTGGCACTGCCCTTTGGAAAGGGAGCTTCTGCTGAAGAATTAGCCAGCTACCTACTACACTTGGGATTCCCCCAGAGACTTGGCCTTCAGT
This sequence comes from Polioptila caerulea, assembly GCA_013397295.1. NCBI lineage: Eukaryota > Metazoa > Chordata > Aves > Passeriformes > Certhiidae > Polioptila > Polioptila caerulea. Next base: position 1,000,112 of record VYXF01010846.1, on the reverse strand, counting down.
TGTTTAATTTCCTTGGGATCTATTTATATTGTGTTACAGCCATGATTGTAGCTAAGCTTTAGTCCAGGGCAGCAAAGATGACAAGGTCATTCAACAGTCTATAGAAATTGAATAAGGGTGTGTAAGAAGAGTCAGTGCAAAGAATTCCTCCAATTAAGCTGCCTGATGCACATCAGCCAAGCTTCTTGTGTAATGATTCTGTTTAAATGCTTTAAAGTTTCATAAAGCAGTTGATAGGATGGTCAGATAGCACACAGCAGTTTCATTTTCCCCATATGTCAAATGAGTGTCCTGGGAAATGTTAATTTTAAAAACTTAATGGCATCTCTGACAGTGTTGATGCTATCTTTCTTAGGAACTGCTAATGCTGAAGTATTGAGAAAGAACTGTAAGTGCATTTCATGTGTTAATGTAGTTATTTCTGAAGGCTGGGGCTATAATTTCAGTTTTATCCCATGTTTTGTTGGTGTCAAAATGTAGTCTCACATGCTTGTATCTGACAGTTCCGGAATACTGAAAATGGTGTATATGAGATTTGATATTGCTTTTTGTTTAAAAGTTACTGTGGAAATTTAGCTTGGAATTCCTATACAAATTCAAGGAGCCAGGCATTCCTACAGTTTCATGAAGTGATGTGAAAGAAACACAGATCTTTCTTGAGAAAGTCTCTTTTTTTTTTTTTTTTTTTTATTTCATTGTTAACTGTTCTCACTCAAATGGCATTAAAGGAAATATAATTTAGTATAACAGATATACTTTTTTCTGCTTGAGATATTTTACATCAGATCAGACATCCCCAGTTAGTGTAATGCTGATTTGAACAAAAGACACCTCTGTTAAAAAATAATTGAAAATTGCTTTAGTTCTTAAGAAAGATCAACTAAAAGCTCAGTTTTCTTGCTTGGAGAACCAGATGATTGCACTGCCTGCTGTATATACTGTAGTCATTATATTTACATTGTTACATAGTGGAAAGTGTGTAATAGCTCAGTAGGTGACCAGGACAAATATTATCATTTATTTCCACTGTTTACAGCTGGGTCAGTCTAGTGTTTACTCATGCTGATTACATCCTTAAACTAAACCTCTTATCTGTCAATTCTCCTGATTGTGTGTAACAGCCTTGCTACTACTACTTATCAGCTAAAACATAAGGGATTTGCTGAGAGGGGGGAGGAATTGCACAGGAATAAACCCAAAAGTCCTAGAAGTAAACTGGGTATGTTTAAAATCAGCTAACTGTGGCCCCTTTCCCAGCCATGACAGATTATGTATATTTGTGGTTAGCAAACCCAAGCTCTTGCCTAGTCCTGCTATGATAGTGCTTCTATGGCACATCAATAAACAAGAGACACACATTCCTTGCTCCATAATCATGACAGACAGGCCTGTCACCACTCTAAAGGAGTCTGTCTTCCAAATGCAGACATGACATATCTGTATATTATTTCTTCCTGTCTTTTTTTTTTTTTCCTTTCAGGTTTTGAAAGTTAGATTATAGATTAGAAGAGAGAATGGAGGGAGCTTTATTACCCTGTAACTTTTTTACCTGTAAGATATCAAAGCAAATGCTGCTTTGATAAGCTTTTACCTCTTTTATATAAGGGACCATATTGCATTTTACAGGCTGTAAATGTAAACAGAGATCAAACTGGGTTTTGTGTTTTGTTGTGATTTACAAACTGCCGCATCATGTTTTGGTTCCGGTGTATGTCAGTGCTAGTAATTTCTCTAGGTCTGTTGATAGCAGAGAGCTCCCTTTAGGCTCAGATTTTCCATCCGTGCTTGTGGAAGACCAGAGTGAGTGGCACAGGCAGAGAAAGCATCAGATCTCTGTCCTGTGTGGCATTTCTGCTCAGGTACGTGTTGGTTCACGTGCAGCTGGGCTGTACTGGGAGAACATCAGGAGGCTGCACAGGACAAATTCACCAGCACAACGTGACCAGACACTGATTCCAGACTCCCCCACTTGCTTCACGCCTTCCTTATGGAAGGAAAATACTACACTGCTCTGTTTAGGTGAAAAATTGGTTCACCAGCATTGTAAATTGAGTTCTTACTGGGCAAAACTGAAGGCAGTGTTGAACTCTGTGGCCCTTTGTTGGAGCTTGTTGGCCTGGCATCCATTACATCAGCTGTGTCTTGGGCAAAGCTTTGTTTAAGCATTCTTGCACACGACTGAGTGGGAGTCCCAGATAAATATCAGCTTGTTCTGAGCAGATTTGCTGGGGAGCAGCCAGTTAACCATCAGTTGCTAATGCTGCACACCTTCTATGTAGTTCAAGTGACACATCTGTAAGAAACTGTAAGGCCTTCCTTCCTGTGTAGTCCTGCCATTATTCATTTCGCATTGTGCAAAATTGCAGATTTGTATCATTATTTCATATTTTCACTTTAATTTTTGTTCTTAAAAAGAGATTGCTTTGTCCTCTGTTTTCTGTCAGAATTTAAATTTACCTCTATTAAAGAAATTGAATTTCTTTCTTTTGAAATCACATCACAGTTACTTCTGCCCGTGTTTTTTGTTTTTTGAAAGTAAACATTACTTGCATACAGTTCATTTCTAGCGGAAAGTTTTATTTACTTTTTAATGTATTTGCCAATTTTAAATTACACCATCAAGCCTCTCCAGGTTACCAATTTAGCCAGCAATCAACTTCAGTAGGCACTGGAATTCTGACAGTTGTAACATCTGCATTAGCAGCATAACTTGTTTTGATGTTGATTAAAATGTTGTGTATGACAGACTCTTATGAAGAGGAATCCCTGGGCTTTCTTTGAATTGAATTTGAACTACAGAGTCACGGAATGGCTCTAAAACTCATGGAAATTTAGTAATTTGTCAGCATGATAAGCACTTAATCTTGGGCCAGAAAGATGCATTCTTGCTCTCTTAGTTAAGATCTTTCATGAACAGGTAGATTGTGTTTTGGAAGGATTTTTACATCTAATATATTTTTGCGTAATCTTCTGGAACATGCTGTGGTCCAGTTTGAACTCAGTTATCTGGGAAAATAGTCATGACATCCTCATTTAAACATGCCTCGACTTTTAACTTCTCAAGCCTTTAACTTCTCAAGGGGCTCTTTAAAGGGGCAGGACACAGCAAGGGAGTAGATCCTCGGTGCAGAATAAAGATTGAGTGTCCTGCCCTTAAAAAAAAATCAAAATCAAGAGTGCTAAGACAAGTTAAGCCCTGCTCTGAAGAGATACTGTGAGCTGTCAGGATGAGGGAAGTGTCACTGCTTGGGACAATGCCTTGTAGCAATGTTAAAGGTAATGTAAAGATAGGGACTTTGCTGAGGCAACAGGAGAGAGATGATGTTCCATGGGCCCACTCCAGTAGCATGGAGGGGTTTTGCCTATTTTTGGACTTTTGTCTCTTTATCAACTGTCCCCCTAACTGAGTTGGATGCGTGTTTTTCTCGGGGGATCAGGTTAATTGTGTCACAACTCAAAGAACTGGAATCAAGGGTGCTTCAAAGCCTTCAAAGTAGGAGGAGGAGATTTTTTGCACTCTGGCAAAATAACTTGCCAGGCTGTAGTGTGTTGTCTTCAGGGTATTTAAAGGTAAACTTTTCGATGGTGGGAAAGCGATTAGAATCTTGCAGGAAATGCTCTCTGCTGCTCTGCGTTCCTGGGGTAGGAATTCCACCATTTAGAGCCAAACCTGCGTGGGAATTCAGTTGGGAGATTGTGTCATGTTGATTGAGTAACAGTTAGGATGCATGCAAATAGTGTTGCATTGTTCATTTGCTGGAGCTGAAGGTTAAAATTTGCTTCATGAAAGGACATATTGATCGCTCCTTACAATAAGAAAGTAGTAAATAACTCTAAATTAAGAACCCCCAAAATGTTTTCAAGTGTTACAATGAATATGTCATAAACACATTTTGTTAGCTGTAAAGTAAAAGTGACCACTAAAGACTTAATTTCTTGAAACTGGAAATGAAATTAAATATATATCCCCTGTTTAAAGCTAAAAATGAGCAAGCAGATAATGATGGCAGGAATGACCAGATAAGTGATAAAGTCTCTTAAACAAAACAACAAAATAAACCAAACAAAAGAACCCCAGAAATCTGAACTACTATGTACATTCCTGATGTACAATTCTTTTTAAATTTAAACAAAACTTTAAATATGGTGGGTGGCTTTTTTTTCCTCCTTTTTTTCCTGGAATGAGAGGATTTGTCTCTGGGAGACAGCATTATTTAATTTGTTCTTTATTGGACTTCATTAGTAAAATACTTAAGTCCTGGATTGCAAAGAAACTGCTCCTTGGAGAAAGCTTAGAGAAAACTCCTGTTATAGGAAATTAAATCAACATTGTCCATTAATCATACTGCATGTCAACCCCCAGACCTCTCTTGATTGTTCTTGGTGAATGTGAGGAACCATTAGATGTGTGAGGTCCTTAAAGGTCTGAGTAAGTCAAAGGGGAAGAGTTTAAAAAAATGCCACCATTAGCACATGAAAGAGACTTCAGAGCAGACAGAAGAAAACATTTGCTGTACAGGGGTAGTTACATTTCTTAATTTTTTTTCCCTTTTTAATTTATTATTTTCTTCCGTTGTTAAACAACAATCCAGATGTTGTGATCCAAATGTTAATTTAATTCATCCTGAAGCTTTTTTTGGTTAACTTTTTTTTTGGGTCGTGTTAACAGTTGTAGTTGTAGGGGAAAGGTAATAATAGGCAGCCTTTGTAATTTCTGTGTTAGTGATAAGTAAATGCACTTCTAAAGCTAATCTGTTTTCTGGTAGCTTCCCTGTCTTGAGTAACACCTTGGTTATATATTTGCCATGAAAGCATTATTGCTAACAGAAGCTTTTTTTTCAATTTTGGGAAAAGATGCAATTGTGAAAAAGCACATATTTGTTTTTTTCAGGCTTCCTGGAGTCACACTTCTGTGGCAAATGAAGGGAGGGGATGCAGGAAGTGGGGGGAAAAACAATCTTGTGTTGGAAGAAGCCCCTCTTGCTGTAAAATATCCCTTCCAAATCTGGGATTTTAAGGGTTTTTTTGTTTTGGGGTTTTGTTTGATTGTTTTATTTTTGTTTGTTTTGGGTTTATTTTGTTTTCTAATCGAGGAAAAAAGTATAAATAAGGTTTGCATTAAAGGTGTATTTCAACATTCTCACTTTCACAGTGTTTTTTGCCTTTATCATAGCTGAATATTGTAGCCCTGTTCAAGCTGGTTATCATTACAGAACAAAACCACTTGTTACTGCACGTGCTTGTAGAAGCCAGGACAGGGAAATCATTCTGATCCTCTTTGATAGATCTGTGAATGACTTCAGTTTTCTGCCTCTTGTGGTATCCAGTTGTGCATGCTGGGGGTCTTTGTACAACTGACCCTTGTATACTCAGACAAGGAGTATACAAAATCCTACATGCAAATACACCTTGAAAATGTGGATTTTTTTAAGGTAGCTGAACTGGAGATGTTTTGGGGTGGTAGGTAGGATGGTGTATGTGGGAGAAGAGAGATGGGTAGATGTTGCACTACTGTGCCTTGTGTCCATTTACCAACTTTCTCCCTTGTATATTCAAGGTGCAGGGAGAGCTGTGCTCACAGCCTGCTGCCCAGCTCAGTATGTGTGCATCTATATTTGCATATATATATAGACACTGTTGGGAGAAAAATAGGATATCTTTTTGATCCTTTTTGTCTTAGTCTAGCCCAGCACTTCTCCAACACAAGTGTACCTCTTGTTGTGTTAGTACTTTGTATTCATTGCTATTTTCATGATGATTGCTTATGGCCTAATTTGGCCTTTTTTCTCTCTTCATGTCTTGGCTGCCTTCTTACAACTCTCACCTGCCTTTATTTAATCTCTCACAGTTTTCCATCAGCCTTTGTTGCCTTGGTGACAATCACTTGCCTTGGAAGTTTCTATTTGCAGCACTCCCTACCAGTTTTTTGTGCTGGAAAACTTTTCTCAGAGGTGGCATGGATGTATAAAGTCTGTGTGTTATCCAGGCAGAGTAGATAGGCAAACATGGGCTGTGTTTGATATCACTGTCAAATAGGCAGTGGTGTTCATCCTTCTCCTTCAGAACTGACAGCCAGATCTTGCTTCCAGCCAACCCAATCAAACACCTGAAGAAAAGCACCAAAGCACAGGCAAGTTGTAGGATGGAAAAGTGACCTGCTTGGTGTGACTCAGATTGCAGGCACGAGTCCAGGGTACTCCAGCTGATCCAGCAGTGCCTCTTCCCTTTGAGCCTGCCTGTTGGAACATCTGTCTCTCAAGGGTCATCTTCCCTCTTGCAGGAGCCTGGAGGAGTCTGCCAGTGGGACCTCAGAGCCTTGTGCCTCAGTCTCGTGTGTCCCTGTGCAGGGCAGCTCAAACACAGCCTGGAACATCCACTTCAGGCAGTCATTCTTATTTCCACTTTTCTAATAACACGTGTTCATCTGTCTGTAAGAACACCTGCTGTGTTCTTCAGCAGTTTGTAAGCAGTCCTACGAGTTTCACAGGTGACTGAGTGTTCACTGTCCCATGTTACACACCTGGATACCTGGAACACAAGCAAGAGAAGGGCCATTTTCATGGGCTGCTCAGGTACTGATGGTTTAAGCTGAGCGTAATAACAATATCCCTGCAGTCAGTGACAGAACTGAGCTGTGCATGTCCAGCTTGCCATCTTTGCATTCAGTCTATTAGATAACAGCTCCCCCTTGAGGGAAATGTCTTTTGTTAATAAACTCATAACACAGCTCTGGACCAGTGGAGTTTTTTGGGTAGGTTTGAGGGTCACAATTTCACCAGGCTGTGTAAAACAAAGCAGACTCACAGTGGCTGTGCTGAGTCCTGACCAGCAGCCAGGGCTCCCTCTGCTGCCTTGGGATGTTGTTTAGCTCTCAGAATTCATCCAAGTGCAACACAGAGCAGAATAATGTAGCAAAAGCTGGCACTTTTGGAGGAAAACACCCATAGGTACACATTCCTCGTGTACCTATCTCTGTGAATTTGTGCTCCTGCTCTTTGTGCTTGCACCCTTCTGACACTTGTGTGGGGCACAGGGACACGGTGGGCAGTGGCAGAGGAAGGCAGTGGCAGGAGTGAGTGGCTGAAGGGTAAGGGGAGCAGGCTGGCTTCTTTCAGCAGCAGCACAGCTAATGCTGCTTTAAAATGCTCATCAAACTGCAGGCTCAACGGGGCATTTGTAAAACTGAATTGATGATGGGAATTGTGCAGAGGGAGATAGCTAGCTAAGAGTTAAGTAGCTGTATGTTTATTTTACTTAAACAATCAATCAGTCAGACTGCTTTCGACTTTCTAAGTTTATATAAGCTTCATATGCAGAGGGATTGCATCAAGATCATTTTCTTCTCTTTTTTTTCAATCAAGAGATTGATATAGGGTGAATTTAAATCTTGAATGCATTAGAAAAGTTAACAAAAATAGCTTTCATTTTGAATTGTGTCCTACTCTTTTGCTCTGTACCTTTCAATTTGTTGATACAATGTTTGACATGTATTTAATGCTTGTTCTTCACAAAACTATTAAATAATACAGTAGGTAAGGCAGAAGATTTAAATTATGACTTGTCTATGGTCAAACATCAAGACAACAGTAGCATTGCTTCCTGTGAAAATCGATTTTGCTTATTAAAAACAAGTTAAACATTTGGAAGGAAAAATTTAAACCAGACCAAATTCCCATGTATATAATTATGGAAAATACTTTACAGATACAAGAAAGAAGAGAAGGACACAATAATTAAAATTCTGCTGCAGTTTCTGCAGAGGTATATTTTCTTTTCCATGTTGTTATTGTTATTCTGAGCATCCTTTAAAAGACACTAGTTTTTACCTGTAGCAAATACTGTCTATATTAAAAACATGTAATGTTGTAACATATTTCCATGTGGGGAAAAAACCACTTTTGTCTTTATGAAATACCACAAAGTAAAAATAAATAGTAGAAGCTGTATTGTCAGCCAGAAGAAGAAAAGATTTTCAAAAGTTTGAGGAAGCCTGAAATCTTTCAGGCTACTCTTCTTGTTTAGGTGCTTCTTTGTGTGGACATTAAGCATCTTTGTAGAAGGGTAGTCAGACCACAGTTCACTGAGTAAGGGAATTGAACTCCTGAGAATATTAGGTCCAAATTCATATTGCACATGTTGATCTCTTTTACACCACCTGTAAGATTTGTCTGTGCTGCTTTCAAAAGTTGGTGTTTCAGAAGCTTGGTCTTAATTAAATAGTCTTCAAATAAACCATTAACATCTATTTAACTAAAAGCAACAACATCATTAACTTGCACAGCTGCTGCCACCAATATAGACTGAGTAATCCTCCTGATAAATTATCTTGGAAGAGCAGAATCTTGGCCTGGAAAGAGATGAACTCAAGATGTCATTGAAATTTTGTTTTGAGAGGAATCAATGTGGAGATGAAAAGTTAATTTAAATTTTTACAGAGAAGCAGGTTGTCCTAGCTTTCTAGATGAGTATTTTCAGAAAATTTCAGTGTACTGAAAGCACTCAAAAATGAGTGTAAGTATGTAAAATATCAGGCTTCATTGCCTAGTGACAAGCTGTCACTTATTTCGTTCTTTTAATAAACATTTCTGTGCAAATTCATGTCACAAGCCTCATTATGAATAGCTCCTGCCAGTGTGCCATTGGATATAACAGTGGTGAATATTATTAGAACCAAGGCTGTTGTAGGGTCCTGAGTATTTCTATTGTCATTACAAATGGAAGTTTTCTTTAGGGCAGGTTTTAGAAGTTTGCAATGTGCTGTATGAAAATGTTAATGCTGCGCCAAACCATTAGGGAGGTGGTTCAGCATAATCTCAATGTAATTAAAATGAATACCCTTGCTAAATATCAAAGATATGCAACCAGTCAGAGACGCTGAAGGGAATGAGGCCTCTAAGAAGATAGGGAGGGAAAAGTAGCAGACATATTACTATACAGGAGAGATCCTGCAATGCATCTCACGGCTGAGGGTACAGAGCCCTGTGTCCTCGTGCCATCGCACTACAGGTGAAATCACCTGCTGAGATAAGGCATTTGAGATGAACCCTTTACAAGTACTGGTAGCTGTCTTCCCTGCTTCCTGGTTTACTAGCATGTATAATTGGAAAATATGTTGCATTGTATGATGGATTTTCAAAGAATAATTTGTACTAAAAGTAGTGTAGAAGAGGAAGCTCAATGCCAGCCCTTTTGTTATTTTTTCTTTTTTAATGGATCTAGATTTAACTTCAGCAAATGAAGTATGAGAGTTGTAATATTAGCAGTAAATGTATCAGTCTAGCTGGCAGCTCATGACAAAGGGATCAGTTTAGCAATTTCATTATAAAATTTGTCAGCTGTCTAGGTTAGCTTGCCCCTCTTCCCCCATATTCAACCAATGAGTGCCAAAATGTGCGCTTCCTTAAGGGGCTGCTTTATTTACATCTGCAGACAGTCTGTGTGATAATAGTTCAGTGCCTGCACAACTGTGCACGTCCCCAAGCCCGTGGCCACGAGTGCAGGTGGGTGTCTGTCTGTCTGGCAGTGTCCCTTGGCTGCCTGGTGTCCCGGCAGAGAGGGGGAGCCCTGTGTGAGCGGGAGAACAGGGCCTGTGACACCTGCAATAACACAACATCCCGCTGAAGTCTGGGCCCTAATTATAGATGCAGCTGGATAGAGCCCATGCAGCCAAGATTTGCCTTAAGAAAAATGTAGTAGTGGTTTCCCCTCGCATGTGTTTTGTTTGTTTTACTGTCGTGATTGACTTGTTTGACACCTAACGAGTTGAAAGTGTTTTAGTGATGTTCCTTGCTACCCTCTGAAGGAGGAAAGAACCAGACGGATTTTTAGTTGCCCTGCCTGAAACTTTTGCATCTTGCAGTCATGCTTGCAACAGCACAGATCTTAAAGCTTGAGATCTGAGTCACCAGACCACAGATGTTTTTGCAATGAAACCGTGCACCTCCTACAAAGTCACTGTGGTGCAAGTAATGATAGATAGTGTTTTCATTTTGCTGCACAAAAGGGTCAAAATGGCACGGGGAGTCCATGACAGACCAGCAGAAAATGTTGGTTCTGAAAGAAAATTTATATCATAGCTCCAGGGGAAAGTTTGGGTGCTGTGAACAGATTGACTTTGTGATTGTGTGCAACTGTGTTGTTTGTAAGGTGATACTGGATGTCAGGCACTTAGTGCATATGTATGATAGAGCTTGGTACCTAAACGAATGTTAAACCAGATTTGGTAAAGTGCTTATTGCATTGTGTGTAGGTGTATCTTCTGGAAGCATTCCTCCTAGCATGAAGGCCAGGCAAATTGCCTAGACTTTCTTCCTATCTGCAACCCAGAAATGTTGGTCTCCACTGGGGAGATCATCTTTTCAGCCTCTTGCATCTTACAGAAAAGACATTTTATAGCATGCTCCTGTTTCCAGGCATGTTCGTAACAGCATTTCTGTGGGGGTTGTTTCTTTCCCCTTTTCCTGAGCCACTGTTGTAATGTTTGATCCACTTGCAGTGTTCTGTCACTTGTGCAGGGCTCTCTGCTGTACGTAAGGGAACCTGTTGTGTGGGGTGGCACATCCTGTTTGGATCGCTGCATGAATTCTCAGCGGACATGTGTGTGTTAGTAACTGGGGTAATTACAGCTCTGCTGGCTCCTTCGGACACTCTCCCTCCCCCCTCGCCCTCCCTTTCTTCTGCCAGAGATGGCCTCTCTACATAATTCCATTAAAGTGATTGTGCTTGGAGGGGTGGACTGAGGGGCAGTGCTCTCATCTTTCAAAGCAGGACCAATGAGCTATGTGCTTTCCACTGGGCAGCAACAAAAGAAAAGGTCTCTCAGAAGAAAAGACAAGCACAAAAGATCAAAATTAGGTGTTTGTCCGGGCCTCTGGTATTGCTTTCAAGTTAGCTTTTGAGGGCTCACTTTGAAAACGGTGAGCCAGGCTAGTTAACATAAGGGTGTCTGCTGCTGTAGAGAGCATCGTTGGAATAATATTGCGAGAGAGCTTTTTGCTTGTGCAGTTTAAGAGTTCTCTGAAATGGAGGGGAAACACAGGAACTGATGGCAGGCCTTACAGGCATGGTGGGAACTTCCTACACCTCTGAGGAAATCAAGACAACTTAAAATCCTTCAGATTTGCTTCACCTATTTAAAAAAATTAGAGACCTTTCGATGGTTCTCATTTCCATGGGCTCTGAAAGGCTGAAATGCAGTGTGCTGGGAATTCATCCTGCCCTGCCAGCCCTCCCCCAGCACTTTTTTGTCCGAAGCTGCTGTTGCTGATGGTGGGCAGTAGGAGAGGTGATGTTTTTACTGCAAGGGGGTGTGAGGTGTTGTTTGTCCTGGGGCCCTCTAAGGGGATAGCACAAAGCTACAAAAGGGATACAGACCCCTTTCAGATTTAGACAAATAAGCGAGAGCCATCCAGAGCCGTGGAAAGCCAGACTGTTTAGCTGGATCAATTCACATGTGTCATATGTTCCAGTTTCTACCAAAATAAACTTTTACAATGTTGTACAAAGAACAAATTGCTTGGTTTCTACTTCAGTTATTTGGTTTGCAAAGGAAAACATGAGTATCACAGACAGTCTTTGTTCCATCTAAATGTTTAAAGTTACCTTTAAATTGAAAAAGAAGTAATGAGATGTAAAAGATTGCTGATTTGTAACTACTCAAACTATTTTATGTGATATTAAAATGTTATTTAAAATTTGATCAATTCAGTTGTGCAACCAATTGCAATTCCAACTCATTTAAAATAAAAGAAATTAAATATTATTATTTGAAGCTAGTAGTAATGCTTAGAAATTGCATATCTGGAACTTCAACAAGTTTTTAAAAACTGTAATAGAACAGGGTTGCATAACTGTGCTTAATTGTTTATTAATATGTATAAATAAGTTAAAAGGACATTTTTAAGAAAAGTGAAATAAAATCCAGTACTGAAAATCTGAGAGGGAATACCTGCTTTAGAGAGGAACAGACTGAGTCTGTATCATCCTCCTGTCCCTCAGCTTTATGTTTCTGTTTGGCTTGATGTGCTTCTCTCTCCTTTTCCTCTGGTACATTTGAAATGTATTTGCTTATTTTCCTAATAAGTTTCTGCTGTATTTACATTACTTTGCTTCAAAAGTACATTTTTAAGGATAGTATTTCTCAGTGCTCTTCCTTTCCCACCCTTCCCCCTTAATAATTCCCCTGGACCTCTGTTGCTTGGAGCAGACTTTGGCTAGCCCCAGATTCGGTGTCAAAGGCCATGACCCGATGTCAGAGCAGCCCATGCTGCTGGCCTCTTCTTTGAATAATTATCTGGAGTTTATTGTGTTGAAGGGATGGGCTTGGGGGCAGCACAGTCACCCCGGCAAGCCAGACCAATGAGCTCTCCAGCCAGACCACTGCCCAACAATGGACCTGTAGGTTACACAAAAAATCCAGCAGCACAAAAGATTAAATTAAAAATGGACATTTGGGCACAGAAGTTTTGTCCCTAGAACAACTATTTTTTCAGCCTACTGTGGGTTTGATACTTTTAACTGAAATTAAATAAGTATTGTTTTAAATTTTATATGCAAGCTAGAATGAAGTTGAAATATTTTTCTTATCTCCTTCCCCAGCTCTTAGAGTTGCCTTACTGGCTGTAGCTTAAGTTACTTCTAGATTTTTAGTCACTGAACTTGGCTCAAAACATCAAGACACCAAAAGTTTTTTTCTTTCATCTAGAAATTTAGTGCTGTACCAATTCTTTCAGAAGCAAGAGCAAAGCCCCCAGTTATTTAATTTCTGTCAGTATTTTCCTTTTAAATTGCTGAGAACAGGGATGTGCAAAACAGGCACCAAAGTGTGCTCCTACAGTAAGTGATAATAAAATGTCAATTTTCTTTCTTCTTCCCCATCTTTTCACCCCCGCCAAAGAGAAATTAAAATGTCTGAAATCCAGATTGTGGGGTGCTGTCTCTTCTTATCAGGACTGAATGAAAGGCTGCTGGAGGTGGACTCACTGTTCTGGAGGGGTGGAAAAAAAAAAAAAGAAGTTCTTTCATGGTCTGACCTCGGATTCTTTCTTAATTTTATCTAGCCCTGACCTGTTGGCTCTGCTCTGGCTCCTTTCAAGGCCTTCAGAGCTCCACAAACATGCAGCAGCTGAAAGAAACAATGACAGGGCTTTTAGGGGTTGCAATATTACACTCTCTTGTAACCTTGGCTAAGTAGCCTGTAAACAGATGCTTTCTCTGAAGCATTTGCCAGAAAGCCAAAATTTTGGCTGTGTTGATATTGGCAAACACTTTTTAACACTTTTGGTTTAGGACTCCTGATTTTGTATTCAATAAAAGTTTCAGCTGAATGAGCAGATACCCAGAGTGTTCCTCATGTGTACGATATATAAATCCTGCTATTACAGGTTTTATACGTAACTTTAATGATGTAAATTTACCTAAAACAGAAGAATCGTGTGGAGATTAATTATCAAGATCTGAATTGGATAAACTGATTTGAAGGTTAATATGTAATCAGGACATTTGTGTTTCTCTGTATTCTTTTGAGAAGAGAGGATGGAATTATACATTGATTAGCATTTTTCATTGGCTGTGTTGTTAGTGTCATGCTGCTTTAGAGTATTTTATTAATGTAATATTGAAAATATAATTTTTGTTCCTGTGGAAGTGACTTTTATTTTTCTTAGTAACTTTTTCTAAAAGTTTGGTCTGTGTAATCTTGGTAATTTAAGAATGAGGCAGCTGCATTATAAAGTGCTTCACCAGCTGCAAAGTGATTAGAAGCACGTTTCTGGTTTTAGTTGTTAAACTGCAAATACAGGCATTTAATCTTTGATGCCTCCCGTTTTTCCAGCTGTGTCCATTGGAGGTGCATGAGGACACCACCTGGCTGCTGTGAGGTATAACTCTGCCAGATGGAAAGAACCTTCCTCTCCCCATGCCACCTTTATCACTTGGGAAATGGCTTCAAAGCAGAGAACCCTGAGTTGCTTCTGCCCACCACTGTGTAGATATTTACCAGACCATTTATATCATCCCAGGTCTTGAAAACTAGGCTCTGGATGTTTAATCTGTGTTTAACCAATAAATAGACATGATTTGAACATAGTAAAAATCTTAAGTGTTGGAAAAGAAAATGGGAGTATCTGAATATGAATATTTCTGACTGACAACTGTTTTGTAGTTGCAGCTTTTCCCCTTCCTGAAAGAGAAATGGAAGATTTACATAAAAGCAAGGCTGATGGCAGGAGTAAAAATAGTGAATAATTTCACACTGGTGCAATAAAATGTAGATGTTCCAATGAAGTGTAGAGCAACAGAACTGCTAATAACTCAGGTCTCAATTCTTTGTGATATTTTTGCAGTCTCTGTTTTTCACATTCAGACAGATAAATATCTGTGGTTCTCCTTCCATGCTGGGAAATGAAATGAATTGTCATCAAACCAGGCTGGAACATCTGAGTGCACTGTAGTATTTTTCTTGAAGAATCCGTATCTGCTGTGACCTTCCTGCCTGCTTTCTGACAAGCTAAATATAATCTCTAAGATTATATCTCAGGGATGTAGCAAGACAGTAAAATACACCAATAAATCATTGTCATCTGAATTCTTACTGGAATTCACTACTGTAATGTTTTATGTTTTTGCAAATTGCAATCCATGTTTTAAGTTATAGTTCAACTTAATTTTTTTGCTCATACTTGCAGTATTAAACTTTGCTCTAGTTTTACTCTGAGGTGTAGAACCCATTCATAGACTCACAAAATGAAGACAAGGCTCCCCCATGTGTTGAAAGACCTACCATGGTTGGATCTGCAGGACTCACTGCAAATTTTTGTGGGAGAGTGAATGACAGGATATGGGATTCCAGAGGAATATCACCAGGGAACAGTGACCTACCTACAAAAACTGCCATAGGAAGATGAGGCTGATCCAACAAAAATTGCAAACCAGTGATTTTTGGGACAGTCTCTGTTTTGATATTTGAAGTTAATAAAAATAAGGTATAAATAGAAGACTTAGATACTTTTTCCTACTCTTATTTTATACAAGTATTGAAGCAAAATTTGTGCCTCTGATGGAACTGTTATTCATGTATTCCCAATACTGATAGGTTTTGGTTACACAAAAAAGGTGTGTGCAGCAGATCCCTTGGACTGTGTGAAGCTACTCCAATTTATAACATCCACTCTGTGATGTTTTTTAAGACAATCTCTGTGTGTTCCAGAGGCACTCTTGTAATAAAATTTATGAATTACCTTTAGTGTGTTACTATCAGCATCACTGCCAACCCCATGGATTGTACAAACAGTGTAGATTTTTTTGTCCTTTCCACCAGCTGATTTAAGTAATAACAATAAAAATGCCTATTAAAGACCTGAAGGCTCTGTGACAATTTTAAAACAATCTAATGCCAAGAGCACAAAAACCCCCAAATGATATTTAACAGAAACAAATTAACAAATTCTGTCAGTTGGTAAATAGGCTACAAAATTGTTCCTGTTTACCTTAGGACTGGGAATAAGCCTTCAGCCTCTACAAAAATGCTGGCAATTGCCAGAGAATTAATTGAAACAATTCAGTGTTACTAGTTATTCAGAGAAATTTTGAAAATGCAGAGATGAAATCCTAATGTGTATTTTTTTACTCAAGTTGAATTTATGTTGAGCAGGCTGAGTAAATGACTGCAGCTGCTTTGTTTCTGAAGAGCAGTGATTTTCTGTGGAGAAATGTGTTACTCCTGGGTCTGTTATGAGCATGACTGTTTGCTCCAAGCCTCCTGTGCGTGGAGGAAACATGGATTTTCACACTGGATTTGAGACTGTCAGTCCCCAGGTGGCCATGCTAGTCCCAGTCTTTTATCAATGATTTATGAGATTTATGTGTAAACTACTCAAGATACCTGTCCTGGTTAAAGATAAAGCTCCTGAAGTTTGTTTTCTCTCTACGGATGTGTCTGGCTTTGAGTGTTTGATCCAGCTGATGAACTGAGAGATGAAAGTGTTTGTGCCAGGTGTGTATTGGGAGTAAATCATACCATCAGCCTGTAAATGAATTGTAAAATTGTAAAAAATGTTCTAAACAAAGGCTAATTTGGACAAAAAATATTCCCATCACCTCATAAAACAAATAGTGAGCAAATAACTGTTTGGCAGTTCTTTGCCAACGCTTTGGTTACTGTGTTTGGCACATGGTGAAAAAAATAATCAGTGTGAATCTGCATCTTGGTGGTGTTTTGAACTGTCTTTCCTTATGTGATTTGTGTATTCTGTGAAGCAAGTTTCACATCAGTTTCAACTGCTGCTCAGCACACTGTCTTTAATTCTTTTCTATTCTCCTTTTTAGATGACTGTAGCACTTAGGCTTTCCTAGGCCAGTGCATAATGTACTCCTCCCTTCCCAGTTGCTATTTCAATTATAAAACCAGCAGATGGGTTTAACCATAGATGCCCTAATGTGTGACAGCTTAAAAATTCTGGCATCGCTTTTGGCTTAAACTGGTCCTGCTACCAATTAAACCATGATATCATGAAGTGGAAATAACCTTGTTTTTCAGAAGGTAGGGGCTAGTTGGGAGACTATACTTTTAAAAAGATTTTTCTATAAAAAGATAGTTCTGCTTGAAAATTCTTCTGTTATACAGGAGTAAGTAGAATAGCATTCAATATTGTGCTTTTTGTATATGTAAAGTGTTAAGAATACCTAAAGTAAGATTTTAAAAATGTGTTTTTCTCAAAAACATTTTAATTTTTTTGTGGGAGTTAGATTTTTTTTTTGCCTTTCTTCCACATTCCATTATTCTTCCTTTTCTCCTCAATCAAGTGTTAATGAGGAATTCGGTCAAAAAAAACGCAGTGAGGATAAACAGACCTCACAGGCTCCTCATTCAGCTCAGCAGGGCACTAGAGCTCAGCTATCCTTCATTTCACAGTGGAGATGATCAGTTCTGGGTGAGCACTTTCAAAGGGCAGGGAGTTTTTGAAGGTGCTGGGCAGGATGATGGATGGCGGTGCCTGCCGCGCCGTGTCCTGCGGAAATGCAGCGGGGGCTGCGCGGAGGGGCACGGCCAGCTGGGCACGCGGGGCTGCCCCGGCTCAGCCTCTGCTCCAGCCTGGGACCGGGCAATTCCCAACAGCAGCCCCCAAAGCCTGCTCCTGCTGCGGGCTTAAAGGCATTTGGAGGGCTCTGCTGTGAATTCTGGCTTTGTTTTTGGATGCTTCGGTTGTGCACCAATGTGTGTATGCCTGCCACGGGCCAGGAGGCCTGGGAAGCTCTTTGTGCCTGCTTTCCTGGGATGCATGCTGTAATATCCCCCAGCGAGGCACCGTCACTTGATCTTGGTGTATTCAAATCACTTGGGACTCCTGAAGGATTTTTATCATTTATCCTTTTGGTTGGGCCCAGTGTTCTTAAATTCACCTTGCATGTTTAAAATTTTTTAAAAAGATTGCAACTTTTTACATATAACATCTTATTATTTTTCTGAATTTTCAATATTAGAATTCCATATTTTCTTTTATCACATGCTTAAGATTATTGTGTGTGTTTGTATCCATCCCCTTTTTTTCTGAGTTGTAATTTGTTGCCTAGGAACAACTGATGTCATCTGTTGAAAAGTGCTATGGTAAAGTGAAAAAACCTTCAAAGCAAAACATGCTTTTTTCCCCTTCTACATTTTGTTATTTACATTGTCTGCTTGTGACGCTAAAGTCTTCAAAAAATGGGAATGTCCTTCTCTTGCCTATTCTACAACTAAGCTTAAACACATCAAAGAAGTACTTCAAATATAATAATCCAAATACAGGAGCCCCCTTGTTTTTGCACCTGTGTTTAGATTTTGGTAAAATAACCTCTCAAAAGTAAACACAAAATACATAGAAATGTAAACTCTACCTAGTGATATCTCATTGCTGATATGAGTACAGAACAAAAAAGAGTGTCTATTTCAAAATAAATACTAGAAGACTTTATAAAGGGCATTATTAGAAAATTACTCTGCCACCTTTATAGAAACATCCCATCATTTTGTTCAGATGGTGTTGCTGGTGCAGTGACTGCAGAGGGAGCCAACAATCTGGTGGAAACAACAGACCTATTCTGGTCCAAAAATGTCAGGACTTCGTGCTTCTGTTTATTTCATGAGAGGCCACATCAAATCTCAGCTTAAAGGAGAAAGAGAAGAGCTTATTTTGAGAAGGGATAATATTATCATATCTTAGGGCAAGGAAAAAAGACATGAACAAGATCAGCTCAGTTGTATAACATCTGAACCTTCCAAAAATCTTAATTAAAAGAAATCAGTTCCTGTCATTGGAAGAGGAGAATATCCCAGTACCTGCATCAGTACTGGGGTGAAGTTCAGCTTGAATTGGTAGCAAACGCTGCCACCCTGCAAATCGTTGTTGTGTGCAAGGGGTTGGTTGCAAATGCAGTTGCAAGGGAGTAGCTGCAGGGAGCCGAGCAGCCACCCTGGTGTCTGCACTCAGCCTCCTGTGGGTGCCCCATGCCATCACCACATAGAGAGCTCCAGGCCCCTTCCTCACTCACCTTCCTGTGGCAATTTTTCACTTGGATCAAGGCCAGCATATCATCAACAGAACAGAGAAGCAGCAAACTAAAATGTGGGCACCCAAAGCTATGGACAGAGAAAGGGAATGGGGAGATCCTTCCAGCTTGGAATGGTGACCCTCTAGGAGTGCCAGAACCAGCTTTCAAGGAAGGAGGCAGAATTTCCTAGTCCAAGCATTATTAACAATCCCTGTTTCACAGGTTATCTCCTTCGAAGCCTGGAACCAAAACGTTTCCCAGTTCTTT
This sequence comes from Polioptila caerulea, assembly GCA_013397295.1. Classification (NCBI taxonomy): domain Eukaryota; kingdom Metazoa; phylum Chordata; class Aves; order Passeriformes; family Certhiidae; genus Polioptila; species Polioptila caerulea. The sequence continues at coordinate 981,320 of VYXF01010846.1, read as the reverse complement.
GCTGGATGCTGTCTTGCCATTGCTTTGACTGCCCTGCTTCCTTGCAGCTTGTGTATCCAGAAACACAGGAGGTGTCTGAGGACCTCCTGCTGTTTGTTTTAACAAATCTTTATTAAAGGTCTGAAAACACTTCCAATATGCTGAATCACACTATTAAATCTAGCTCTGTAGCTGTGAAGGTGTGGCTTTGTTACAGACAGAAATGTGGTATTTTTCCTACTCCCATTGTTTCTGTTACAAACCTTTGTTTTAGGCTATTGTAAGTGAGACTGGGAGAGAACTGTTTCTGAGCAAAGAATTGGGGGGATTCACAGGGCTGGAGAAAAGACAGGCTTCCAGGCATCCAGCCTGTCTGTTAGTTCACTGCTTGTAGCAAACAAATTTTGAAACAAACTTTCAGGAGCATCAATTTGTCTCACTATCTGTAGAAGTCCAAATATTTATTTTTGCTTATTTATTTTTTTAAGCTTAATTATTCCTTTTGCTCTTTCTTGCAGATCCTAGAAGGAAGTATCATGTAAGACTGCTGGCATATAACAGTATGGAAGAAGGTTATCAGGCTGACCAAACAGTCAGCACTCCAGGATGTGTCTGTAAGTACTATACATCCATGAAGAATTTATTGAGAGTTGAGGTGTTTCACGGTCCCAGCAGCTCTGTGTTTTAAACTTTTACATAATCAATTAATTCAGTGTGAAACAGAGAACAAGGAAGATCATATCAGTGGCTAATACTGTCTTAGTCATCCTGCAACTGAGACAGTGTCCTGTGTTCATGAAACAAGACAGCCCAAGCACATTTCCCTCCCTTGCTGAACTATCTGCATCATCTAACTTGATGTTTCCTGTATCTTATGAGAGCTTTATCCCTTTTTCTTGTCTCTGCTGATAGTTTTGACTTCATTTTTGAATAAACAAGCGGGCTTGCAGAAATAATATAATAATAACATTGGGTTAGGAGGGATCTCTAATAGCTTTCAGAACCAGATTCCTGGGTCTGAATACCAGCTAGTGCTGGGTTAGGGCAGATTTGGATCTAAACCGTGGGCTCAGACCTCTTCATGTCACTGCTGTGTGTGTAGAGTGCAGTAAATAATTCCTGCTGCTGTTTTGTTTCAAACAGCCGTCCGTGACCGCATGGTGCCACCCCCGCCGCCTCCTCACCACCTCTACGCCAAAGCCAACACCTCATCCTCCATCTACCTCCACTGGGGCAAGCCTGCCTTCACCTCTGCTCAGCTCATCAACTACACCGTGCGCTGCAACCCCGTGGGGCTGCAGAACGCTTCCCTGGTCCTCTACCTCCAAACGTGAGTGCAGCCCTGCGGGCGACTCTTGGATTGCCACTTCCAGACCCTTCCCACTCAGTTTCTACTCTTCCTGCTCTCTTTAAATTTTGTTTTACTAGCAACAGCTTTTATTTCCCTCAGAGGTCTGTGTGTTTTGCCCATTGGCTGCTAGTTAATTTTCTTGGGTTTTTTATGATGTTTTCATAGAACAGCTTCATTCTCTACCAGTGATACTTGTATTGGATCATTGGGCTAGCTCTTGGTTTTTTAATGTCTTTTTTAGCTGTCTATAAGCTCTTTTTCAACTGTACAAAAGACAATACCTATTTTATAAAATAGATGGGACTTAGTCCAGTGGCTGATTTTAAGACTGAAAATGAGAATTTTTGAGGGATTGAGCATTTCATTGTGGGAATGCCATGTTCCTGAGTGTGTGGCACCCTGCCAGGGGAAAGCAGAGTAGGATTGCTAGCTTTGCAGAGAAGCAATGTGTGAGGTACAGAATGGCTGCACAGGGGAAGGGAACCTGCCTTGGGTTGCTGTTCAGCCTTTGCCAAGGTGGTGTGGGAGCAGAACACTTCGCTCTGTGCTGGGGGCCGTGGGGCTGGTGAGGGAATCCATGTGTGTAGCTCCCTCAAAATTTCAGTTTACTCAAGCCTCTAAATAAGAAAAATACTGTCTTAAAGGATAAATAGTTTCCATCCTTATATTCATGGTTTTCTCTTCCAAGAACACATCTGCTGCTGTATAACTCCCGGCTTAACGATTAGACACAGTATAATCACCATGTAAAGTTCTTACTGTGCAATGTGGAGCAGAGCTATGAGTGCTGCTTTTTGTGATAGGATGAGGCTATTGCAAATACTGGCTACTGCTGCTGCAATACAGAAGATGGAAATACTAAATGAGATTTAACAAAGCAGTATCTGTTGAGTAAGACCATTTTAAATTGAGATTTAATCTTGATTGGGGTATTATCATCCAGAAATAACCCTGGCATATATGAAATATTTCCCTCTGCCCCAGAATTAAAGTGAAATGTCTACAATTGACTTTGTGATCAAATTGTAAACTGAAGTATTATAATAAATAGAATCAATTCTGCAATTAATATATTACTAAATATTGCTACCAGATGATTAAGGAGCATTCATATTCATCTCCTAGACTTGAGGTGTGGAGGCCATAAGTGGAAGGGAACGTTGCCCATATAGCCTCTGTGTGTGAACTGGGAAGCAGATCCAAGAGCCAATACCATGTGCCTTGTTGGCTGTGATGCTGGTGGCAGTTTGTAACTCCAACTTGAAACACAGCATCCTATGGACAAGTGTGGAAAGAGCGGAGTTTGGGATACCTGCTGGTGATCCAGCCAATAATATTGTTTGTACATCAGCTGTTCAAACAACATTTATAAAAACTTGAGCTCACATCAGTTGACAGCAGACATAACATCCTCCTGAGAGCTCCAGGGCTGGTACAATTACATTTCCAGGTGGGCAGCACAGATGTGCCACGTATCTGGACTTGGGCTGGTTTGTCCTGTATTGAACTGACAGTGGGAACTTACTCATGTGACTGAGACATCTGATTTGGGGATCTTCAAGTCATCTGCTGCTGTTTAATGTATTTTATTCCTTCATCTGTCCAGGTCAGAGACTCACATGTTAGTTCAAGGTCTTGAGCCAAAAACCATGTACGAATTTGCAGTTCGATTGCACGTGGACCAGCTCTCCAGTCCTTGGAGTCCTGTAGTCTATCACACTACCCTCCCTGAAGGTAAGGAACAAGCAGAGGGACCCTGTGGTTCTGAAAAGAATGTTCTTTAAACCAAATGGCCTGAAAAAGTGTTTATTAATTTTAAGCTGTGTTTAGGTGAAGGAAATCCTTTCCTCTGAGACACAGATAGTGCTCTTCTTGGTGGGAGATAGGAAAATGCTAGCTAGAAATCCCTGTTTTGGAACTGTGAAATTCTTTTTCAAAACCCACCCTAAATCAGCATTGATTTTTGTATAAAGTGTGATGCTTTCACTACTAGCAGCCATTGAATAGAAATAACTTGAATAAAGACTTTAAGATATGTATGTATTGAAGAGGCATGGCTGATTCACAGGCATTTATGAAAACATATTTTAAACCCCAGAAGTTTTGGAAACTGTAAGAATATTACACATCTAGTGCCTTAGCTGCTGGTTTGATTTACTGTAAGTTTGGTTGGGGAAGATCCACACCTGCAGTTTCATGTTCTCACCAAAGCAATGTCTGGGAGGTACTTGTTCACAGGATAATGAAGTGGGGGGTTGTCAGTAACTGTTTCTTTCTGGAGTTGAGGGAAAAGTACAAAACTTGCTTTTCCAGAGTCTAAGCTATTGACCAGCTCAGAGTTAACAGGACAGTGTCTCTGAGGAGCAGTATGTGTTTGTTTCAATGTGGTTTCTGGGATGTAGCAGCAGCCATTAGGACTGCACATCAGTTCCTTTCTGAGCAATTTAATTGCATGTAAATTGGGTTAGCCTAATAGCATTGTGTTACTGTTCTCCCAGCACCATCTGGCCCTCCAGTAGGAGTGAAGGTGACTTTGATAGAAGATAATACTGCTTTGGTTTCCTGGAAGCCACCTGACGGCCCTGAAACAGTTGTTACACGGTACACTATCCTCTATGCATCCAGGAAGTCTTGGATTGCCGGGGAATGGCAAGTGTTGCACAGAGAAGGTAAATTAAAAAACTTGAGCTCAAACTGCTCAAACAATGATGCTACTTATAAGATGCTTTGTTACTTTCAGCAACCTTGGACTATGCTACTACTATGAATTATGAAGTAAATTCATATAATTATTCACATGAAACTTCCAATTAGTTCAGAATTATTGCCATGGGAAGATGTGTTAAGAAACAAGTTCACATTCAGAAGGTGAAGGGAGAAGGGGCTCTCTGTGTAGCTTTGGAGCTCAGTGTGTGCATGTAAACCAAAATGTCTTGTAAATCCAATTACATCCATCTTAGTTCTGTTGTAACCACGATTGTGATGGTTTCATTTTGTAAATGCACTCTTTCAAATCTGAAGTCTCTGAGATGCCTTGCTCTCCAGAAATAAATGTTTAAATGTGGCTGTGTGGGTTTATATGTTTCTGTCAATCACTGCCAATCCAGTTAGCTCAGTTTGCTTAATGAACTTTCTCCTACTCCCAGTAAATCACTCTGCAAATTCAATTTAACTCTCTGGCTCTATTCTACTGCTGATCCCCAGCTAATCTCACAGTACCTTGGATATGCTGACGTGAACTGCAGTCACATCTCTGTGATTAAATGTAGAGATAGTATAAATTTTTGTAGGCACTTTGCTGAATAATACTAGGATTTGAAGATCTGACTCAAGAACAGATTCCTACTCTAGCCAGAAAAAAAAGTAAAAGGCATTTATTGTTCCATTGGTAGTCAGAATAGACAGAGGTAGTTCAGAATAGATAATGTTCTAATAATGTCTTAAACCAGAGAGGAAAGCTCAGTGTTGTAGAGTAAAGTCATGTTCTTGAGTTGCCTGTTTAAGAGGATTGCCCTGGAAGAGTTACTGTTTTGTTGTTCTGTTTTGTTACCTGGCTGGAAGCTTAGTTGTCAGCAGAGAGTGAGGCTGTAAATTTTCTGTGGAGATAATTCTAAAATCTTAATGAGTGTGCTCTCACAGAGGATAATTCATTTCACCATCATGCTGTTCTAGTTCAGAGCTGTTGCTCTCTGTGCTGCTCCTGAAGAGAGGACAAAGGACCAACAGCCCCTCTGAAAGGTGGCAGTGCCACTTTGTCTGCTGCAGCACAATGGTGTTTGTCAGGCTGGCCTCAGAGAGAATGGGCAGCTGTGAAGAGTGACAGGAAAATGACTATTAAACCAAATTTGTGAAAAATACCTGGTCTCTGAAATATCAATCAGGTCTAACTACAGGGGAAGATTGAGCCCTTGGGTTTTCACTATTAAAATTGTTCAATGAAACAGTAATTTAAATAAAGTTGTCCAACTAAATCATTGGAAGAAACAGTGATACTGTTTTATTAAAGAATAAATTTACTGTTATTTTTTACTCAATAAAAAACCCAGCAGATTGAAATACACAGAGAGCTTATATTTGGAGACTAAATCTTGTCATTCTGTTGATGATACACTGCATTTGCTGCATGCAGCAAAGTGGCTGAATTGCTTTCAGATACATCATTCAGCTCAGTCATGCCTGTGAAACTGAGCAGCATCTCTGATAGTATTTCACCAGAGATTTCAGATGGCAGGATGGCAATAACAGTAAACATTTTCATGTGTTCCCATACTGAAAGTGTTGGAGGGAATGAGCAAAGGGAGAGCTATAAATCTCAGTGTATTACTGTGCCCATAGAGCCACAAATTTTGCATTTTGACAGATATATTAGGGTTTGAGGCATGGCATGGAATTCAGGCATCTTGACACACTAGGACAATCTGTTATGGTCTTAGTTAAAGCATAGATGAAAACGTCTGTGAAAGAAAATTGGTATGTAGAGATAAAATTGGGCAAATACCATGATCAGTCCTGTGACAGTCCTTTCCTAGGTAATTTGAGGTAGAAGCAGGGTTTGGTTTTTTCCATGCATTTATTCTGATTAGATCAATTAACCCTATGCAATAAATAGCATTGATTTGTTTTGATGCTAATCTTGTTCTGTAGAAGATTTGTGAAACCTTGACTCCATTCCATTCTCATTCCTCCAGAGAAATCCCCTCAAATTAAAAAACTATTAAAAAAAACACCAAACCAAGCAACCACAAACCAACCCTGCAACCTGTAAAAGTCCTAGCATGAGCTGTAGTTCATGCAGGAAATTTTCTCCCAGTCCACCCCCTAACTTGACTGAGCTTGTGTTTGGCCAGTCAAAACCAGAAAACATAACTGCAATTTGGTGCTGATTCATGATGTGAGTTATCTCCCAGCCACCTCCCCCTCCTTCCCTAGCTCTCTGCCAGTGGATCAGAAGTTACAGCCCTTGCACACTTGGTGTGCAGTAAATCAGTACCAAGTGCTCACTTGGTTTAGCAATGCAGCAGATTGGAAAGGAGCTGGTGGCGAGGAGCCTGTGATATTGAAATGTGACCTTTCACCCCTGCTGGTGCTAAATATTACAGCTCCTTTGGTTACAGATACCTCACATTTTACTTCAAATGCTTTCAGCTAATGGGTGGATTTTTTACGGAAGAACTGAAACAGCTTTTGAAGTAGTTTTCTTTTTGCCAAGTGTATAATCTTTTCTGTCAACAAAACCACCTTATATTTTATGGACTCCCATGATACTATAAATTTTGACTTCTCAAACTGATTTAAAAAATCAAAATTTTGACTTAAGTCTGAGAAAGTAAATGGAATATATGAAAGCAAAGAGATAGATCTAGTGCTGTAAGTGCCACTGTTAGGGAAATAAAAGCAGCTTATTTCTATGGTAGCAAGAAACACAGGCGTTTTAGAAATGAATTGGAATTCTAAGCAGTAGTTGCAATCCCTGCAGTTCCAAGCTCTCATTGATTTGATAGGAGTTTTGCCTATCTAAGGACAATGTTAGTGAATCCTATTTATGTTCTTAATCTTTTTTCCTGCCTTCAGGGACTTTAGGAAATCAATCCCTAGCATATGAAAAAGACATTTTCTGTAATATTCTTAGCAGCACAGCTTAGATGCACAGTGATCAAGGAAGCCTACACAGGTCTAAATAGGGTTTTATTTTATTTTAAAATCATGGTATAATGTACTCTTGCAGAGCTGTCCTGTTCATTTAACTAGACCTGAAATTTGGTAAGCTGAACCTGGATTCTTTTGTATGTCAATTTTCATTCCTGTTCATGGTACAGTAGGTGGAAGAGAGGCACACATGTTCTATATGAGAGAGGTTTAACATTCTGGTTTCTCTGCCTGAGAGTCTGGTTAATGCTGGCTGCATCTCCTCACAGATGTGATCACAATATAAAGTCTGTCACACTGAGATGCAGCTGTGCTAGATTTAGGGTTGGTGTGCTGTGTGTCACAGCCAATACTTGAATCTTGGTTTTGAACTATACTGGCACTTCACAGTGTCCTATGTTCAAATAGGATGAGGGAAAGGAAACAAGGGATGAGAAGGCAAGCCCAGTGTTCATTCTGCACCTTGTATATGCAGGGTAGAATGTATCAAAGTGATCACAATCCTCAAGCAAGATTTAGAGGTGCTATTGGGAAAAAAGTGTAAATGCCTAAATCTGAGTATTTTCCCAAAATTTTGTCAAACTGGAACTGTTTATCATATCCTTTCATAGGAGCAATGACCATGGCTTTGCTGGAAAACCTTGCAGCAGGAAACATCTACTTGGTTAAAATAGCAGCCTCCAATGAAGTGGGAGAAGGACCCTTCTCAAATGCAGTGGAATTTGCTGTCCTGCCAAAGGAGACATCAGAGTCTAACCAGAGACCTAAGCGCTTGGATTCTGGAGATGCCACAAGTCAGTAGCAATGTTTTGATTACTCTGTCACAGATATTGGGTAGAAAAGATCCCTGTTTGTTTTAGCTGTGACCACTTTCTGGGTGAACCATTCTGTTTTATGTGAGGCAGTCCTTACAGTATAGCATTTTCTTCTTCTAATTGAAACAATTTGGATTTTTAAATCTCTGTTCAACTCAGAGCTGGTGTAATTCTCTTGCTCAGAAATGGAAAGTTTGCCTCTCAAATGAGAATACATAAATGGTTTGAATTTCAAATCAGTAACTTTTCAGCCAGTATTCTAAAGCATTTCCTTTAAGTCCTTTATTTGGCTAGACCCAGTAGCACTGGGTCTGTCCTATTTCTCCCCTCCTAGGACTGCATTGACCAGACTCTCCTCTGGTCTACAAGTTTTATTTTCAAAAGTATAAAAATGTATGACAGAGAAGGCCTGGAAATCTCATTAGAAGGAAGCATTTGTCTCTGTGGTTGTAACTGTAACCCTATTAATTTCCTGACAGGGAGCAGGGGTTAACTCTTCTTACTTACTGAGCCTTTCTATGTTCCTTTTTGATACAGCTTATTCTGACTATTACCATCTGGACCAGAAATCAATGACTGGCATTGTTGTTGGGGTTTGCATAGCCTTGACCTGCATCCTTATCTGCATCCTGATCTTAATTTATCGAAGCAAAGCCAGGTATGTTTTTGTTCTCGAAGATTGAGCTCTTTTTCAATACACTCACTCCTGGATGTGCCTTCTCCTCCAAGGGTGCTAAGTTCTCTGAAGTGCTCTCTCTCTTCACCTGTTTCTACCAATGTTGGAAACAAGGCACTTTCTTGGCTCTTCATGAACCCCTTCTCCAATGAAAAAGAGGAAGAACCCACCGAGTGTCAGTGGTGGTGCTGTGACAACTCAGTATGAGGCATGTTTCCAGCTGAACCCCCTTTTGGGTCAGATAAGGATGCTGCTGTTCATCATCTGCTCCTCCAGCCTGCCCACATCTGGCTTGTAAGGTGCTCCTGGGCAAGAGGAACTCTCTCATAAAGGAGTTCCATGATGCAGATTTTAAAGCAGATCGATGATGCAGTTTCTTTGCAGTGGTGCAAGCCGCTGTCTGTGTCTGCCACCAGCTGCTAGAGGCTATAAACTGGCCCAGTGACTCTGCCCAGAACTTTGGGATCAGAACAAGTGTAAGTCACTTGAAATAATAAATTTAAAAACTCTCTGAAAGTGCTTTTTGGTAACAAGGGATTTTTAGCTCACAATCAGGAAAAAATATGGATTGGGAGGCAGTCTCTGTGTAGTATGGTAGAAAGGTCTTCATGTCATTAGTGGTTACTTCCTCCAAGTAATATTACTAATCATGACAATTCCTGTCTTCACATAAGCTTGTAGCCTACTGTGTATGATTAACTGGAAGCAGATGTTATTTTTATCACAAGCAATAACATTTAAATTCCATGTGAGTTAGGAGTATCATATAACAAAATGTAAATGCCAAGAATATACCAGGATTACTTGATTAATAATAGCTTTGAAGTTTATCCTTGATTTTTTTTGTATTGTATTCCTGTGGGTCAATTTTATTACTCCTTAACATTGTGTAGGAAAGCATCTGCTCCTAAGCCTGTGCAGCAGAGCACTGACCAGCTGTCACATACCAGCATCTCATTAGCCAGTCCTAATGAGGTGGAGAAGAATATTGAAGGAATTGCGGAGAATGAAGAATCCTTATTGCCAATGATAGTGGGAAACAGCTTCATTGATGCTAAGGTACTGTGAGTTTTACTAACACCCAGGTCAGAAATCTTTCTTTAGAATTCGTTGTTATAACATCAGAGTCCTTATCGAAAGTAAAATATATATCCTACAAACCTTCAGGAGGCTGTTTTATTGATGAGACAAGCACAAAGTTGGCAATCTGGGCTCAAATTTTCAAGACTTATCTGTAAGTTCAGCTGGAGATCTGGTTGAGTACACTTATCTTCAACTGTACTCTGCAGATTGCAGAGTTTGGCCCTGGCACAGCATCAAAGGATAAAGGCTCCATAGACCCGAGGCTGCTCTGTGGCCTCTGCTGGTCCCAGGAGATAAGTGAGAAGTCCTTGTCAGCACCTGGCTCAGTCAGTGCCTGTGCACAGTCTAGTCAACTATGGCCCTAAGCAGGTGTTAAGAAATGTGTTATTTTTCTGTATATTTACTGGTAAGACAACGTTGCAGTTATAACTCATACTCAGTCAAATTATCAATGAGCCTAGATGGCAGGATGTACCAGTGGATGTGCAGAACCTTCAGTCCAGGAGTCCAGTGTGACACCCCCACAGTGGCCTGTCTTTCATAGGCAGACTTACTGAGCTCAGGCTTGTTCTATTCACACTGCAAACTCGAGTGCAGCTGCTCCCTGAGGATATCTGTGAGAGCTGAGAAATGGAAATGGGCCCAGCAGAGGCACAGACACTGCCTGTGAACGGCCACGTTCTAAGTACTGGAGCAAGAGCAGTAGCTGGAATGTTTTGCTGCATGCCTACAGTATTGCAGCTTTGGGTCTGGACAGAAAGCTTGCCACATTTAGTGGGTCTGTTCTTGACTTGTCTTGAGCACATGGGTACCAGACCACAAAAATGTGACTCACTGCTGAGGCTTCATTTTTCTTCATTTTCTGTATGGAACCAGTAGATAGGAATAGAAAAATATTTTCAGGTATCTTAGAAATTTACTTTATTAAAATAAATGTCTGCATCTTCCTCTGTCGTAGGGAGGATCTGATCTGATTATTAACAGCTATGGGCCTGTCACAAAGACTAATGGCAAGAAAAGGTGGCTGTTCTTCCAAGATACTAAGAAGGTGAAGACTGAGGAGGTAATTGCTCTAATGTGCAGAGATGCACAACGTTTACTGTAATACCCTCTTTGCAAAGGAAGATACATAGTTTTCTGTTTATGGAAAAACATATTTAGTGGCCTTAGTATTAATTGGATAGTTTCAGTTTTTTTTAAGGTTGATGGTGTTCTGTCTCACCATAGTAAAGTCTTACAGAAANACTCTTTGCAAAGGAAGATACATAGTTTTCTGTTTATGGAAAAACATATTTAGTGGCCTTAGTATTAATTGGATAGTTTCAGTTTTGTAAGGTTGATGGTGTTCTATCTCACCATAGTAAAGTCTTACAGAAATTCCTTTTTCTGACAGATATTGTTGTCAGAACACTGTGACTCTTTACAGTTGGCAGACACTGTAGCTGTACCAAAAAATGTATTTAGCATTGCACAAACTGCTTCTGCAGAGACTCTGTATAAATATAAATACAAATTAAAAATGTATTTACAATTAAAAATAATATTAAAATAGAAAGAATATTTCCTACCCTGGCAGCTAAAATTTTTTGTTGGCTGAAGAGAGACAAATGAGGGAAACTAGATGATATACCCAAAGTACTGAGAAAATTGAGAACCTGAATAGAAATGTCCGGCTTCTGTAATTGTTGGTCTGGACATATTTCCTATCTGGCTGAAAAGAAGAGCAGTTTAAAACTGAAGTGTTAAACCAAGTCTGGAACATAACTATGCAAATTCACACCTATAGAGCATATAACCATTCTTCATTGCATTTTAACTTGTATTGTGCTCTTGTGTGTTTAAGAATTAGAAAGTCTTGATATCCATGTTGTAAAATCATATTGAAAAATATTTCTACAAGCAGCTGTGTATTTCTGATGCCTCTATATGAAAAATATTTGCCATCACCCAAGGAGTAATGCCTAAAGAATAGGCATGAGAGGATGGGAGGGAGCTCTACCTATGGTGTTTTTAAAATACTCTTCATGTCTCTACAGTGAAATATTTTTTTATTAGCCATGCTTATCTAGAAGTATTATTTCATCTACTGTGGAAAAGAAAAGTATGAGCAAGTCTTGAGATTGATTATTTTTAAGCACCTCTAGGAAAGCCCTGAGAGAAGCATTCTGGTGGAATAGGAGACGGGAAATGCAGTAAAAATTCAAATTACGCTCAGCTCTTCTGAGGCTCTTTTCTGTGCTCTTTGCTGCAGCCCCAGAGGAGGTTCCTGCAGGCGGTGTGTCTGTACCAGCCGGGCCCCGCCGTGCTGCTCGCCCAGGCCGGCTCCCCCGGCTCCCCGGGCCCGCGCCCCGACTTCCCGGGGCCCTTCGGCGTCGCGGCCGACACGGAGCATTCGGCCAACAGCGAGGGGAGCCACGAGACCGGCGACTCCGGCAGGTTTTCCCACGAGTCCAACGAGGAGATTCAGCTCTCCCCGGGGCCGGGGGCCGCCCCTGCAGGCCGCAGCCCCGTGCCCGGCAGGGACCCGCTCGCTGCTGCCCGCGGCCCGCCACAGATCCTGCCCGAGTGACCCCGGGCCGGCCGCAGCCTGGGTCTGTTCGAAGGACAATGAACAGGGAGCCAAAGTTTCAGTGTGGAAACCTGACTAACCTGGCAGGTGATCCATAGTTCTGTTGAATGTTGGGGGTTTTTTTTCCTGTATTTTGGTTTGTTTTTTTAAAGCTCACTCGTTTTGAATGTTCAGTGGTCAGAAAATGTGAAAGGAGTGAAGATTGCTGACTAAAGTTAAAAATATGTCACTGGAGCAAAGGGAAGGCTGTTGGCCCTTTTGCTGACTATCTACCTCAGTTTGCCGAGAGGTGAACTCTGAATGACGACTGCTTTACCTCATTTGTGTTCTAGTTGGTCTCAGCTATGGAACTGATACTTCCTAGTAGTGTTGTTTTATTTGGGTTTTTTTGTTTTCATTCCCCCCCCAAGTTGTGTGTAGAGAGAGTGTGTGTGTGCGAGCGCGTGTATGTACGCAGTGATCAGGGAGTTGTATTGGTTGGTGGACAAGATTGTTTAGCTGAAGCTCTGTCTTTTAAAAGAAGGAAACCTCAGAGTATAAAATGTTGTGATTTCATGTGGTTGACATGGAGTATGTTAAAAACCGGGAGAGCAGGAACTTCCACATATACAACCACATGAAATCTTTTGTACCTCTTGATTTCTTAGACCCTCAGTAAGCCTAGGACAGTGCCTTTCCTCAGAAACGTGTGCCAGCAGCTGCTGACAGCATATATGCTGTATCCCCGGGGCTCTGGGACATGCTGGATTCCCCACAGTGTGAAAAATATTGCCCCTGTATTCACAGTTAAGGCTAAAAATCATAGCAAAATGAAGAAGTACTCGGCATTTGCAAACAGCTTGGCTTTGCTGGAGAGTTCTGGGATAGATAACAACGCTGAGTATTCCAGTATCACAGTACTTCTTAGCAGTGGTGCCTTGCATTATATATTATGAAATTACTGATTTGCCTTATTCCTTTTTAGTATTCATAAAGTTACTTTGGAGTACAGAAAGATGCCTTAAATGCTTCTTAGATATTTTAAGTAAACTGTAACATGAGTTTGTAGTTCATTTTTACCCGTCTTTGAGTGCTGATAAGCAGTGCTAGCATTGTAATCTCAGATGTCTCAGAACTGTTGTTAGGATGCAAACCTGCTCCTTGCCTTCACCTAGTGTGCTATTAGCCAGGAATTTTAGCTCAGGGACTAACTTCACCTATATGCCAATCTAAAACTCTGATTAGGCTACCATGAGAAATAAAAAAGCCAGAGCTTTAGTTGAAGAGTCTGTTGAAAGAGGTGAGTACTGCTACTGCCTCAAACCCATGCAATTCCTGTTTTATACTACCTCCTTTAAAAATTATTCTAGTGTTTTTTTGGATTTTGTTGTTGTTGTTTTTTCCTGTACTCAGGGAACAGTTTGTTACTTTTAAGCTGCCTCACGGAAACGTGGAGCAAACTGACAGGGTATCATTTTGTGTTCTAATAGGAGAGAGCGAGAGACGGGGAGGAGGCTGGAACCATCCAATGTTATAAACTTGCCTGTATCTATATCCAGTCCTCTTCTCACTCCTCCTCTTTCCCTGTTCTACTTAAAAAAAAAGAAAGAAAGAAAAAGAAAAAAAAATTAGGCATATGTTTTTACTTTTAAAAATTTTGTAAAGTATAATGTTGTGAGAAATCAACCATAGGAACTCCTGGCTCTATTTAAGTCTGTCAGAACTCCCACTGACTTTACTGGGGCTGGGATGTCACCTCCAGGTGTGCCAGGCTGACTCCTGTGTTGCTCCTCAGTATCAGTAGGTGGTCAGAAGTCGTGGGTAAGCCCTACCCTCGTGGTTGGACTGTGCTGAGGAATCAGGCTCTGCTTCCTGGAGTTCTTTCCCTTGGAACTGTTGCCAGTCCTGAAGCACGCAGTACACATTCACCTCTCCCTAACAGTGTTGATTCAAAAGCTTGAAGAATGATCTTGTACCAAAGACTTTTCTGTGGAAGAGAAGGAAGCCACATATTGTCCAAAAGGAATGGAACTAGTTAAAAAGCTATAGGTTTGAAGAGTTGAATACATTTTATTGTATAAGTAGTTACTAACAAAAACCAATAGGGCTTCTTGACTGTAGTAGCCGATTACATAGGTGAGTTGTATGCTTCAAAAATTTTAACTACCTTGTTGTTACAAGAGCCTTTAAAGGAAGTTATAATGCCAGCAGATATCTCCAAAGAATTCCAAGTGTAATTTTTTTCTCCAGCATGTAGTTGATGAACAGTACAGTATTAAGAAAAATATTTTTTAACAGTTTTTTATCTACTTGCTGAAGAAAAAGAAAACCTTTTCACCAAAGATTTATTTTTGGTCTTGTCAGGCAGAAGGTGTAGTGTACAGCAGAGTACTGTTTCTAGTTAGGTAAAGTGTGAATTAATCAAAACTAGAGTAAGAATGTGTAACTGTAGCATGAAGTTTCACACTTCATCTTTCAGAGTAGCCTCTTGTGTTAGTTGCATTCAGAAAGAGCTGATATGCAGATGGTAACTGCTTCTCCAAAGACTTGTTTGCTGTAAGTACTGGCAATGGGGTATAACTTTATGATCCTCATTACAGGTAAATGCTATAAATCCTAAACTCTTCCTTCCAAAGACCTGTTCTGTAGTTTAACCTATGGATAATCTGAGAGAAACAGACTTCATATAAAATCTGCCAGTCTTCTATAGATGCTTGAAGTTCAATAGCCAAAGAGTTGAAAATATTCATTGTTTTAAAGAGTAATACAGAGAGTAGCATATCCAGAACTGGATTCATCACTTAATATTTTGTCAAGGTACTTCTTATCAGCAAATAAAGAAAACCAAAGATATTTAAGGTTACCTCAGCATATAGGCAAGCTTAGTTAGGCATTAATTATTCTGTCTTTTTGTTTATTTTTATGTTAACCAAATATAAAACACTTCTCCAGAACCCAGTCTACATTCATGTGCTTCCCTTTGGCACAGTCATTATTTCTACAGAACAAAAATCCTCTCCTCAAAATTCGTGGCCTAATACTAATATATCACAAGATTTTGTGAGAGAAAATTTGTCTTGTAATTGAAAACGCCAACAAGGTAAGCAAAGGAACATCCAGAGAAATTGTAGAAATTGATAATATCTCTATTGAACTTAATAGCAGAATCAATCCTTCATAATTGTAACAATGCAAAATTTAAAAATTGAAATGCTTCATAGCCTTGAAGCCAATGCATGTAATTTTAAATATGATCTTACAGATGATAATTTTTTTCAAAGTTTATACCTGTGGCTGTCTAAAGGAATGAGTTTTTCACTTTGTTCATTCCATTTGCCTAGAGAGAGCTGGCAGAACACTGCAGGCAGGCTAGTTTCAGGTTTTCCAGGTTTTTCTTCTAGGTTATGTCTGTAGAAACTGGGTCCTGGAGAAAAAAAAATATAATTTCTTAATTATGAATTTTACTAAATATGTTCTGGAAGATGAACATAAATGTGGAATTTAGTGTTACACTATGTTAATGGATTTTGTTTAAGTGTAGTAAGAACTAAGGGGCCATGGCTGGTGTAGTGAGTGTATGTGCAACCCTTGTGTTTAAAAAAACCCCAAAAATGTTACTGTTGATGTGGCTTGAAAAGTATCAAAACTTACAGAGGAAACCTCAAAACTGACTTACCATGGTGATGGTGTTTGTAAGAGAGGATCTGCCCTTCAGTGCTGCAGCAAGGCCTGGAGCCAAAACTAAATGCTCAATCTGCCCAGCTACGCTTGGGTGCTTTCTTCATATTTGTATATTTAACAAATACAAAGCACTGTCATTTTTCAGGAGTTACCCAGGGTTGGGAACGTGTGTGCTGTGCAGGACAGGGCCCATCACTTGGTTGCTTTTTAATAGCTCTGCTGTTGTAAGAGAAACCTGAAAAATCTACATATTTCTTCTAAGTAATTTTCTATATTAGCTCTCCATTTTTTGGATAACTGATGATATTTTTAACAGATAAGAGTATCACAAGATTGCTTTGCCTGTTTTTAGTTATTCTTATAGTTCATTACCTCTCTGGGTTGAATCCCATGCTTTAGATATGAGCTTTGTCTTGTTTGCCTTATTCAGATCAGGGTCCTCATCCTGTTTCTTTTTAAGCCAGTGGAAGAGTTAATTTGTATTTCAGTTTGCATATTCTGAACAAAATAAGCTTTTGATTGTTTTTTAAATCTTCACGGTACTATTATTTTAAAAGGACAGAAGGCTTAGATGGTTAAAACTCCCACTGGCAAATGGATTTTTGGACAGTAAATCACCATGCATCAGAGGTCCTCTGTAACTCTCCATGAATCCAACATTAGCCTGTAGTAAACACTGAGTATTTCAAGTCAGTTTTCCTCTTTCTCATTGCAAATCAAGTCAGCTTGAATGGCTTCTCATTTCCTCAGCCTGGGTGTACACAAGCATAGTTACTTCTGGCTCTCAGTAAAATGTTACTCTGAGCAAACTGAACTTTTGTTCATTCCATGAATTTTTTTTCATTTAATGAAGTTCATGCAGGGAAAAGTCCATCTCCTAACATGGGGAACAGTGGCAGGTTTTGCAGGGAACTCCATGTTTAGCCAAAACAGAGAGAGCAACCAGAGAGAGCTGCACAGGTGTAATGCTGGTGGTATTTCACAGAAATCAATTTACTGACATTATTCTCCTAAAATTGAAAGCAGAATTACACTTATTAATTGCTAAAGTAGTTCTTAGCTTGAACAATTGTTATGTAAGTTTATTTCTTTGAAATTCCTCTAGATTTATGCTGAGCCCACTCCTGACTGACTCTAAAGGGGTATAAAAACATGCTTAAGGCTTTGCTGTGTCAGGCCCTCTGGTTCCATAGGGCTCCTTCAAAAAAAGAAGTTTTCAGCTTTTCATGGTTGCATATACTCACATTGCATCTGCCTGGCGTGTTTTCAGTGAAGACTGACTGTATATGAAAAACTGATTTATACAAATGTTGTTTTTTGATTTGGGGTTTTTTTGTTTTTTTTTTTTTTAAGTTGTGAATGACTTGCCAGTGTAGGAGCCAGGTGTGTATCTGACTTTGTGGTGGTCTGGATCCTTTCACTCCGTGTGCCATTTTCTTCTAAGGGCAGCAATGGCTGACTGGCTAATGGAGGATGGAGCTGAATTGTATTAATTTTATATTTGTCTCAGGGGATCAGCTCCATGAATTCCATTGCATGAGGGAAGCTAATGTTTGCCCTGATTTGAATGTAACTTTTTAATGTCTTTTAAAAACTATTTTGTTTAATAATGTGGATTTGTTTTTCTTTTTCTAGCATTCTAGTAAATGTTACCTAGTGTGTTGGTTCATTTTTCCCCTCCAGGGTTGTTTATATACGACCCCAAGGTCATGCCAAAAATAATAGAAGTTTAAATGCCAAATGTTTATGAAACTGCTGTCTAAATACTGAGTGATTGCACAGTTGAAATAAAAGTTTTCCTTAGTAAAATGTTACTTGATACTTTTTTTTCAGTGTCTCTGAGGAGTGGCTCAAAACAAGGAAGATAAAAACTGCAGCACCTCATTTCAGGCTGAGCAGATAGGGATATCATTGGCACTAGAAGTCATAAAAGGAGGTAGACAGTAAACTGAACTTATCATTGAATTCCATACAACTTTCCCAACCATGTATTCACTGAGCTGCCTGGAATTATTTCCCACCTAAATCTCTGTGTCCCACTGCTCAACACCCATGCAAGATCTCTGTTCTGCTTTATTTTCATGGGGTGTGCAACGCGTGCTTCTCAGTGCAGTTGCTCTCCAAAGCCTGCAAAGCTGCTGGCAAAGCTGCACTGCTGAGTTTCCCCAGCACATTTACACCTGTTGAACCTGATGTTCAATGCATGACAGGACTGAAAATGCAGCTGCTGTTGGTCAGAAGGCAAACTGCTGCTCTTACAAAGGACTGCATTCTAGATGGAAGTCAGGTTCAGTTAGTGAGGATGTTATGTTCTGGAGGGATTAAATGGTTTCTGTTCTAGCAGGTTGATCACTGATTGCCACCTGAGAGCTACAAAAACTTGGCTGGGCAGTCTAAAGAGTTAGGTTCAGAGCTGGATTTAGAGTAATGGTGCCCATGCAAACTACTGGAAATGAAACCACAGAAATGACTGCTACCATTTACAGGGTCTCTAGGGAGATGAAAATCGAGACATCAGTGGAAGTGGAATCTTGCAATACTTGGTAGGTTTGACTTCAGTTTTTTGTCTGTGTTGTTCCCTAAAAGATTTGAATTCTTCTTTACTGGCACTGGATATACTTAATGGAGAAGGAAAGATATTCACAGCTTTGAAATCAGTGTTGGGAATTGAAGATTTGAAATAAATGTCCGCTATGCTCCAATGTTCCATGTCCAGGGGACAGTCCATGACTGTTTCTGAATACATTTACTTATTCTGACCATCTGTAAGAGGCATGGGCTCTGCCACTTTCAGGTGCCCCTAAGAGAGGGCACACTGTGAACATCCCTGGGAGTCAGAGCTTTTCTGCTTTGTCAGCATCTCCTGCTGATCACTTGGGATGCCTGAATTCTGCAGCAGAACCATCAAGTCTCTTTCCTTTTGAATTCTCAGAAGACAAAGGAAATCCCAAAAGCCTCATCATGCTTCTTTATGAATCACAGCTGTTCCTACCTGCAGAGTCTGCTTATAGACCAGTTCTTCCTAGCTTATGTGACATTTATCCCTGGGAGTTTTAGAGCACCAGCTGTGGAGATTATTTATAAAACCAACTCTAATCCAAAATTCTTTATTCCTTATGTTCAAATATAGGAACACTGAAATAGAGTTCTTGAGAGATAATTGAGAAAATTAGACCAATGTTGAAAATACGATCAAGTGTTTTTAGAGAGTATTTGTAAAAAATTATTAAATTCTAAATAGAGTAAATAAATTACATTTTAAAAGATAACAATTTCAAATAGCTAGGGAACAGTCAGTCTTGGACTGTGCAATGATACAAGAACTCTACCTGTGCAATCCACCAGAGATGTTGCTCTTTCTCTACGTGAGAACAGGAACCAGCTGCAGTTCCCAGTTATGTTACTGCTGGTTAGTACAGGCTCATTTTACAGTCCAGAATCCTTGTTCTCAGTAGCAATAACTAAACAGTAAAGCTCCTTCTTCCAAGCAGTTGCTATTGCAAAGGAAAGCTTAGAAACAGCCCTGGTCTGGGATCTGATGCTGTGCTACTTGCCTGCAGTCTGCCACCAACCTGAATGTCTGAGCTACACACAGGTGAGTGCTGTGTGCCACTGAATGGCCACATTCATTGAGGTGACAGCATTGCTATTTCTTTGTTTAGTTTATCGGTGACAACAATCTACAGTCTGAGCTTATCTGTATTTTGGATAAAAGGATCAATCGTTTGGAATATGAATGCCAGCTGGGCTAAGAATCTCCTTTGCCAGACCTCACATCTTGTTATATATGAAAAAAGACCTCTGCCTTCCTTTCATTTAAGTTACTTCTCTGAATATTTACAAGTAAATCCAGTTGGGTTTTCTGTTTGGGGATGCATAAACATTTGTTGCCTGTAGGATTAAACTATGCCTTATCTTGTTTCTCATACATGTTGGGACTGTGCAGCCCGGCCTGTTTTCCCTTCTTCCTTCCTCTGCAGTCATGGCTCATTGGTTGCTGGACAGTAAAGCATATCCTCTGTCAGTAAGAGAGAAGCTGTAGGTGCTAATGCTGCTGCTGTCCATGTTGCAGGGTCCTGCTCTTTCTACAACTGATGTATTAAGCCTTGGCTTCACATTTTCCTCTCCACACAGCAAAGAAGATGGGATTTGAACACATACTTCACTCTCGTCACATACTTGCATGTTAGAGCACATTCAGATTTGACAAGGAGAGATCAATTTCTACCTGAAAGAAGTGTAAGCTTTATTTAAATCCTGTAACTTAAATCCTATTTACACAGGAATGCACTGTTAAGACATAGAGAAAACAGAAATAATTCAGGATCTAGCTGTGCTCAGTGACAGGGATGCTGTGCACAGATATCCCTGTGCTCACCCTTGGCTGCCAACAGAGGCCTGGGCTCTGGCCTCTGAGACTCCTGCCCATCCTGGTGCTGTGAGTCCCCTTTTGGCCTGCAAGAACCAGCTGAGATCGTTTGCTGGCAGTGCTGCCACGTGGCCCAAATTCCTCAGGGTTTTTCTGGAGAGATGACTCAAGCGTCACTGGAAGTTGACCAACATTCCAGGTGGGTTCAGGGGGTGCTGGATACTGCAATTATCCACAGTTTTGAAGGGTGAAAGTAAATTTTTATGGGCAATGGAAGATAATGTTTCCTATTATACTCTGTGGGACATTTTAAATCACTGCCTAAAACACTGGATTCTACTCTAGCTGGAAATAAAATGAGGACTCCCCAGAGCTCGTGTTAATAGAACGGTTTTGAATTTCCTTTTATCTACACAGCAATACACTGAGAAAAAAAGGTTTTTGTGAGTAAAGCAGCAGATTTCTGGCTAGACTGCCAGGCTATTGCACCACATGAAAGCAGGAAAAGTGTTGCATGCACTGTAGCTCACTACAGCCTTTTAACAATGTGCAGTTTGGTGTGCTGGTCTAGGAGATTAAACCCCCTGGTTTGCTGAATACTATCACCAGGGGATGAGTGACAGACCTCAATCTATGCTGCCTTCTCACTTTTTGCAGTTTACAGACACAATAGCATAAAACAGTCCCACTGAACTACTTGCTCATAGCATTCCTCATGATAGGTTATGCAACTGAAGTTGGAAGTAAGATAGTTTACAGCACAGACTGTAAAATAATGATAATAAAAAAATCCATTAAAATTATTCATGTTAGCAACCATCCTGCTTTGGAATAGGTCCTGAATATTTAAAACTCAGTAACAGCTTGCTCGGTCTCTACCAAATAAAACAATCTGGCTTTGCTTTACACAAAACCCACAGTCAAGGCAGAATGAATCCCTTGAGATTGAAATTTCCAGCTTCAAAGGATAAGTAAACCCCAGGCTTGAGTTTCTAAGTATTTCAATTAAAATTCTTCTGATAAATCAAAAGCAAGGCAACCTCTAGTTCATAAAAGGCAGAATCCTGACTTTTAAAACACTTTACAGAAAAATGGCTATGTTAAAGAGGAAAGCACTCTCATTTTTTATAAGCTGCTTCTTCATCTTTGTGGTGCAGCCCAGGCAGGATAAAAGCAGTGAGGGTCAGCGTGTTGGAAGCCATTGTAGCACAGCTGACAGTCCTGGCCAGTGCCCAGGAGTTCACCTGTGCCAGGAAAGGCTCAGAGGTCTCCTCCCTGCTGGGCTGTCGAGCACTGGCCAGGGGAGGGACCCTGGCAGGCAGCAGTGCTGGCTGCTGCCACAGCCTGGGGTTCAGAGGGCTCAGCCCAAGGGAGGAAGTTCCATTTATAGTGGGGGTGAATGGAAACAGCCTTTTAATAGAAGCACTCTGCAACTTGGTTTAGCGTTCAACAAGGTTTAAGAGTTTATGATGATGTTTCTTTTCTGTGGCTCAGCTGGGCCAAAACTGAAGAGCCCAGCCCTGCAGTTGCAGATAAGAAAATGACACGATCCCCAGAGGAACAGCTGTATAGCATCCTAAAACCTCTGCCTCTAAATTTCCCCACTAGACATAATACATGCCAAGTAATTTAATCCAGTTTGGTGTTTGCAGACAGATAGTGCATATCTTTTAAATAATTCTACATTCTTTTCTTGAAATCCTGGATTTCATGTGAATTTTAGCCTGGGGATTAGGGAGGCTCCTCTCATATGTAATGGGTGAGTGCAGCATCTATGGAACTAGGTCACGGTGTACTTAGGCATATTTAGTTATCTGTTCTTGTGTTCTTCCCTACTTTAGTGGCACAATAAACAAAAGAGGGAATGAAGCTGCATTTGTTATCTCCTCTCAAAGGAAGGAAGAAGAGATTTCATTGTGGAGGTTTTTTTGCTGCATTTTCTACCAGTATTGGTGATTTTTTTTTTTCATTTTGCATTTTGTAAGCAATAAAGTGCAGGAATTTAATATTTTCTTCTCTTTTCATCAGACCACGATAAACAGGAAAATGCAAAGGATGCAAGATGATGATCCAGAAAGAACAAGAAACTGCATTTCTTTCCTTTCCCCACAGAGTGTCCCCATTTCACTGTTCGTTGCTCAACAGGCGACCACCTCTGAGCAGGCAGAAGTCCATTTTGCAGAGGAGCCTACAAAGGTTACTTAAATATGTATTTGTCCCTTTCTGAAATGTATTATATTGCAGTTAACAAGGCAAACTGAAATAGAGGTTCATATAGGTTATCATAGAGGTTTTATCTATCTTGGTGACCTGAAGATCAAATGATGGTTTTTAATGCATGCATACACACACACACACACTGGATTTCTTGTCAAAACTTTTGTTTTTTAGTGTGTATATAGCTGTAAATACAATAATTAAACTTAAGTTCCTAGATAATTATTATCATATTTATATTTTAATTCTTTATGTACTAATTAATTTTTATATATTGGATATAAAATTTTATAGTTTAAAACTACTGGAAAACTGTAAGTTTTAACTTTCTAAATCATATGTTGTTGGCAAGAGTATCTGAGTGCATGAAAGCTGATTTTTTCTGACTTACTTGAGCATATACGTGTTTTAGATGTGAGCTGAAAAAATAAATGTGCACTCAAAAATAAATCAATTAGTCTCACTAGGTTTCATAACTAAGAGCTTGCTTTGAACTTTAAAACTTTTGTTCCAGTATAGATATGACACAAGAGTGGCCTTTGTACAGCTGAGACATTTTTTGATCAGTTCACTATAACATCTTGCAAAGCTTAGAAAACATGCATACATCAGCCAGTGATTTGCAATGTGATTAGACAAAGGCATGATCATTCTAGACTTGTATCATATGGAAGAAAACCAATGTAATGGCCTACAGATAAAAACTTAAATTCTTTCATGAATCAATTCATGGGCCAACATATTTTACACTTTTTTCCTACAAACAGTATTGTATTCGTTTCAGACTGAAGTTAAACATGAATAAACGATTAATTAGATTCTGGTTTGTATTTTGTACTTTATATTATGTGGCTAAGTGGCTAGTGCAGAAGTTTAGACAGTCCTAATTTTTGCTGATTAAAAGCAGAAACGAAGCAGACGTGTGCTGCTGAGGCCTGGTTTCCATCAGCAGAACAGATGTAGCATTCACCAGCAGGCAGAGCAGTTTGCACTGAAATGGCTTCAGTGACTCATGCTCCAAGTGTTTCAGTCACAGCCACAACCCCTCAGGTCGGCAGAGATGCTCTGTATCCCACGGACCCAGAAGGGACCTGCTTCACACATTTTCCCAGAGTAGTATCAGCTGCATAACCAGCCAGGCTAAAAAGGCATGAAAAGCACATCTCAGTGTAAGTTATAAACATGCACGTGCTCAGTTTTACCACCAACAAAGGGAGGTGTGGAGGAGGAGAACAAACGAGTCTGGAGCAGGGGTGTAGCCCCAGCAGAAAAACAAACCCAGATCTTAAGTGTTGTCTCAGGCCAGACAGAAACTCCCTCCAGCCTTGATGAACAGTCCTGTTTATCACAGTGGTGCTGTGAAACATGCACAAGGTTGTAGAATTTGCACTTAAATTTGCATAACATGAGAAGAGGACTGTTAAAAAAATGAATTATTTTATTTTTTCCCTTTTAGCGAGTGAGGGAATAGAATCTACTGATGCTGGAACACTGTTACATGCTAAGACTATTGCAATCCAAATTTCCTTATATGTGTCCCTTTCTTCCCAGCTCAACACTTTCTATGCAGGTGGGAGAGACTACTGGCTGCTCAACTTGTGTGTCCATATGCCAGGAAAGCTGCCCAGGTGCTACCAGATGCTGCACCTTGGCACTGCCCTTCTGCAGGAGCTGCTGGTGTCCCAGCTCCACACCCATTGCACAGGGCTTGATTCCTCTCTGTGTAAGAAACCTTCTGCAATGAGCTGTAAACCAGAGTACAGCTCTGTGTGTATTTGAGAATTTTCTGTGTTTTCAAACATACATCGCTTACATGAGAGAAAAACATCCAGATTTGTTCCTGGTACTGGAAGTGGCACTGGAAGCTTATCCAGTTTCTGGCTTTTTTTCTTCTAATGTCACACTTTATATTTCCTAATTTTGGGCCTCTGAGATAGTACCTTGGCCTCTATAAAATCAAACAGAACAAATCTTCCATCTTTTCCTCTTCTGAATTCCTTGAACATTAATAAATTTCTCTAAGGTGTTTATATTTTTTCCACTAGCACTTCTGCACACATTCATATGTTGTCAAAATGGGCTTCTGTGCTCTGCAACTCTCTGCTCCTGAAATATTCAGTAAATACATGTGAAAAAAAATGCTATACAAATCTGTTATGGATCCAAGTCTAATTGCTGTTTGTCTCCTGAAATGTTAGAGAGTGTTGAATGTTCAGATGCTATGACAACAATTAGTAAAAAAACTTGCTGTGCCTTCTGGTATTTTGCATGAATAGACTCTTTTAGTAGCCTTCTTTTTACCCTGAATTCAGATGGAAAAGAACCTAGAAGTTATCAAACCAGCTCCTCTATACTTAATAACCTTTTTAGGTCTGATAAATGGTTGAAGGTCTTAACGTGGTTGAAGTTACTGTTACCTCACCAAAGCCCCCCTTTTGACAGTCAGGATTGGTTATACTGAACAACAGTGTGTGTTCACAACTGAGTACTCTGGCAGGGAGGAAGAGCTTTCTGTGTGGTTGGTTATTGTGAAAAAGAAGAAAATTATTTCAGAAGGACAGCATCATTGCAGGTCAAAAGGATTTTGAAGGTCCCGACTTTGAGTCCAGCCTCTTGCACAAAGCAAGACTTACACTGAACTTGGACCAGGCTATTCTGGGTTTTCTCCCATTGGAAGCTCATTTCAAATTATGGGTCTAATTTTTCTGTTACACTCTTCTGTGAAGAGCTTTGTCTCTCTTTTCTTGGTAACTCTCACTTAGGAGTTGGAAGGTTGCTAACTAGCTACGCCAAAGCTTTCTTAGTTAATGCTTTTGAGAGGAAGAAATGTTGGAGTAATTTTGAGGACAACCAGTGAGTAGTGAGGCTTATCAGGTGGTGAATAGTGTGTCATAATGAGAATTTCTGTAAATTTTTGGGAAATATTTGGGATGCTGGTGTAGCAGGCACCTGAGCCAGTGAATTAGTTCCTTTCAGACACCACATCAGCTATTTCCAAAGAGAGTTTAGAAGTGAGTCCAACAGGATTCTCACAGACTGCTCACAAAAGACCTGAGCCAGTTAAAAACTGAATTTAGATGAACAGCAAAACAGACATAATTTTTTGCAACTAGAGCACTGGGTTAAATCTGAATTCCCAGCTCACATTTCTGATGCAGACAATCTCCCCGTAGGAATCTTTATAGACTCGGTGACATCAATCTGCGCATCCATAATTACAGTCTACATGCCATTACACGGCAGCCGTGCACAAAGCTCTCGCAGCCCTGGGACAATCAGCTGGGCCTGCAGCAAGGGCTGCTGCAGAAAATGCAAATCTCTTCACAGATAAGGCTCATCTTCCTCCAAATATAGACAAGCTCACACCCACCTTGCTAATAACAGGCTCTACTTCTCTTCAGGAAGATTACATAAAATCAAGCAGCACATCCCATGAGAGTACTGGTGGTGTGCTGTACTTTGAGGCACGCGCATCTGGGACCACTGCAAAGTAAGAGACTGTGGACAAATAAAAATGATGTCTAGGGAATGACAGAAATCAATATAAATGGAATTACTTTTTCACTTTACTTTTGCAATGTGCATGTTTAACTAATTAATAACCATACCAGTATCTTAACCTTTACGTGAAGGTAACTTTTTTCCCCTCAGAAAAAGTGTTCCAAATACTGGAAAAGTATCAAATATCCATCTAACAAGGAGGTACAGAAAGAAATAGCACTCCCAAATATTTTGAAGTCAGGCATGTGAGCAAACTCCTGTACAGCTGGACATTTTTTATCTTTATAGGGAGAATAAATCTTTATTCAAATGGTACTTTTAATGAAGTTAACAATTTTGGTCTAGATCAAGAACTCCATATGTAATACCTCTAAAACGCGCCACTTCAGGAGACGGAAACTGAGGCAGAATGCGTTTGCACAAAACTACACCGACACCGATTAATCTGTCCCCGTGCGTTTCTAAGGGCTCCGCAGGGTTTGCCGGTGGGGTGCGCGGTACCCCCGGGCCCCAGAGCCGCCCGGCGGTGCCACCTGTGTGTGGGGAGCCCCTCCCTGCCGAAGGTCTCCGCCTGCCCGGGAGCCGCCGGAGCGCGGTGCTCCAGCGCTTCAGCCCCCGGCCCGCGTGGGCTGGGAGAACGGGAGCCGCAGCCCGGAGGCGGGAAGCAGGCGTGAGGCACGTGCCGCACCGGAGCCGCGCCGTGGAGCCCCTGACGGCCCCGGAGCGCGGCCCGGACCCGGT
>VYXF01010846.1:927664-953876 GCA_013397295.1 Polioptila caerulea | reverse complement strand
GCTCCAAGTTTGGTCGGTGGGGCCCGGCCGGGCCCCGCGGGCTCCCGCAGCCTGCGGGCCTTGAAAAGCAGCCCCGGGGCTCGCTGTGCGCGCAGGTGTGCCCCGCGGGGGAGGGCGGCGTGCGGTCCTGTCTCTTGTGTGTCTGGGGATGTGCAGCACATTAGTATGCAGCGAGCATACTGCTGGTGCAAGGGAATACGGCGGCAGTGCCACATGTCCGAGTTCGTGCTGATGCAGAGCTCATAAATTACACTTGAGTGTTCGCTCTTCTGCCCCCAGTCCTGCCTCCTGCGCTGGAGTCTAGTTGGGATTTTGTCTTTCCCTTTTCGGGGGAAAAAAAAATCGAAATATTATTCTTTACTAATAGCACTGATGTATGGCTCTGGTGAGGTTTGAAGTATGCGTTTCTTTCTAAGGTGTAGGGAGAAGGGCAGAAATGCAGGGTCTCCTGACTTCAGCAGTGCAGCTGACTTTAATGGCTGTGGCACATCAGCCGGCGTAGTGATAGTTGTGTCCTTATAGTCCTTAGACACAGAAATGCCTTTCTGAATGAAATAATCAAAGACAGCAGGATGGGTGACAGAGTTCGGTGAAAATTATGGCAAAATTATAGTATTTGCAATCTAGTGCTTCTCGTTTTCTTGTCTCCTGTTTTGCCCCTAGAATTCTATTGTTCTTGATGTTTTAACCATTTTTCTGATTGGGTAAGCGGGAAAAGGTTTGGATACCACGGTGCATATTGTCATTGATTTACAGTTTGCTTTTCTAAAACTGTTATAGTAACAGCTGGATTGCAAGCTTGAAAATGAGAGAATGAAAACACACAGCAGTGTTACAAAGGAGACTGGGATTCATTAGACTCCTCCACTCTCAAGCCCTGATTCTGCAAATATTTAAGTATATATGGTTTCACATGCTGGAGTTAGCCACCAAGTTCCACCCGATTACAGCTTAATATCAAAACTGTTTACAGTCTCAGGACCACAGAATAGGCTTACCAAATCTGGTTGAAATTAGACTACTTTTTAGTTTTCTGTCTATAATGAAAACTTTATTCAGGCATTAATGTTTCTTGGGAAAATGTTCTTACTGAGATAAAACACTGTTTAAAAAGACTCTGACATCCATCCTCTAAAAACCTAGACAGAGCTTTGTCAGTGAATATGAAAGTATTCCATACTGTATTTGCAGTATGTTATGTATGACATAAATTACATGGAAAGTCAAAAACCCTTAATATGTAAACAAAAGTACAATTGCAATTCTCCTAACTAATACTGAAAATGTCCATCTTAGGTTTGTATGAAGTGAAAGAGAACGTGAGGCTTCTCTCTTCTCCTTTGCCCAAGTGTGAATGGCTGAAATTAATTTTATCTGTAGTTTAATAGGGGACTAGTTATCAGATATGTATTTATATCTTTAGGTCCATGAGACAGATGATGTCCCAGTCAAAAGGATTGTATTTTTGCCTAAAAAATGAGTCTCGGACAATGAATAATTTTTCATTAGGGCAACGTTCCAAAATGCTTGGTACACCTTTAATGAAAGTCTGTGTGGTAGGTACCAAAAGTGACTTTGTGGAAAGTTTATTTTGGCTTCATGAAAATGAGCCTTATTCACTCTTTCTTGGAGGTGTGCTAGGACTAACGTTCTGCTTCCTTTCATGTATAAATTAAATCATTATAGAACCCACAGGGAAAATAAAATTCTTCGGGCTGAATTAAATCATTGGCCTCACACAGTGAGCTGAAAATACAAAAGCTTTGTGCCTTTCCAGACACAGGGCTCCCTTCTGTAAACCAAAGCATGTGAATGCCTTCGTCGATGAAAGTAATTCAGGTAGAAATTAATGGAACTTGTCACTGGAATTCTAATGTTCATATGCTTGTACTTTTGAAGAATGATATCCCAGAGAGGGAATTAGTTTTATAAAGTTTTAACTTCACCTACTGTAAACCAGCTCATGTGTATGACCCTCAGTATTCTACTTGATCGCAAATTTACTGTCTGTGCTGCTAGTTGTTGAATTTATTAACAGAAATATGGATATTTGAAATATTTTGCTATCAGTAGTTCATGTTATAAGAATTATAAATATTATTATTCTTATGTTTTAAGAGTACAGGGACATGAACAGGGGTGTGATTTATGCAGTTGTGAGGATTAGTGTTCACAGTGCAATCTTACAGTAAATTTAGTATAAACTTATAGGAACACTGAAGAAGAAGCTGATAGAAAGTGCAGGAACAGTTTTGAGAAAATAGATTATAAAGAAGATGATTTATAGAGTTGAAATTTAGGGGAAATTTGCCATCATTCTTTATGTAAAACTTTATGCTGTAATCATTTAGTATCTACAGGTAATGCAGTGGCAATGCTTCGTAGCACGCTAAATAGATGCAGGATTTTATATTCTACATTGAGGCAAAAAGGTCTGGTTTTAAAGAGTAATCCCTAGTTTCTCTGATGGTATCTTAGACCATAATATGCTATGTGCAAGCACGAGTTTATTTTGAGAGCTTGATTGTGACATCATGTCCTTGTCTTTGAAATTCAGACTTAAAACTTGATAGGTGTTGATCTGGGATATCTATCTGTCTTCCTTATGTGTAATGAAAAATATTCGACAGTGACAGCTAGAGTCAAAAGGAACTTATTAAAGCAGAACTGGATTCTTACTTGAAGTAGGACTGGTAAATTCCCTGAAACCTCAAGAAAAAAAAAAAGGAGACAGGGAGGAAGGAAGTGCTCAGAGTGAAAATTTGTCAGGCCTCCTTGGATCAGGAGTATTTCAAATAACTTGGATATTTGGTCTTCGTCCCTGTGAGAAGAGCTTTTGTGTTACATGGTGGAATAGTCCTAAAGCTGGTTTGCCTGTCTGCTGGGAGCACTTGTCTAACAGAGCAGTGTAATGTCATACCTTGTGCTGCTTTGCAAAGTACTGTTGATAATTCACACTTATCTCCAGGTTGGCTTTGGTAATGAAGACCTGTGTGTTCAGCTGGATGCTTGCATCTTGATAGAGTTTGACTTGTATTCTGAATATCAATTTTAAACAAACAACAGTAAAATTTTTAGGTTGGATTGCCTGCTTACTGTTCTGTGCTGTTACTATAGATTTATATAAAAGAGCAAATAAGCTGCTATCTGTATGGGTCTGGAAAAAAAGAATTAATATAGTTTCTTAATATAATTGTGTTAGTACTTTAACACGTGTTGCTCTTGTATCCCCTGAAAATGCTTCTCATACTTCAGCTCAGGGATTTCTTTGCGCTCCCGTATTGCGGTGGTTTCACTTGAGCCCACGAAGACAGACTGACTGGGATAATACTGAGTGTGCTAGATTTATTTTTCATTTATGGTCTAACTAGGTTTTGGAAAATGAAAGCCACAATTTATACGAATTTGAGAGCTTGTCCCACTACTGTGAAAGGTGAAGAATCCCAGATGAAGTCTTTGTTATCAGATATCTCTTTGTATTGCTCAGGGTCAAGTCTGGTTGAACAACCAGTGAAATGAACGTTGCTTCTTTTTGTGCCCGGACAGCCTTGCTCAGTTATTCTATGAGGTTTCTGCTGAGGTGGGCTGATTCACTTATTATTGGCAGGTGTCTTTTTGTAAAATCGAAATATGCATTTAGTGAAATTTAGATTTGGTGCATTGGAGATTTGTCTAAACAACATAGCAAATTTTCAGTGGTTTTTGTTCATGGATCAACTACAGTTTGCTTTTCCTTCACGGTGGGTTGTAACGCTCTGTTGTATACTGGCACACTGAGTTTGATAAATGCTGTGTGTATGTGAGCTAAAAAAGAGGTGAGTCTTAGTCATGACTTTTTGCAGTTCTTTTGAAAGTTTTATGATTATGCAACAAGAAATACTTCTAACTGGTGACGTGGAGATGTTAAGAACCAAGGGACAGATAAAAATAAAATAAATGGAAATGTTTATTTCAATCAGAATGAATGAGCATGAATGGGACATGAAAGTGGTAGTAGACAGAGGTGCAGGAGGGATGTTAGCTTGCAGCCAGAGGTGTGCTCCTTTAGCACTTGCAACATAAGGCACCAGAGTCAATGCAAGTTCAGTATTTGTAACAGATATCTGAGGCTATGGTAGTTACAGGCAAACTTACAATACAGTCTGCAAGAAAATTAATGCACTATTGCACTGATTGACATCTTGTAGGTGGTGACAGTGGATTGGATGGGTTAGGAGGACCAGGAGTTCAGCTTGGAAGCCCTGATAAGAAAAAGCGCAAAGCAAATACACAGGTAAATTCCCTTTGCTTCTTTTGAATTCTTAATAATCAGTGTGCTCAAATGTTCTTTTCTGGTATAACTGTGTTCAGAATATCAGTTGGTTGTCACAAATAGCAGCTATGTACCAAATATTTCAGTTTTACTTTGAAGCTGAAATCTTCTGTGCTAGTTATTTGCGCTAAAGTTATTTTAATCCCTGAAAATTGCCAAAGACATATGAAGAGAGGAGCACAGTGAGACTGCAACAACTTGTATTTTTACCACAGGGATTTGATTCTGAGATAGACTTTTTTAATGACTTTGTAGCCATTAGTAGAAATCTGTGCAGCATGAGTAGTTGCCATGAGACTACTTCTCTCCTTACTTTCATTCCTGTACGTGTAGGTTTGTGAGCTAATGAATCAGTATAGTTTGTTAATGCTTTGACCAAGCTGTTGGCATACTCCCCTGGTGATTTTCAAGCAAAAGCTAAGGCAGGTACAGCTCCTTTCCAGTGAATCCTTGCAATGTGACATTTCTATGCAGGTTTTCTTTCCAGAAAAGAAAGCCTCAATACGAAATATCTTAAGCAATTGGATATCTATCCTGCCGAGTTTTCCTTTGTGTGTTCATTCAGCCTTGAGTGAGAGTATCTGTTAATTTGATACTGCCTAGTGTGAATACCTTTATTTATGTAGGTAAAAAAATCACTTTCTGTTAGGCCTATGCAGAGTCCATTGAGATGTTGATCTGTTCTCTTAATTTTTCTTTTGTTTTAAAGTAGTCATGCTGAAACCTTCTCTTGGAAATACTCAGTTACTTTACAAGGTTTCGCACCTCTTTCTTGGTGGAGTTTCCTTGTATTCTGAGATGGCAATAACTGTAGAGGACATGCAGAGTAGCTTGTGTTCCTTCTGACCAGGTTAAAATTGGCACTGAACATTTTAAATTTTTTTAAAATAAATTTTTAGTCTTAGTTTATTAGTACTTAGGAGGAAGTACTGTCTGTGAGCACAGTTAGTGTGCGGGTGAACCCAGTAGATGTTCCCTACAGGCTAGTCTAGAATGAATTTCAATTGTATGACTGCCCTGGTGACATTTAAACAGACTCTGGGCTCCATGAAACACTTGATTATTCTCTGTAACCAGAGCATAATCCTCATGTTTCTTACCTACTGATTATGCTTTGCAGACTGTCCACAATCACTGTTTGATACAGAAATGTACAGCATAGAATATTCCTCAGACCATAGAAAATACCAATCTGCTGACTCCTGTATTGTAAATGCCTTTTTTAGTGTTATAGTACCATTAGGTTTGTATATCCTCACAGAAGTGGGGTGTCTTAAGAGATGTATATTCAGTAACTTGAACCCAAAATGAAATTAAGGAAATGCTTCAAATCTGCTCTTCAGCATTTGGAAATGTGTGTGTGCTTGACCGTTGGATTTCTGTATTGTTGCTTGTCTTTTGTAAAAGATTATGAAATAGAAGTCACATATCAAATAGTATTTTCAACTGTAAGCTTTTTGAAACATTGAGACTACTATAAATCACCACATTATCTGGAGGCCAAGCTCCTCTCCTGCCTCTGTACTGAAATTTCAGACAGCCTGGCAGGGTACAGTGAGTGAATTTTACACAACAGCTGAACAGCTCTTTCAGCAGTTGTATTGCTAATCCAGAACCTTTGTGGCTGATCTTGCAAGGAAATACTAAAACTAATTCAAGTGTTGTATTTAAAATGTTTGTAGGGGTCGTCATTTCCTCCTCCGTCGGAATATGCTCCACCGCCGAACCCAAGCTCTGACCACCTTGTAGCTGCAAATCCTTTTGATGACAACTATAATACTGTGTCTTATAAACCACTTCCTTCAGGAAATCCGTATTTTAGCAATCCTGGTTATCCTGGCTTTGGAGGCTATAACACTTTCAGAATGCCACCTCACATGCTGCCCAGAGTGTCCTCACCATATGGTGGTTCATACTCCCTCAGAAACCAGCCACATCCTCTTCCTCAAAACCCTGTTGGCATGGGTTTTAGTAGACCCCACTCGTTCAGCTTTGGTCCGCATGATAATCCAGGTTTTGGGAATCAACCACCTTATAGCAGTGGTCAGATAAATCAAAATGTCAATATGCCTGCTCAGCATTTCAGGCCAAATCCTGGGGAGAACTTCGGCCATTCTGGTCAGATACCTCACCCTGATGTGCCACCTAACTTTGGTCCTGGAAATAATCCAAATTTTCCAAATTCTCAGCTAGAGTCAAACCATTCTTTTGTTCCTCCACCAAACACGTACAACCAGACAAAACCATCAGCACAAAAGCAAGACTTTAGTCAAGGTGCAAGCAAAGCATCCAGCCAGAACACTGCTGCTCATCAACACCATCACAGGACAGAGGACATTGTGAGTCAAGGTAACAGTGACCTGAAAAATGTGACTCGAAACAATGTGGTCAATCAGGATAACAGCCATTCTAACAGTGCTGATAACGCCAATGCTGGTCACTCAAATGGCACTCAGAGCAAGACCCGCCAGCCTCGAGGTACTGCTGAAGGATGCAACTCTGAAAAGAGCAGCAAAACACCCCTCCATCCCAGCCGTCATGGACACTCATCCTCTGAACCCGTCTACCCGTGTGGAATTTGTACACATGAAGTCAATGATGACCAGGATGCCATCCTGTGTGAAGCCTCTTGTCAGAAATGGTTCCATCGGATCTGTACAGGCATGACAGAGTCAGCCTATGGGCTCCTCACGGCAGAGGCGTCGGCAGTGTGGGGCTGTGACACTTGCATGGCTGACAAGGATGTGCAGTTAATGCGCACGAGAGAGACTGCAGGACCACCTGCACTGAACACAGAGGGCTGACAGCCTCGATGGGTGCTAGTGGAGCAAATACTTGCTATGAAAATTTGGTTACAAATTGGGTACTTCACTTTCTGCAGACAATCAGTTGTGTTGGATTGCTGACATCTTTTTTCCCTAATCTATTTTCATTCATAAACTTCCATCTCAGCTTTTGTACTCTTAGTTTTATGTGTGCAAATGTTTTACAGGATGGAATATTTTTTCTTTCTGATTAAACTGTAACTGACAATTGATCAGAAGTAGGATGAGCATTGACAATATTATTGAAGGAAAAAAATGTGCCTGTATGAATAGCCCTAATTTGCTAGTGTGTATTAATGTGTTAACTAACACTAGCACTTAGTGCTTGCTTTTAATGGTACTATATTTGCAAGTACTCATGACTTTGTTTTTTTTCTTTTGGCGTGAGTGTCTGTTATTGATGTTCTTGCTAGCCTTTCTTTGAATATAGTAGAGATGACAAGGAGGAATGTGCAGTACTAATAGTTGTTATTTTAGGGTAAATACAGAGAATTTGTATGTGCTTTTTCCTATTTTTGAAGCAAAGCATTAATGTGCTATTCAAAAATCATGAATTCATGCTTAGTAACACAATGAAACCCACTAACTCTTACACATTTTTGTTTCTTGAAAAGGCAATAATCTCTCGACTTCTCAGCAATTACTTGCTGAAGGCTCTTGCTAGGTCTTGCATTATTTGGAAATTGTTGTGAAACAGGATAAAATTGGAAAAAGTACACACTGAGTTTATGAAGTCTACTGCTTTGAATCTAGAGAATGCCAAAACTAGGGTTGCACATGTAACATTAATTCATTTATCTTGAGGACATACCTTGGGATTCAGTCTTTGCATCTGTTACGGTTGTGCAGTCATGCACTTGGCTCTCATTCTTTCTCATTGATGGTTTCAGTCTCCTGCCTCAGTGCTGCCTGAGAATTGTGGATGAAGTAGTGCATGGAAAATCCTGCCCAGCTTCAAGGGCTGTCAGCTCCAGCCTGCTCAGTCACCCTGAGCTTACACAGTCCACTTGGCATGAAGGAGGGGGCAAGGCAATGGAGTGTGCTCTGCACAGGCTCCGAATTGCATGATAATTTGGCTAGCAAAGTCTTAAAACTAAATTCCCACCTCTGCCTCAGCCAGTCTTGCAGTGAGGGGGTGGAAAATGTAAGGTGAAGAAAGAAAATACAGCTGTCATATCAGGTGAGATTAGCTCACATCAGAACTAAGCAGTCAGAAGTTTAGCTCCTTTGCTAAACCTGATATTCTACTGACAAGTATGAATGGCGTTAGTTTCATGTGTGATGCTAAGAAATTCTATTCTAATAAGGGTAATTTGATCTTATTCTTGGTCTCAAAAATAACTCCCCTTGTGTCTTGAATGCTGGGAAGCATCTAGCCTTGAACAGTCCAGCCTTAGCAATGTGATGAAGTTGCATGTGCAACTGAAAAAGTTTATTTTAGGAGAGATGTTGTTTTAAATTAATAAAAGGAGGCACTGTGATAACAGATTCTGCTTGGAATGTGTACCACTGTTCTGGAAACAGTCTTTAAACAGCAATTAAATCCTATCAAACTTACAGGTACTAGTCATGTTCCTTAATGTGATAAATTTTTCAGGTCTGTGGTGATGAGTGATACATGAGTTTATAGAGAATACAGTCATCTAAAAGAGGTAGTTTTTACAGTAAGCCATGCTAGTGAGTGAAAGTAAGGCCTCTGATAGCTCACCATCGTGTTTGATTTTACAAAATCTCTACTGTGGGCTCTACTGTGTACATTCCTGGAAGATACTGTGCAGATCTACACAACTTGTTTCATTTTAAACGTGAAAAGTTTTGCTTGTAAGTGCAGCATTACCCTAAGTTTTTTTTTTTTGGTCGCCTCTCATCAGGAAAAAGAAAATAATGTCTAAAGTATAAGTGACATATTTCATATCTTGAGAATTTTCCTGTAAAGAGATGTGAAGTGTAGGATAGATCCAGAGCTTCTGTTTTCATCACGAGTTGCTGTAATTTAGTATATTGACTAGACTTAATCTTGTTAGAGGTGTGATGTTAAAACCACCAACAAAAAAACCAAACAAGCAACAACCTCTGTTAGAGACATCTATTCTTCAATAGTTTTCCTAATAACTGACAGACTGAATTTGCTTTTGGTACCTGAAGTAGCAATTAAACCAAATCTTATTTAGATAGATTTGTTCCTCTGGGGATCAGTTTAATCTCTGCAACAATTAGCACTGTGAACATAATGGAGCTGGTTCACACCTACAGCAATGTAAATGAAATAATAATTTTGCTCAGTGAAAATTCAACCAAAGCTCCAATGATGATCTTGTTACCTTTCCCACTCCCACACCCTATGCCTCTTGTGAGAAGGTTTTGGGGCATTTGCTCTCAGAAGTCCAAGTCATGTTTTAACATTTTGGAGCAGACACTGTATTTAAAATAGCCATGTATTTCTTAATCCTTTCCTCAACCCAACATGAAGTAGAGCAACTATTTTCTAGATTAGCTGTCAGGACATTAGTATTTAAATATAGTGTTCTTAAATACTTAAAATCAATTGAAATATCATTTCAGAAGGCCTTAAATTGTGTATTTGTGAAACTTACTCTAACAATTTATTTTAGATTTTTCTAAACTGATATTATATTGAGTCTGTAACCCAGTAAATTTTCTGCATTTATTAGCCTGTAACTTCAAGGCATTAGCAAATGTCAGTGATATCAAAAACAAATGAACAACCAATCCCACACTTGTTAGCACACTGATCCTAGAGATAGGACTGACAAGGATCTCCAGAAGTCAGCCAGCCAATATGCTTGCCCTACTGATAGGCTCTTGGCATACTTGAACTCTTTACCTAGAGAGCAGTTATATTTTGGTTTTCTCTGCATGTGTTGACTAAGTAGTAGCTCAAGTATGCACAGGAAGATCAGCAATCATGTTTAATTAGTGAGGTACTAGGAAAATGTCAGCTGATTAGCATTAGAAGTTAGTTCTAGAATGATGGGTGGGAGGGAGGGCGGGAGGGTTGACTAGAATAGGTGAGGTTTTTTGTAATACATGAAACAATTTGTATTGAACTCTCATGTGCTTCTTTCATTACTGGTGGTTTAGACTGTACTGGTGCTGCACACCAAAAATATTGCAAAGATTTTGTAAATCTTGCAAACCTTAACATTTTTATGGGAAATGCCTGTGTCCTTTTTAAATAGTTTCTGGTCATGATCAGAAATGCAGCCTTATATTGCTCCCAATTTTTTTCCCCCTCAGGCTAAAATAAGCAGGTTTAAATTGGATTGTGCTGTCCTTAATACCTTTTTGCTAGTGACCAATTTTAAGTGAGAGAACATGTAAGTGACGCTGGATACAGACTAGAGGGCAGGTAGCAAAAATCCTGTTTCTTCCTGTTTTACTCATTCCTTCTATAACTTGAAACTAGCAGGTTAACTGTGCCTGTCACTTCTGAAAGAAGATGGGACTGATGCTTACTTCCAAAGGTTGTTTAGAGGCCTAGTTACTATTTGAGATCTTCAGATGTGAGAATCTAGAGAAAAGTAATGAAGTTTGTGCTGCTTATAACAAAAATATAATTTTGGGGGCTGCTCAAAGAAGAATATACTTTGTGACCTCTGAAGTTTTTAATCTAAGAACCAGTTTTGTAATCACATTTTTCAGGCTTAATTTCAAGCATGTGAGAATTAATGAAACTGCACGCACACAGTCCAGAAAGATTTGAAGGGTTTGCAGTTTGGGGCCTGTGATATTTGCAAGTGAAATGCTTTTATGGTTTGAGATTTTTACAAAATCAGTGGTGTTAAAATGTAGCACCTTTTTAACATTTGTCTTTATTCCAACTTAATACGGTAACACATCTGCATTAAATATATCCCTTTCATTTTATAAATAAACATTGCCTGTCAGTAAAAGTATTGGTGTAACATTTTTAAAAAAGGAAGTCATGCTTCTTATCATGTTGTATGTGACTTAAATGACTGTTTCATATTAAAACTAATCTTTCCTTATGTACTGCTTAAATATACCTGTTTTGGGATATCAGTTCAGTACTTTTTATACAATCTTGAATGTGTTCCACATTGGTGACATGTATTTTTGCAACAACTTTTTTGTTTTGATTTTAAATTAGAGCATGTCTGATGTAATACATGCATTAGTGCTGTGGTGTGTGACAAAGTTAATGTATGTAATTCAAATTGGAAAAGTTTCCAGACTTTGTCCAACATTAACCCTGTGGCCAGGGATTAAATTACTATGTAATACAAATTATTTCATACCATGATGTGTTTTAAGCTACTCTATGAAGTATGTGAAACATTATTGTTTATGGATTGGTAGCTGCTGAGGTGTCTTGCATAGA
This sequence comes from Polioptila caerulea, assembly GCA_013397295.1. NCBI lineage: Eukaryota > Metazoa > Chordata > Aves > Passeriformes > Certhiidae > Polioptila > Polioptila caerulea. The sequence goes on along the minus strand of VYXF01010846.1, from coordinate 942,376 downwards.
ATGGGGTATGATAGATGGTAGCAATTCATGATAATTAAAACAGAGTACCTTTCAGAACACACAGCACTGATATGCATTATCATCTTGTTGCCATTACCTAATATGAATTTCTTAATATTATCCACTGATAAACATTTGGTAATCAGCTCTTGGGTGTGAAAATTCTATCCTAACACTCTACTTGTTTTACAAAACATACATTTTTTTTTGTTTGTTTCTTTAGAAGGCATATAATTTTTTGTCTATTGGATGTGATTGGATATATGCAGGAGGATGTAGAACTGGATGTATTTTTAAAGTTATTCTGCAGTTGCTAAGTTTTGGCAGAAGCTTTCTATATTAGAATAGACTCTTCCCTAAAATTGGAAACTAAGTGTACTTAGCAGAACTCTTTAAGGCAATATAAGTATCCTACACTACATCTTGAGTTATGTACATACACTTCTTTATGTGGAAGTGATAACTTCTGCTTTATATAGAAGAAAAGAAAGGGCCCTTTAGTGGCCTGGTGCTGTGTGTCATCAGTTCTAGTAGTTAGTTCTGAGTGGGGTAATTAGTTCTGAGTGCTGTTCAGGCCCTCAGAGGTGCTGCCTCCAGCTTGAAGTTTTCAGTGTCACCCTTTGTCTCTGTGTTTAGAAATGGCTTAGCCCAGCACCATAGGGAGTAACTATTTCTGCATTGCTTGCCATAAATAATTTTCTTTTTCATGTTCACAGAAACCGTCTCAAAATAATTTTTTGATCCAACTCCACCTTTTTACTTGGAGATTTGTGCATTGTATTTCAGGAAATGCTATACTGGAGACATTTTGGGATTGGAGTTAGGAGAGTTGTCTGTTTCTAGACACTCATCTTTTCCTCTACAGAATGGTCTAAGTCTGAATTCCATATAACTTAAGGAGGGCAAGCTCTTAATGCATAATTTTTCATTTGTTTTTTCTTTCTAGGTAGTTTTTTTTTTTTCTGAAATGTGAAATAATATGAAGTTGTTAGGGATTTTTTTTAAGAGGCGGTCTTTCCTCCAAGCTTGTGTTTGTGGCTGTTAGAGCAGGCACTGTGGTCTTTAGGGTCTTCTGACTTGGAATTTTTTGTCCACACTCTCCTTTTAAAGTTAAAAGTGAGTAGAAAAAGGCAAGTTACCAATCTACTGCCATCCAAACAATGCAAAATATAAGCTGATTAAGATTGTTGACATTAATTTTTTTTTTTTTTTTGTTAATAATGATGTGATATTTTTACCTTTTAGAAGAACATATATCAGAATCTGATTCAAGTGTTCTTGGAAAATGTGTATGGTAGACTTTGTCCAGCACTGTATGTAACTTTGTTGCTTTCTGTTGTCTGGTTTCAATTTCTTTTAAAATAAAGATAATTTTTGTGGGGAAGTTGCCTGTTGACTTTCTGAAGATGATGTAATGCCAAGATGGACTCTTCAATTATTCTACCTGTGAGAACACATTTGGATTAAGTGTAATCCTGCAAGAAGCAGCATGAGGTCATATGGATCAGAAAATACAGCTCCTGCCTCTCTTGGAGAGCTCCACTCTTCTGTAAAGCTGCTAATCTGCAGTAACTTCAAAGCAGATCAGAAGAGGTCTTGTGCCTTCAGCCCCATTTCTTTCCTCACAGGATGGGAGGGGAGGCTCAAGTACCATTTGTCCAAACAGAATTTTAAAAATAACTTTCTGCACTTGGAAAGTGATTATACAAAGAATTATTTATTCCAGTTTATAAAATTATTACTAAGGTCTTCCTGTTGGTTCAAATGCCAGAACTAACACATACCAAATCACTACTTTATCAATAATTTTTGAAAGTAACTGATGTAGATCCCAAGCCACATATGCAAAACAGTTTGTAAGAATAAACAGAGTCTCATTAAATGTTTCTGCTTCTTGTTAAAAATATGGAGGGATGAGAGAAAAGAGAAAAAATTTAGAAAGGATTGGAGAAAAAAGGTTAATAATTAAAGGTAAGAAAATGTAAACTACCTGAAGGATTTTTTTCTCCCATGTATTAAAAATTCTGAAGCCATTAGAAGTGAAATAACCCCAGAGAATATATATGTATTTATAGGCAGGAGGAAGGTCCAGAATATTAATAATATTGTTAAGATTTGTCTGGAACACAAATCTGCATCCTTCATAGAACAGGAGATGGGAATTTAGGAATCAGATTTTCAATGGAAAAAATGTATCTTCTTTCACTGCAAACTTTTCACTGCAGACTTTTGACTGATCAAGTGAGTGCCAGCAGAAGAACCATGCTGCAGGGGTGTCTCTTGTTTGTTTTGCAAGCCTGTCACAGTGGGGCAGGCAAGCAGCTTGTCCATGTAAGGCTTTGGAGTGGGTGGGACAGAGGTGGTGGTTCTGCATATACACATCAATTCAAAACATTTAAGGTTGATCCAAGACCTTGCTGAATCCCTTTTGTGTCCTTTAGCAGCTAAATTTGCTACTTTGACATGAAAACATGTTAGTGGTATGTACTGTGTCTCCTACAAGCTTTGCATTGCAGATCAGGTTTTAAGTGAACAGACATTTTGGTTGATGCATTGGAGCTCTTTTGTGTAATTTGTGAAGACCAAATACTGGTAACCATAACTGTGTCTTGTCTTGTAAAGTATGTATGCACAATATAGTTCTTCTAGCAGGAATAAATAATAAGCTGCTTCATTTCAGTATTTTCTCTGATTAAACTAAAAATGACACCTGGCTGACCAAGGCAGAAGACCTGTACTCAAAACCTCTGACTTACTGTCTGTGAATGAACTCTGTAACTGAAGGATGCTTTCTGGATGACTACAGCTGGAGTGGTAGGAGGTTTTGAGTTACTACATTATAATCATTCTAGCTGCTGCTGCTATGTACTTTGAATGTTCTGGGAAAGAGGAATTTAATTCAAATCTTGGATTCCAGTCCATGCAAGGATTCTTCCAGATGATATTGATGTGGGTGAGTGAGGGTGGAGAATAACCCAGAAATCATAGGAGTTATGATGGATTTCTTGCTTTAAATCTCTGCAATACCTACTTTTATATATATCATACTTAAAGGTAACCTCTACTTTTAAGTGTGTTATAGGTAATAGAACATAAAAATTAAATCTTAATATAAAAGTTAAATCTTCAGTAATACACATCAGAAATACTAGCTGATGTGAGCCATGTTAAACTCCATTATTCTTGGTCTCATTTTAAAAGAAAGAGGGAAAACTAGACTTTTTTTTCTGGATTTTTCCTAATAGTTCTAGGTAATTGTATACTTTTGAGGAACTTATACGTACCTGAATTTTTATCCAGCTGTGTTTGGCTCATCTTTCAGGCCATATTCTCCAGAAGCACTTGCTTTCAATATACTAGACTTTATATTGGCAGATACAGCGTTACAGTTTGTTTGAGAAACATGGAGTGGTAATGTGCAAATTACCTCCTGGGGTTTTGGCAGAGACAGTACAGCAGACAATATTGCTCAGCAACAGCGTGGGGCTGCCTGTATGACCCAGTTATTTTTAGGGGACATGTGGAAGGTTCAGTGCCAGCATTGCCAGCGTAGGTCAAGGAAGGTGCTCCTGCCCTCTGCCGAGCTGTGGTGGGGCCACACTGGGATATTGTGGGCAGTTCTGGGCTCCTCGGTACAGGAGATGTGGAGCTCCTGGAGCAGGTCCAGCAGAGCTACCAAGTTCATTGGAGGGTCTGGAGAATCTCTCTTACAAGGACAGGCTGAGGGAGCTGGGTCTGTTTAGCCTCAAGAAGAGGTGACTGGGAGGGGGCCTCAGCAATGTGTATAAATGTCTGAAGGGAGGTGCCAGGGGATGGAGCCAGGCTCTTCTCACTGGTTCTGAACAATGGAACAAGAGGCAACAGGCAGAAACTGATGCTCAGGAAGTTCTGCTTGAACCGAGGAAGAACTTCTGTGTGGGTACAGGCTGCCCAAAGAGGCTGTGCAGTCTTCCTCACTGGAGATATTCCCGAACCACCTGGACACAATCCTATGGTTTGTGCTCTGGAATGACCCTACTTGAACGGGGAGGCTGGACCAGATGGATCCGCTGTGGTTCCTTCCAGCCTGACCCATTCTGTGGTTCTGTGTATCAATCAAATCCATCCTCGGCGTTTGATAGTTTTTTGTCAGAAATTCTACACTACCAGCAATCTATGTGCATGATACGAGCTGCATTCCTTCCCGCTCTGTTTAGGTGCGAGCGCTGGCCGCCGGAGCCGGGCCCGCGGCCCTCAGGCCCCTCGGGACTACAGCTCCCGGCGTGCGCCGCGGGGCGGGCCCGGCGCTCCTCCGGCGGCGCCCCGGGCGCTGCTCCGGCCGCGGCCATGCCGGTGTGGCTGCGGGAGCACAGCTGGCGCCAGACCCTCGCCGCCGTGTACCTCTCGCTGCCCTTGCGCGGTGCCCGGGCCACCCCCGCCAACATCTTCTGCAGCGAGCAGTACCTGAAGGTGGGCGGCCGCGCCTCACGGGCCTCCTGCCGCGGGGCTCCTCCAAACCCTGCTCCAAAGCACGCTCGCCGTGCACCATGGCAACCCTTCGAGTTGATAACTCTTCATCTTTTATCAGCTCCCTCCGTGTGCTGCCGGCTGTCGAACGCCCGTCCTGCGGCAGATAATGGCTTTGCCACTGCCCATTCCTTAGTAATGCTCTTGCCACTCAACAGGTGCCAGCTGCCTTTACTCTCATGAATGCCCTGAGTTTGTACATTTGCTTATACTGTGAATAATAATCCTAAATTTGAAATCCACAGCTTCTGTTGCAGTTCTGAAGAACCAACTCTTTCGATCTCATTAATAAACTGTGTTACGACCCACCCTTAATGGGAAGGAAGCACCTTCTCTGGGCTTCTGGAAACCTCCACAGTGGATACGAAGCAAATTAGTTCAATAGTATCAAATTAGTATCTGTTTCTTGAGGTTTACTGTATGCTTGTGCTAAGATTTTTGAATATGTGAGAGTTAATTTAAAGTAGTAATTATTAGTACAAATTATATTTTTGTAGGTAAGCATCCCTCCCTTTTTATTTGAAGCTGCTTTATATGCTCCTATTGATGATGCAAATAGCACAGCAAAGATTGGAAATGGAAACATTTTCTTCACTTTGTATAAAAAAGAACCAGCCATGTGGGATTCCCTAACTCTAGCAAATGGTAAGTTTTCTTCTCTGGAAATTAGATTGTGTGTAAGGAGACTGTACTGTGAAACTTCTGCTGGTAGCTATCTGCTCAGTCCAACCTTCTTCATTATTAGAAATAAAAAATATATGAGAACAAAGAACATCTGCTGGTCCTAGGGCATATGAAACAAAACAATCTTTCTTGTAAAACTTAATTTTGTGTTTAAGCAAATCTGAATTTTTCTCTTTTAGAAATGAGCTTGGTAGATACTGCTCTGTCGAATTGTAACCATGTTGTATTTTGCCAAAGTACAGAAGTTGTATTCCAGAAGTCGTGTTTTCATTAACATGATGTATACCAACAGAACACCAGGCCTAAATGACTAAAATAGTTTCTTTTTTTAAGCTGACAAGGAGAAACTACAATATCTGAGAGAGAATGCTGTTCTAAAAGCCCAAGAAAAGGCAAAAGAGGAGACGGAAGCAAAAAAAATTACAAAGCAGGAACACAAAAAATATGCTTTGGAGGCCACAATGAAGGTAGGTTTAGAAGGAGCTCTGCAAGACATACGTGTAAACAGTTACCAACTAATCTGGCAGATAATTTGTTATGTGTATGTTAAAAAATATGCAAAGTTCCAATTTTTATTATAGTGGTGGTGAACCTTGTTATTTCTTTGCACTTAAAACATATTTGTTTCCAAATATGAAAATGTCACTGACAAAGTGCTTAGAAGTTGCCATTGTCTGTGAGTAATACTGATGAAAGTTTTTGGTGACAGGCTCAGATTTTTGTCTGTTCAAAGGAGAGTACACTCTTGTAGCAGAACTGTAGTCTTATGGCCGTTGCAGGTGTTTAGTCCTTTAGCACTGTGAAAAATACTAATTTTAAAAACATCTTACTTACTCTTTGTTGCATTTTATATCAGACTCAGACTTGCTTTTTTTTTTTTCTTTTTTTTTCTTTTGTGTGTTTATGTCTTTGTTATTCTGCTTTTTATGTATATTTTAAGATATGTTCTTCAAATTTTTATGTATATAAAAAAGTCTGGTCACTTCACTTGTGTTCAAAAGATTTTTTTTTTTTGAGCACACACTAGAATTTTAAGATTGCATATGCAATATGGACCAAAAAGAACTACGATTAGTGACTGTCTTAGTAGCAACGTTGTACCTCTTCTATATTTGTAATAATGTCAAAGAGAAGAGGAGAAATAAGAAACAGTGTATTCAGATCATCACATATATTTTGCATTTCTGTATTCTCCAGAGTTCTACATTGGACCATGGCTAGGAGATTTTCACTGTTTAAAAGTGAAACTTTTTTCTGAATGTTTCTGGATTGTACCTTAGGGTTTTTAGTAAAATAGTTTGGAGATTAGACCTCTAAAAGCTAATTAGAAATCTTTACTTTCACAGTAATTTTTAAGCATCTTAATGAACTCTGCTTGTGTGGTCACGTTATTGGTTACTCTATGCTTGGGATATGAAATTGGGAGAATAATGGTAACTTTCACTTAGTCATGTCAGTGTTATCAGATGTAATGTATCTCACAGGGTTTTTTGTTCAAATAGCTAGAGGAAGCAGAAAGGAAAAGAATTGAAGATTTGAAAGAAAAGGAGCGGCAGAAGGTCACTCAAGAGTTGGAGTTATGGAAAAACCAACAAAAAGATGGTGATAAATATAAGAGCATACAGAAAAAAAAGGAATTGCATCAAGAAATAGAGCCATTAAAAGAGAGAAAAAATGAAAAAATGAACAAAACTCAGATTCCTAATGAAGGAACTTCTAAGACCAGACTCAAATCCACAAAAGGTTGTGTAATTGAACTGTACTTTATAATTCTTTAAAGTGTGGGTATGACTTTATTCCTACATGTTTCTAATTAATCACTAATGTTTGTCTTCACCATATTGAACCAGTTCTTTTAGCTCGCAGTTATTTTAAAATTGTTATTTTCAGACAATTTATTGAGCTGAAGCACATGGGTTCTTAGCTCTTGTTGAAGTATTTGGAAATACAAAGGTGGGTTTTGTTCTAAGCTTTAGAAAAGTAAATCAGAAAGCCTTTCTGGCAGTGTAATGCAGACTTCCTGGGGGTGGGGTTTCTGTTACCCAAAGTTACCTCACTGCTGGATTTCATAGAAATATTCAATCTCCTTTTCCTCTCAGTGTCCTGTGTCTTGGCTCCATGGAGAGCCAATTCAGGGAACTAAACCAGCAGAAGACATTTAATTTTTTGTGTGTTTGATTTGATAGGTTAGTTTTAGCTTATTGTTGCCCTGTCACAGCATCATACAAACAACAAAGAGGGAGGTATAAGAGGAGTTTAGGTTTGTTTGTGACAGACACTGTGTAATTCCATTAATTTACTTGCTACATGAGGAAGAAAAATTGTTTGAACCTTCCCTTCAAAAGAACAAGTCTGAACTTTTCTTAAGTGATTAGAGGTTTAATTCTCATGTGCCACATTTCTAAGTCAGGTGTACTTTGGACCTTGGTAGAAAACCAGAAAAATCTCTTGCTTCATTTTTAATTTCCAGTGCTCTAACTCTTTTCATAGGTTCCTGTAGTATATTTTCACAGAATTTAAAGGAAGAACAGTTACCAGCTCCCCGAGCTGCTGCTACAATTAAAGTCAACTTCACACCACGAGTTTTTCCCACAGCTCTGCGAGAATCTCGGGTTGCAGAAGAGGAGGAGGTAAGGTGGGGAATTATTTATTGTGTATTCATTCAATCAATACAAAAATAGTGTCTGTGCCAAGGAATGTTACCTTCCTTATCTTCCAAGAAAAGCACTCTTATTTAAATTAAGATATAAAGAAACCATTTTATATGAAAATTCTTTTCACTATGTGGTTGTGCAGATTAATAAAGAACATGTTCTTTTTTGGGGAGGGGGAGAAAAGGCAGCAATATAAATTTAATTCCTTGAAGTACAAAATTTGAAACGTCCTAACTCTTATAATTAAGATTCTTTCAATTCTGTCTTAGATGAAGCTCACAGGTCCTTTGAGCTCAATACAATGAACACAAAGTAATTTTGAAAAATCAAAACAGACAAGTAAACAAAAATGTATTAGGGATGCAGTAACCTGACTTCTCATGGTAATAAAATATTTGGGGAAACTTTGAAGTTTTTCATATTGGACACTATCAATTATTTTCCTCTGTCTGAAGTATGTGGTCAATAGAATTCTTTTGATAAGTATGAGTGAAGAGATGAAAATAAAATCCTTTCTTGGATTTGAACTTTTGCTTCAGAAATAATACTAGCACATTTTGTATTGACAGTGGCTACATAAACAAGCAGAAGCTCGAAGAATAATAAATTCTGATTTATCTGAGCTGAACGATTTAAAAGAAGAGGAGAAGAATCCAGATTGGTTAAAGGACAAAGGAAAGTAAGTTACATTCTACTTGAAGATGTATTAAAAATGAATTAGTTTTATGGTGTTTTTCTGTTGTTCAGTTTTGGATGTTCTATTTATTCTAGACAGAGTTGGTGAATGTCTAGAGTAGTCATGGTAGTTGTGCTAGAGATTTTCGTGACAATTTATTGAGTTAGATCTGATAAATCATGAGATGCATTTGTTAAAGCTCATGATGAAGATAATAATTGTAAACACATTATGCATGTTCTTCTTAGAAAAAAGTTGAGGCAGTGCACTATTATACCTAGGTGGATTTAATTTAATTGGTACTTTTTAAGTGAGGGGTTAAACATCTGTGTAAAATAAACTTTAGGAATTTGATACAAATATTGGTTTATATATATAGCTGTGTTATACAGAAAGCTTTGATTAGGCAATCATAATCAGATGTACAAAGCTTTCAAAATTAGTCCTGTGTCTACATAAATGTGTCCACTCCTACAATTCTTCATTGCTTGCAGGCAGTGACTATTCTTGTCATGTATCTCTAAGCTATATTGTTGGTATCGAGGTGCACTGAACTTCAGCTCTGTTCTCAGAAAAGGCTATAAAGGGGCATTTCAAATAAATAGATGCTAACATCTCAAATTTTTGAAAATAAGTTAACAATAAGTAGGTGTTTATTTTGTATTTATCCCCTTCTTTAAAGTGCATGTTTCACTTTTTGTTTACTACTTAGCAAAATGTTTGCAATGGGAGACTACCTTGGGGCTGTAAACGCGTACAACCTTGCAGTGAGGCTGAACAATAAACTTCCCCTGCTGTACCTGAACCGAGCTGCTTGCCACCTCAAACTGAGAAATTTACACAAAGCTATTGAAGATTCCTCGAAGGTATAAAAATCCAGGAGCCCAGGCTGTCATCTTAGGCATTAATGTTATTTGTTACTATGATGGTTCTGTTTTAAGCAGATCTGTAAATACATATTAGTGCAATTCAAAGTTTTAAAATCCAAAATTGATATAATGAAGTCATGGTGAAATATTAAAATTTGATAGTGATTAATCAACTTCCAGAAATTTAAAACAAAACAACAGTATAATGAACCCTAAACCGGGCTTCCACATATTTGTGACAAATGGCCATATATTGGCCAGTATGTTTCTTTACAGATAAAAATATCGTAGCAATATGTACAAAAAACCTCAACTTGGAGCAGAGAAAAACCAGAGCCAGACTATACTTATACGTTTTCTATTATGTTGTGGTGTGCTTTATTTGGTTGGAAGGGAAAAAAAAAATGGTGGTGATAGGCAGGATACCTTAAAAAGCTTCCAACAAACCAGACATTTTAAAAGAAGGCCTATCCTGATGTTTTAGCAGCTATTATTTGTGCAACAAGAGGAATTATCTCAAATGGCACCTGAATAAAGTGGAATAAGTTTTCCAAGAATTATTATTTTTTGAATTAATAAGTACTTGAGTCTTGAAACTTGGAGGCTTTTGGTCTTGTATTCAGGTTTTTTTTGGTGGTAACTACTACTAAAACACATGTGCTTCTTTAGTACTACTTTTTTTTCTTTATTTTTTGATAGCATGGTAGATTATTGCAGTCAAATAATGTGTTCTGTTTTCAAATACCATATAAACATTTAATATGGTATTTGTCAGTTTTCAGCCATGGCAATGGAACTGTAGTTGGCAAACTGGGTTGATGGATACACCATTTAATGACTAGATTCACAAGCCATTTATAGTTGAATTTGAGTAGCTATTTTCTATTTCTGTTTGAATAGTTATTGTGTCACTGTATAATAATAGTAATTAGGTGAGAGAACTGTTTGTAAATTAGAAAAAAACCCAAATTATGGAAAATCTACTTATAAATGCTTTGGGTGTTCTCATTTGCAAAGGCACTGGAACTGTTGACACCTCCTGTTCCTGACAATGAGAACGCTCGGGTGAAAGCCCATGTGAGACGTGGAACAGCATTTTGTCAGCTGGAATTATACACTGAAGGTGAGGCCTTGGGTTTATGAAAACATGCACAGGAATTTATAGTGACATGCAAGTGACTCTGGTGAGCTCAGTGAGGCTGCTCACACCTTTGTGTTTCCAAGAGTGACTTTGAAGGAAGCATATACAATCTGTGTCTATTTGTTATGAACCTTTATACCACATTCTTTATTTTTTTTTTAATTTACTGGATACTTGAAAAATCTTTACAAGTTTGAGAAAATGGATGGCATTCCTAATTTAAGGAGCTTTTCCACTGGAGATGTTAAAATAACCTGAAATATTTCCAAAATACTTGTGAAGTGCATAGTAACATCTTTGTAAAATAAGGTAAGAAACCCATAATGATGAGTAAAATAATTCATCAAGTACATGTGATTTGTGTGAAAACACCCGAATTTACAGTGTCCCTATTCAGTTATAGTATCAGATTAGTTTTGTAAAGCAAATTTACAAGTGGAAGCTGATAATAGAAATTGAAGAATATTAAAAATGTCGGTGTTGAAGTACTAAGCTTTGGCCATTGTTTACCTTTTTCTACTTAGGCATCACTTGATTATTCCCTTACATCTCCTTTTCCACTCTGAAACCTTATTACAAAGACTAATGTAGGAAAGATTTTACTTCCTGTACTCATTATTTGTTTTTTTTCTCCACAAGCTCTAGTTTTCACTGTTCATGTCTTTTTTGTTCTTATTTTCACACTGATAATTTCTTCTCTTCTGCAGAACATTTTAGAGCAGTCCCCTCATGCACACATACATATATATGAATGAATGAATTACTTGTATGTGAATGAAGAGGTTCTATTTTCATGTTTCAAAACCTGAAAATGTTTATGTGGTAGAGTGTTTCCACTAGAATGTTTTGTAAAATAAGATAAACAAAATACAAGTTTATTTACTGATGGAAGCTAAACTAAGGTCATTCTGATGCCATCTTACTTAAACACAAACCTCAAGATCAATACTTTATGCATATGACTGGGGAGTAGTTCTTTCCAGTTAGTTGCTAAAGAGGATGCTCTTGCATAATTGATTGATATTCTTATTAATGTGTCTATATTAGGTCTTCAGGACTATGAAGCAGCTCTCAAGATTGATCCTAGAAATAAAAATATAGAAAAAGATGCTGAGAAGATTCGACATCTAATTCAAGGAACAATGCAAAGTTCTTGACTAAAAAAAAATATAAGAAGAGAAGCTCTTTGATGCCTTTGAGGACATCAGAAGGAATCTTATTTCTCCTCAATGTGTATTACGTAGACATTTTTGTGCTTCACTGGGAACACTTACAAAATTGGTAAAAGATTGGATATATTACTGGAAAGTATAGTAATATAAACATGATTAGATATATTTTATATAAGTTTGATACAAAGTTGTCATATTTTTGCTTTTTGTTAGCCTTCTCTATTCCTCTGACAATCTGAAACCCTGGACTTGAAGCAGTCCTTTTTGTTAAGTGTTCTTTCCACTCTGGGACCACTTCAACTACACTTCTTTCAGTAGCAGTTTTAGCAGACTTATGAATTTTCTGCATCAGTCTCTTTTCCTTAATATCATTTATGACTGATTTCTGGCTTTATAATAAAGTATTTATCATTCAGATATAGATTATTGTGGGCAAATTTTATAGTGTTGTATCAGGGAGAAGGTGGCAGGCACTGTTTCCAGCTGTTTTACTTAGAGCCTTGAGAGGGGTGCTGGGGTGAGTCAGAAACGTCTGGGGTAGCTGCTGCAACTGCTTTCCTACAGAAAACTGCTGTATTGCACTGGAAGGGGCCAAAAATACTTTTTTATAACACCTGGAAGGAGAGCAGTGCTCAGTTTGAGTGCCTCAGTTGAGTGTAATGCTATACTTACAGATAATGCTGTTTTCTTTTATAATTACTATGGGGAAGTGAGGGCGAAGGAGGAGAGACACTAGCAATGCAAGGAAGATACATCTTGTTCAACCCATCTTAGTCAGCCTTTTAGCCAACAGGGCAAAGCATTTCAAATTTGTTAAGTTTGTGGTCAAAGCAAACATTGCTCAAGATGGGTATTGAAATACACGCATGGTGGAGAGTGAGGAACTCAACACTTTGACCTTATTTAGTAAACTGTGGACAGTGGTTATTTGACTCATAATGACTATGGAAGATAGTAAAATTTGAGATTTACATCAATTTCTGCATTAGTGATAATCTTGAGCATAGAAAATGCTTCTTTATATGTGTGGCAGAAATAGTATGGATAATAACAATATGAATAAGAGTAAGAATAGAGTGAGACTGGGTAATTTGATTTAGTTCTAACCTGTTTTTCCAATATACAGGAATATGAAAAATAGAGCCCTAGAGAAATGTATAAGTGACTGTGCTTCCTCACTCATGTTCACCTGCATGTATTTTTACTTTTTAATTTTTGTTCTGATTTTTATTTCTTTCCTCTGTAGGGAGTGAGTTATATGACAAATACTTCTTGATCTGTTTATGGAAAAGTGCTCTAGTGCTGGTATTGATGAGCTGTTGGGGGTTGGGTTTCTTTCATATAGAATTTTTTCCCATAAGTTGCTAGGAAACTAATTCGTGGATAGTTATGGGTACTTAAGAAGGACGAAAGAAGTGGCTGAAGTCGGGAGAGCTGTGACATCTGGCTACGGGGAGTTTTCTCTTGGAGGGACAGAGACACCGGGTGAATAGAGGCAGGTAGAGGACGGGGCTGGGCCAGCTGCTCTCTGGCTTTTTGCCATCGGAGAGGACGGAGGGCTGTCGTTTTTACTGCGGGGAGGATTCACCGGCACCGCTGGAGCTCGGCCCTGAGGGACCTATCGCCATCTGTTCGTGTGCCCCGGGAATTCGGAACCTCGCCTCTCCCCGTCCTGCTGGGAGCCGGGCTGCCGCTGCCCCCTGCCTGCTGCCCCTTCGCCTCGGCTCTGGGTTTCTCCACGCCGTGTCCCGCACCCCCTGCCCTGCCGGGGCCCCTGCTACCCCCTGCTACCAGCGCCGAGCTCCGGATGCATCTCGTCCGGCAGCCCGGGCCTTTCGCTCGCTCCAGGCGGCTCTGACGGTAACTGCACCAAGGGGAAAGTGCCAGGGGCCAAGAACACTGACCGGGACCCTGGTTCTGTTTGTAGTTCATGCCGTAGTTATTGCTCTGTTTGCCTTGTTATACACACTAGTAAAGAACTGTTATTCCTATCCTCATATCTTTGCCTGAGAGCCCCTTAATTTCAAAATTAAAACAATTCGGAGGGAGAGGGTTACATTCTCCATTCCCAGGGAGGCTCCTGCCGGACGCCGGTCTTTCAAACTAAGACATGAGCCTGCCGTAAAACCTCTCGGCGTGAGGCGCCTCCCTTAGTGCTGCTGAGCAAGCCAGTTACAACCTGTTGCTCTTCAGAGGTGCAGTGAAGGCTTTTTGTTTTGTTTCTCAGTCATGTAAGGCATGAAACCCACACAAAAGTTGCTCTCAGATAAAACTTGAGTAAGACATTGACTTTATTAATGAGGCCTGTTGTTGTTATCTCCCATTTATTTTTTGTTCCGGTATCAGAGCACCTGTGGGATTTTGGATCTTTGTTGTTTGTACAGTGCCTGTTAATGAGATGTGGTCTAGGGGCGTGGGTGGGAGTTACGAGCTGCCTTATCCCCAGTCCGAGTGGCTTTTGGGACAGTTTCTCCTGAAGCAGCAGGGCCTGTGCTATGTGGAGACTTTCCAAATTAGTTAATTCCCAGTCATCAGAGTTTTTCCATCTGAGGCTGGAAGAACGAAAGATTTGTTGTCCATATACAGCACCATTGGGTGGGTGTTTTGTCTTTTTGGGGGATTTTTGTTTGGTTAGTGTTTTCTTTTTTTGTTGGTGTTGTTTTTTTATTTTTTCTAGGGGGTCATGTTCTGGCATGTTCTTTGGTGGGGCTTTTAGGTTGGTTGGTTGGTTGTTTTTTGGGGGGTGAGGGTGTGGGTGGTGGTTGTTTGTTTTTTCCTTTCCCATAGTACAAGCGTTACTGGCATGTAATGGAGCGCGTCTGCTCAGAGCTGGCCGTCCCGGTGCCCGGCTCTCCGGTGATTACCGCGGCACACCGCTCCCAGCGCTGGAGGGGTCTCCGAGCAGGCTCCGCCCGGCACAAACGGCGCCGGGGCTGCGGGGCCCGAGCTCGGCGGCGCGGCGTTGCCATGGCGGTGCCCGGGGCGGGCCGCGGGGCGGGCCGGGCGCTGC
>VYXF01010846.1:898452-927536 GCA_013397295.1 Polioptila caerulea | reverse complement strand
GGCCGTTCCCGGGGCAGGGAGCGGGTGAGCGGGGCCGCGCGGGGCGGCGGCGCCGCTCGGGGGGCGAGCGGGCTCCGGGCGGTGGTCGCCGCCGTGCCGGCCCTGGGCGCTGGCGTTTGGCAGCTTCCTTCGCTGTCACCGTGTGCCGCTGCCTCGCCGGCTGATGCAAGGTGCGCTGTTTCATAAACACCGTCCTGGCGCTTTAACTGCGCTGGCGCCGAGCCGCGCTCTGGTTCAGGTGCGCTCCAGGAACACCTGCGAGGGACAAGGGTACGGACTGAGCAGGGAATGCCCAGCCGCGTGAGAGCCTGGCTTGTAGGAGCCACGTTTGTCTTTCCTTCATAACAAGGAAATATTCCGTATTCAATATGGGTTGCTAAATATATTCTTAGAGAAGAATGTTACTTAGGGGAAGTAATTACCGCTTGGTAGAAATAAACTTCCATGAGTGTAATAGCACTGAACCTGTTTTTATTTCTGTTGTGCAACAAAGAATCGGCTGTAGAAGAGAAGTGAGAGTTTTTACTTCCAATGACAGCACAGCAAACTCTGTAGAACACATTCATATTCCTCTTGGTGCCTGTTACTCATCTTTGACAATGCTAATTGAAGGTTATTTTTTTTAGTCTAGGAAATCTTTTTAGATGATAGAGCTTCAGGAATTGTTTAGACTGGAGTGGTTCTTTTTAAGATTGGTATTTATTCTGCTTCACAGTGGAAGAATATTTCAGATTTATTTTTATATACATATCTAGGATATCTTGGTATTGTGTTATCAACAATACATATGGCTGTAAGCTTTTACACCTTCTGGTTTACATTTCACTAAGGACAGGAAAATAGTTCACACTTTTGAATTCCTGCCCCCCTTCCCCAAATACCGACAAATTGAACTCTGAATGTAATGGATATTTAATTTGTGCAGATAGAAATTAAGAAGGTGATGTCAAAAGTGGCAATGAAGATACATAGTAAGTATACAAAACCAGTGCACCACGGGATGTGGTTTTGGTTGTTTTTTTCCCCACTCTTTCCTTCTGGCTTGGCCTGATGTACAGGAGATATGTAACACTCTAGTGTATCCCTGCTGCTATTGGACTAGAACCATTAGTGTCATCCTGATTCATTAGGAAGTTTGAAGGCTTTATGTCTTTTTAATTCCTGCTCAAAGCTATCTTTTTTAAAAGAAGTTGCATTCAGGAAGACAGTGTCAGCATTTCCAGCCCCCTAGGCTGGTTGGAGAAGCATACTGGTTCTTAGTGGGTTAGTTCTTTGTCATTTGGTGGAGAATCAAACTGGAAGAGATTTTGTGAGTGGGTCAGTTTAGCCATTGGATTCAAATTAGTCTTCTGTTTTTCAGGGTATTTAGGGGATTGAATTTGACCTCTGATTTAGTTATGATTATGAGCATTTTATTAATCTCTTACAGAAATAAGCTGTTTAGCTGATGATTGAAGTTTAGGAACACTATCTCTAGGTAGTTTTTTTATTAAAGCTTTTCAGTATTTTTTATTTTTTAGATATCACTAAGTAATAAAATGCTTTAATTTTGGTAACTGTTTTACAAAACGGTTTATGTGTATGTTTGCTGAAGGTATCTGTAGGAATACATTAACCCTAGAGATGCCCTTCAGTCTGATGCCAAACTATCTATCTATTGTAATTTGGCTAAATTTGGCAGTTCTAACTATAAACCTTTGTTTTCTTCTACTTATTCTTTTTTTAAAATTACATTATTTTTCTTGATATTAAGAGCTTTTCTATTTTGGTGATTTGTTGCCTGTATGCAGCTAAATGTGCACTGTTAGTGTAATATTCTGGTTGAATACAAATAAATAACTTTTAGCTTGAGGCCATTTATCAAGACAAGCAAGCCACAGAAGATGATTATTGTCTGCTTGTTTGTCTGTTTATTTAATACATTTTGATGATGTCAGTACCCACACAGGTCCTTAAACTTTTGTTTGGGGTGGGAAGACAGATGTGGATGTGGAACCCAAAGCCATGGTGTGTTCACAACAGAAGATACTTGTGGGTTTCTGCAGTGCTCAGTTACCTGTCAGGGAGAGCAGGGTGGTGTTTCTGTCGTGTTAGCCTCGGCCCAGGGTGAAATGCTGAGTTAGCTGGAGGAAGTGAGATGTTGCAATGTCCAGCACAGAGTCTGCCATTACAATTTGGGCTTTCAAAATCTGTAGATGTGCTTGTATCAAGCTGTACTGGTGCCCTGAAGTTGTCTCTTAAGAATTCACTTCAGATTTTGCAAGGTAGCCAGTGATGTTTGTGACAGGTGATGGGTTCTGGTGCTGGGAGTTACCTTCCTGTGAAAGGAATGCTGCTGCTGCTGGATGCCTGGTCTAATTTAGGGTAATTAATGACAGCAAGCAGATACCACTGTCACATGTAAACTCCAGAACTTTGCCATTTGGGCATTTGTTATTTTGATGATTGAAGAAGTAGGATTTAAAAATAAATCACCATTAAAAAGAAATTGATTCTTGTATGCAGTGTGATTTGAAAAAACCCAAACAACTCAAACCAAAATAGATTTCTTCCCAGCCCCTCCCAACCTGACATTCCCTGGTTGAGATTCCAGGAAAAACACTAATGAAGGAAGAAAAATATCTACAGGAAAATGACAGCCATATCCGAAGTCGGGCTTTATAAAAAACCAGAAATTCAGTTTCTCCCTAAGTTTCATACCTAAGTTGATGGTTAGTGAATATTTGTTCTTAAACTGTTGTTGTGATTGTTACCATTGCCTTTTTTCTTGTTCTTTTTTTTTTTTTTTTTTTTTTTTTTTTTTTTTACAGAGGAACTGTAAATAGATTAGTTGAAATTGATGAGAAAATAGTTTTATCTTAGAAAACCATGCAATAACTTCTGTAATGCAGAGATATGAGACACAGGTTTGCTATTTTTTGTGAGAAAGCTAAATGGATTTGGAAGTTTTATATTTTGTTGTGCCAATTCCTGGCCACCCTGGTACACTTAGGTATTCTCATTCGAAGTTTTGTGTATAATTTCTGTGTGTGAAGACAGGATTGATTACAAAGTAGAGAGCAAATAAATTTAAACACGTGGATGTTTTCCACTGCATTCTTACTGGAATTAACTATGAGCTGGAAATAAAGCAGGTGTCTGAAATTCTGTGATAGAAGCCTTATTTTCTTGAATAAACTGTAGTTTCTGTGCAGGTAACAAAGCAGAAATTATTTCATGTACTGAATCATGTCTTAAAATTTGTCTATAGTGTCATTGTTTAATTATTAATTTATTGACCAGCCTTGTGTGTGTGTCTATCTAGTCTAAGAGCTTTTTGGCTGGCTGAAATAGGTGTGTGCCTAGCAAAGCTATATTTGCTTCAAGTATGAAGAAGATAATTGGAAATAAGTACACAAGAATATATTTTCTTTCTCAACTTCTATTGGCTTTTTTTTCCTCAATTCCAGAATAACAATTTTTTGTGTTAGTATGTTGTTCTGTAACATCATGATTTCCATTCTTCTGTTTATTTTTTTTTTTTTTCAATAGAGCAGTGAAATTGTGTGCCTTGCATATTAAAAGAGTCTGCTTTTACCTGCAGAGTGCTTTGAAAATGTCTGAAAATTCCAGTGACAGTGATTCATCTTGCGGCTGGACTGTCATCAATCACGAGGTACCCAGTTTCACATTGGTAAAGTTCTGTCAGTTTAGGGCTATCTATGTGCAGTAAAATATTATTTCAGCTTAGTAATTCTTGTTTTGTGTGGATCTTGCATACCAACAGAGAATATAGGAGTTTGTAAGTAAATAATAAAACTACTATTTAAAAAAAGTGTACTTTTACTATAGTTGATACAAATTTTGATATTTAAAAGAATTTCTTTTACTGCAGAGGTTTTAGTTTGAAGAGCTGGTGGAATTTCAGGGGCATGCATTCTTCTTTTCCATCCTACCTGAAAACATTAGCATTCTGTGTAACTTTTCTGTTGTTGCTAATGTATTTCTTCTTTTCCTGATAAATCTGTACCCTCACCAAAACAAACAAAGTTGGAAATACTGGGCAGGAAAAATAGCTTGTGCAGAAGGGAGTGATTCCATGATTTCCCCAAGTTTTTTCTACCACTAAGGTATCTGACCCTAATTTCAGCAGTGACTGTTCAGAACAGCCCTCTGTCCTTACACAGTCTTCCTTATTGAAAATTGGGATAGGGACAAGTGTATATTCCATGACTGTAATGGGGCAGATGTCTGGATTTGATGTTGGTTTCAAAGTTTGCATTGTGTGGATGAAATCAATGTTGTCAGTGGAGTCTGGAGAACAGGAGTCTTATGTCAAGGTCAGCACTTAGGTTTGATCAAATGACTGCCCTGACTGATTGAAATGGTGCCTTCAACACCTGCTCAGGTTTAGACACATGAATGTAGATAAGAAGAGTGGTTTATCTTCCCTTTCCACAGTGGACAAGGTGGGTCTGAGTTGCTCAGAATCTCTGAGAAGCCCTTCCTGGCAGAGTGGGTATCCAGTATCCTTTTTTCCTTTAGTCCTGAGGATTTTTGTATGTCTTCAGATCTTGGCTGATGTGTGAGTGTAGGATGGGTGGATTGGTTTGCTTGTTTGGTTTGGTTCTTAAGTATTTAGCATTGTCTTGTAAACTGAGGAGGCCACTGAGCCATAATCCTCAGATGAGTTGACAGTTTTCCTGGAATGACACTTAGGTATTGCCTCCATCTACTTGTTGCCTGCCCCAGAAAAGAATTTTGAGGGCAAGTACTTGAGAGGTTTCATTCAGAGGAGGAAAGTAGGAAAAACTGACTGAAGATCATGTATAGTGATCAGCTGTCCTTCATTGGACACTCCCCTGTTTTGCAGATTATAATGAAAATGGGTAACTTGGAACCAAGCTATTACAAACTTGTGATTGCACTCATATTTTGACAGTTCTGTGTCATAAGTGATACAGTTTGAAGTCTATAAATATAGGGCCATGCTTTCTTTTCTATTGGCAGCAAAGTGGTATTAAAGAGATGTTTTAAAGTTATTTTCCTTGTTTTGGGCTGGATGTCACTGAAAGAAACAGAAAACTCATGCACTTCTTTCCTAAAGGCCAAGTGGGCTACATGAGTGTACAAGCTGCTGGAATCGCAGAGTTCAGATAAAAGCGAAAGGATTTAGAGGTTGAGTTCAGCAGTTGAGTTATTGAGCTGTGAAGTGCAAACTTTATTTTCATTCTTTGGATGGTTATTTTACACTGTAACTGCAAATGAATTATGCAGTCTAAATAAGTTAACATAACACAAGATTGTAGGATGGCTGGGATTTGTCTAGCCAAAGCAGAGCAGATTTCTGTGACGTGCAGATTTTGTGTTCCCAGTTATTCATCCCTGATTCAGTGAATTAAAAATGGGGAAACGTTGGTGTTTGAGTGCTACCATTTATTAGCATTCTTCTGGCATTCTTCTTCTTTGAATGTGAGCATGAAGAAAGTAGAATGGATGGGTTGGCCAGGTACCCTTCACAGAATTGATACCCAGGGAGGGGGGACAGGGGACTTCTGTATACTGCAGTGAGTTGAGTTAATTTGATATTTAGGACAGGGGTAGAACTATGGGTTAGACAAACTGGGAGTACTGCAGTGTTATTTTCTCACATGCTGTTGTGACCTGCATTGATGATGACCCAGTGGAATCTGTTTCTGGACATGTTTTGCAGTGAGTTGAGGGGCAAGAAGAGGCCATTGTCCAGGCTGTGGCTGCAGGGAGCTGGCACCTGTGTGTGCTGGACTGAGGGTGGGCTTTGGACAGAGAAGCAGTGCTGTGCATCGTTGGGCTGCTCCTAAGAAAGGACTTGCTAATTTTGTGTAGGAGGGTAGGGAGGTGACAATATCGTTTCTTGACCTCTTTACTATTGCTGAAATGGAAGAGTGATGAAGGTCCAACATCAGATGAAGTATATCAGAGGGTTCATGCATTCACACCTGACTGTGTGTTTTTAGGAAAAGGATGGCTTACCATGTACAAGCTTGTACCATGTACCATGGCTAGCCCATTTTCTTGGATTTTTAGCTAAAATTGTAATCTGTCATAAGCAATACTCCTGATGTTTTTCTTCCTGTGGAGCCCAGGCAAATTGAAATGTTGTTTTTCTTCTTATTATTCACAATTTAGGCAATGAACATAGTGATTCTATCACACCAGAAAACAATTGTCACATAATAAACCTGTATACCTATCTGTAAAACTCAACCAACCCCAAAACCCCCAAATAGCTTCATATTTTCTTTCCTGAGATTTCACTCAGATTACAGTAGATTACTTGTGAAGGAGAGGTGAATTTCTGCAAAACATGTCAAATCAAAGTTGTGATACTTAGTAGTCAAAAGAAAAAAAGATAGACAGTGTTAAAAAAAAGAAAAAAGATACAAAGTCTTGAATAGTTTACCAAAGCAGTTAATTTTTGAAGCCTTTTAAAAAGAAATGTAATGTTGTAACAAGATTATAGAATGTATCTTATCCAGTTCTGTTTGAGGTGTCCAATCTTCCTAAAGTACAGCCTCCATAAAAACAAAAGCATACATGTTTGCTTGAGGCCTGACATGAGACATCCAGGGAAACTGATCTGGAAGTATTGCTGCTACTGTAATTTCACACCTGCTGTTGCAAAAATAACTATCTCTGTTTACAAAAACAGCTCAACTTATTTATGGATCAGAGTGACTTAGTATTTTTCAGTTGTGTTTTGCATGTCTGTAGTTTGCTAATAACCTTACTGGTGTCTCATCAGTACTTTTTAAACAAAAATTACAATATGAAGGTTAAATATTTGGAATTGTCAAGCACATTGCTTGCCTTTCATACCCTGCAGTCTCCTGGTGTTTATTTGCAGTTCCTGTTGTGCTCTGGTGTTGTTGCTGCCTGGCAGTTGACAAATAATGAAGGCTCCTTTCTGGATTAAAGACAGAAATCCAATATAGAATTTGTATAAATTTTTGAGTTTGAGGTGTCAGAGATGTACTGTATAAGCAGCCTTTCAAAATTTCTGGCAGGAATTGAGATGGAGTAAAGTTTTCCTGGTGGCAGTATTTATTACAACTCATGTTGGTATGCTTGAAAGTTCTATTTTTGGGAGGGTGTGTGTATTTGCATACAATAAATGGACCTGGGAGCAAGAATTTGATCCTGTATTCAAAACCTCCTCTGTTTCTCTAAATTCCATTTAATAAACAGGTCTAATAAAGAGAATAAAAATAGTTATTTAAAATATTCAGTGTAGTTATTAATTAATGCCTAAACTGCTGTCATTTCTCCCCCCCTAGAGTTGTCCTCATCTAACTTTTTTTAACATTGGTCATTAATATTACACACTAACACTTGTTTCACTCTAATTATTTGGTATTTCACTTGCTTTTCTTAGCTCAGAGTTGTCTCCAGTTTTTAAGGCTCAGTTTTTCTGTTTCTGTTTTTATTACTAATATGGTGTTTTCTTTGTAACCCTTTTTTCCTACTCTTTACTATTGGAAACCCCAGTAACTGTAATGTCCATTTAAACTCCTCACCTCCAGGGTTCTGACATAGAGACAGTAACCTCAGAAAATGGAAGCACAAATGATAACCACGAGTTTGTTTCAGAAGAATATGTTTCTCTGCAAGAAGAGGAGCAAGGAATTGATTTGCAAGGTAAGATATTAAAAGAGGAGCAGCTTCATGAAATAGATCAATGTTTCTTGTAGCATTGGCACAAAATTAGTATTTTCAATAGATTTTTATGTACTTTGTAGACAAAGTCAGGGTATATGCTTCACCAGTGTTATGGAAAATATTGAATCATCAACTTTATGAAAGTATTTTTTCCTGAAATATGTGATATTAGTAGAATGTCTTTCATTGCATCCATAGTTTAGATATGTTGTAGAATAATGTGCATTGGTGTTGCTGGAAGATAGTTTATAGAAGTGTTATTGACAAAAGAAGTGTTCCCTAATAATGTTATAGATCAAATAAGAATAATTTGGAAGGAGCCATCAATGCTTGTACTCCTAAAAAATGACACTGAGACACTGTATTTTACTTTTATCTGGGTGTGGGCGTAATTTGTGTTTGCTGCTTTTAATCCCATGTTTGTTTGCTTGTTTATTTCCTCTTTTTATTCATATAGCTCAGTGCAACAATGATGAAGAGATCCCAGCAGTAGATAATACTCTATCTGGTTTTGAGGAAACTCAGACAGTTTCAGTTTCAGAGGTAAATTACATTCCAGATTACATTAGTCAGAAGCTTCTGTAAGCTCCATCTGTCAATGGCAAGAAATGTTTTGAAGAAATATTAAAATAAAGATACCATTTTTTCCTTTCCTAAAGTTACAATAATTCTTGGTTTTTTGTTTGTTTTAATTACTTTGTTTTATGTGTCTGAATAATTCTCACATTGTCCCTTTCCCTAGGGAAATAAAGAAAAAGTTCCTGATGATGGCTCCTGCATTGGAACTATTAGCGATGATTCTGACATTGTTACACTTGAAGCTCCAAAACCAGAAGAAACTCAGAGTCAGGAAGAAGCTCCAGCTGATGGTGAAGAAGCTCAAAGTTCAGAGGATTTTAACATGGGTTCCTCCTCTAGCAGCCAATATGCATTTTCCCACGTGGAAACTGGTAAGGGCAATACAGTCCTAAGCAACTGCGTGCAAAAATGTCACCAGGAAAAAACCCAAACCAGTCTTTGCTTAGGAAACCCTCTTTTTGTGGAGAGAGAAAAAAATAATGGTCTTGTTGAATACATACCCAAGTATTTACAGTCTCTAGAAAAGCTCTAGGTGCCCCCTGCGATTTTGTCTAAATGTATGTGTGCAATGTTTTTATTTGAAAGTCTCTCTCATTAAGTGTTCACTGATTTAAATAGAAAGTTATTGTGTAGCATATCTTGGAGAATTAAAATTGCTTTTAGTTCATAGGATAATTGTAGGTTTTCTCTTGGCAATATTTTGGACTTTATATAGAGTTGGCAGAAATGACTGGTGAGTGGGAGATGGTTTTTGGTGCTGTGAGGACTACGTTTAATGACTCCAAAAACTTTGTGTCACCCTCATAGCTATGTAGTGTATATTTATATATTTAAGATACTCCCAATGCTTGGCTGAAATAAGCAGTGCATTATAATCAGGAGGAAGGAGATGAATATTTGTCCAGTGAAGAACAACAAACAAAACCCCAGCAAATCCAAACAAAAAACTTTCTGTTTTGTTGCTCTTCTCTAGTTCTCTGGTCTTCCTCTAGAATTCTTTTTGGCTGCTTGTTTGTAATCTCTTCTTTTCTCTTTGTTCTCTATGACACCTTTGTGTTGCTGATTTTTATCTTTCAAATTAAGTTTGTTATACAAAGAGGATTTTATCTAAAATACTGTTTTATCTTAGAGTAGGATACAGCATCATTTAATGTTTGTGTATCTGTTTAGTATCCATTGGAAACAGAAAGTGACAGCTTAGCATCCGATTATGACCAGTGAAGATTTGTAACAAAGCTGTCACCTTCTTTAAGTCTTCTGGGGGATCTGACTAAATTGTAAAGTTAAGATTTAGTTGACTTTGTTTTTTTCTTTTAGGGATGTGTTCTAAAAGTGCCTTTTGTTTCCCCCCTCTATGTTTTTGTACACAAAAGTCAGTTGGCTGGAGAAGCTGTGGAAGATTCCTGATTGTGTAAGGGGATGGGGAAATGAGGTGAAAGAGCATGTATCTCGCAGTCTTCCTTTCCAAGGTGGTGTGATTACATTTGATCAGCTTGTGCAAAGCTGATTGCTTATGGCTTGCATGGAGTGTTCTTACCATTTTTGATAGCAATCTGACTTGATCTTTCTGTAGTCATATTCTAGACAGATGCTGAAAGCCAATCCTCACTGAAGGACTTGGCTGAACTGTCAGTGTCTTATGTGCTGCTTTACAAAGGTGTTAGCTTTGCATGTAGGTTTGGAGCAGACATCAGTAAGGTTTGTGATACATTTTAATGTGTGCACTTGATTATTTGAATGGATAGTTCTTGTTGGATTCCAAGCCTATGTGTGACTGGCAAAAAGAATTTTTTCCTTCTAACGTAAGCTGATTTCAGCATGGCCTTTAGTGTTGTGCGTTCAGTCGATCAAGAATTGCAGAAAATGTCAGGAGCACTTTTGCAATTATTTTAAATGCCAAAGTTTTACTGGTGACAAAAAGTGGCTACAGAAATCTTTGCCATCTACTTCCTGTTGAGCATTCTTTTATTTTGGAAAAGGATGAGCCTCAGATTCTTCCTAATGTAGATATTAAAGTGTTCTACAAGAACTTTCTGCCACTTCTCTTTGCAGACCTGTTCCTGTTTAGGCTGTCTTCATCATGCAAACAGAGATGTTTTGATTTTGCTTCATGAATAATGTTCAGCCAGCAGAAGTACACATAAGCTGCAGTGAACTGTATCTGAGCTGTGTCTGTGCAGAAATGTCAACTGACTTAATTTGATTTTTGGTGTTTCAAAATCACAGTAGAAACTAGGAGTCTGGACTGCTATTGTGGCCACACTTTGTTTATTTGTAGTCCTTTCCATCCTGGTACTGTTAGAGCATAGCTTTGTATTAAACTCTCACAGCAGCTGTAAGGCAGTGTCATTCTTGCCTGAAAGTGTCATTGCTGTTGATGACTTGCCAGTAAGTGCTTATGAATGACTTTAAGTGTCTTACAGCATTTTTCTTTCAGATTGTCTTCTTTTTTTTCTCCTTTCCTATTCTTTGCTGTCTAGTGTGTATAAAAGAATTTTTCCATTTGGCTAAAAGCAGCTTGTTCCTGAACCAGTTTTGTATTCTATGTGTGTAAGCTTCTTTGGTTGTTGAAAAACCCTAAAAACCCCCACAGATGAGCAAGAATAACACCTCTTACTGAGTTTGTCCTGTGTATTTCTCTGTAACATCTGACCTCTGCATTCTAGAAATGCATCCTGAATGTTTGCCTTTGTTTTCCAGGATTGGGAAGTATGCATCTGCTTAAATGACTGATTCTATAATAGTGTCCTTCTCTACTAAGCTATATAAATTCATTTAAGTGTCTGCATGTCTGAGTCACTGTTTAGGTGATTCGTCTTTATTGCAAAATCTGCTTGGTAGGTCTGGTTTGACTGATTGACTAAAGTGGAGTTTTTTATTAAGAGAGGAAGTTGTCTTTCATAGTCTGTCATGTTGCTTATCCATGGACTTAGAAATTAGAAGTGTTCCAGATACTAATTGATAATCCAGATACTAATTGATAATCTTTTCTAGGCTTGATGCAATCACTTCTATCAAGTTGTAATTTATTTTAAGTGAAGAATCTTAAGTGGCAATGTGTTTTTTAGATACTAGCTAGCACTGCTTGGCATTCTTGTCTGTTCAGTGATATGTGGCATGGCTTTCCTCAAATGATTTTTCAGTTGTGAATTGTTCAAGGACAGTCTCTCTATATTTGTATTTTTACATTTTGAGTAATGACATCTGATATGAGAATGATCAGCCATATTTCTAGGAGGGCCATTAGCATTGTGTGATTGTGAGCAGTGGAATTAGTGTCCAAGCAGGAGCACTTTGTCATGTCTGGAGACTTCACTGATCCCATTGAATTTATTCCAGACGTGGGAATTAGGTACAGAATGTAGATACTTGAAAGCTACTTTTCCACCCTTCTACTGCTTCCCTGTGATATTTACCTTGCACTTGAAAGTTACACTTTTAAAGGAGGGAGATTAAATAATATTTATATACTGGATTGTATAAATCTATTTACAGTATATGCAGCAAACATTTGTACAAATGGGAACAATCAATTACAGCTCTCTTGTTATTTTCCTGATTAGAATATGTGGCTTTTGGGCCATTGGAACATGAACATACAAATGGTATGATAAATATAATTTTGCTAAAATTCTATAAAAGGTATTTTTTTAAGGTTAGAATTTGTTCTTATCTCAAATGTTGTCCAATTAATCATAACTTCAGTTAGGTAGTAGAAGAGTTTTGGGAAAGAACAAACAGAAAAGCACTTGAGTGATTTTTTTTCCTATGCAGTAGTGGTTGAAAATGGCTTTTTTGAAAGGAGAGTAACGATGTTAACAGGTCGCATATGATAGATATTAAAAGTAAACAAAATTGCATCTTTAAATAAATTTATATCTTGATTTTGAGTTTTTCTAATAGCTGCATTAATGGAACTTTAATGGAATTTTGTCTGCAGTTACATACAGATCACAGAATGAAGTTTTTTGAGAGTATATAACAAAACTGTGTCTGTCTTCTAGGAGGCCTTCTTTTAGCAAGCCTTTTATTGCTCTATCATTATTAAATATTTCAATTTTAATAGCTGCAAGAGAAGGAAAACTGAATTCTTAGTCTTTCTAGCTCACAAGAATGTGCAGGGGCAGTACATGTAGATGCTTTGGGAGGAGGCAGGTTTGTCTGAAACACTTTGCAATGAGTGAATGATAAGGTATGGGGAAGTGTCATACAGCTTTTTAGTGAGGATTTCTTGATTCTCTATCATTTAGTTTAAAAAAAATAATTTTTAACTTTGGAGTGCACGCATTCCTTGCGTAATTTCCAGCACAAACTGTATCATTAGAGTTTTAATTTTTTAAAATTAATGTTCTTGAAGGTAAATCTATTTTGCGGAAATATTATGGCTGTTGATCCTCAGTTTGCTCTCTGAGGCAGTATTTAATGTGTTTTAACCCCCGCTGTACGCTGCTTGTCAGTTTTCCCGTCTCAGGCCAGCCCCGGCGAGTCCAGCAGTGATGAGGCCAGCGGCCAGGGCGGCCCCGCCGTGCGCAAGCGGCGCCCGAGGAGGCGCGGGGCGTCGGGCTGCGAGCCCGAGGGGGCGGCGGCGGCCGAGCCGCAGGCGGAGCCGCCCCGCCAGGAGCAGCAGCACAAGCGCCAGTTCAGCAGTGGCCTGAACAGATGCATCATCCTGGCGCTGGTGATCGCCATCAGCATGGGCTTCGGACACTTCTATGGTGAGTTCAGGGAAGGCGGGGCACACACACACCAGCCCTTGCTCAGCAAATGCCGGTCTGTTGTGACTCCAAGGGTTTTTCTTGTTCTCTGCTTACAACCTGAACCTAAAAGTGAGAGCAAGCAACTGCTGCTGTATTGGTCATACAGGGAGGTCCTTCAGCAGTGCAACTGTATGTAATATACACTAGTTTGTGCAGTAATGTGGTAAATAGTAATTTTTCCTGAGTAGCTCTAGTTTTATGCAAAAATATGCCATTCTAAAAAGACACATGATTGAGCTGGAGATGGGGAATATCATTCTCTTTGGATTTGGTGTTGACTAATTGTTAGGGATTTAAATTTTGGCACTTCTTTTGAGTTTTGAATTAATTTTCACTTGATCCCAATTGTTTTTTTATTCTTAGGTAAACCTGAAGGTAAGAGCCATGAGTGATGTACTGTGGATGCTGTGCTTGCATTCAGGTTTATTTTTTAAACTGTGTGTGTGTATGTGTACACACACATCCATATATGTATGCATGCTTACATTATGAAAATAAAACAATAAATCAAGTCTCAGGAATTGCTGATGTATGTGGGATTATAGGAACAACTAATCCAATCATACAAACATGTTTTATGTAGCAGGTACAGCAGGTAGTAGTAACTGGTGTGAGAACTGGTTGGTGAACTTTGGCATGCTGAAGGCATAGAGGAGCACAATGACCAGACCAGTCTGTGATAGTGCTTGTGGTGGGAACTTGAGGTTTCAGTTGTTAATCACTTCACTGTGTTTAGTTTGGTGTTAATGATAAATACTATCCTTTTAAAGAACTTGGAGATTTATGGATGAAAGATACACTTTGAATGTGGCCTCAGTGTTTTACATTTTTTAAGGAATTCACTTGTTCATTCATTGACTCTGTACTTCTAAACAAAAATTGTCATCATTGATGATAGTGATGGCAGCTTTTTCAGCAGAAAGGAGGCAACTCTGTGTGGCTTCAGGTTTTGCTTCTTCAGATGAAAGTTCTTCATGGTTATGTGATAACTTATCTTTCTACCACTAGAAAGGAAATGAAGTCCTGCTTCCATCTTCTTGATATTATGTTTGTGTTTTTTTGGTTATTTTTTTTTCCAACACAAACTTGCAGAGAGAAGTTCATTTCCCTAGAGAACTTCTTTGTATTTTTGTGGTTCAGCTTGGAATGAATGTTTCCCACAGCACTTTTCTAATGTTGGGCTAATTGCCATGTAAGAGGATTGGAAAGGGTAACTTTTTATAAAACTACTTTTCTTTTTTTGGGTCAATATCAGGATAGTGTTTTCGTTTTAGCTAGAACCCCCTTAAGGCTTCTAGAGATGTAGAAATCAACTGGGGTTAGATTTTAATCAATAACTGTATCCTAATCAGTATTAAACTGAGTTAACTGGCTTTGTGATGTTCTAGGAAGGAGAACTGAAAGGCAAACTTTTCAGGTAATGGGTGAAGCTTAAATTAGGTAGAAAGTCCTTGCCAGAAAAATGTCTCCTTGTGGACATTCAGATATTTAATTTTTTTCTTTAACCAGAAACTGCAAGGGGAACTATAGCTATAATGCTAGGGATTTGCATTTGTTACTTAAAGAATCTGAAGGATACTGTTACTTAGAGTACCAGCCGAAAACACAAACCAATTACTGAGGAATGGCACCTCAATATGTTCATTTTCAGTGTTGTTAAATGTCATTTTTGTTTACTGTACCTAAATTAGGATTTTTGATAAGGAGAGAAAGAGAGCTTTAAGTGTTTTTCTGTAATTCAGGTTCTACATAACATGAACCCTTTACACTAAATAATGATTTTTTCAGATGCAGGCTTTAGATTGTTGGAATCTATGGACTTCCTCAAAAGTATCTATAAAAGATAAATATTAAAACCAAGCTTACTGTCAGTACACTTTAATTAGTTTATGAAAGGATCTATGCTCCCAAGAAGTGTTTATTAGGACTCTGCAGACTTAAAATCATTGCTGTAAAAATATTGCCTTTGCTTAGCTCAACTATTATAGTTCAACTTGGTTTAATATAACAGTCTTTTTTTTAAGGTCACACTTGACAATAGATAAAAATTAAGAGAGCATAAAACATTCATCAGTGTAAGTGTACTTGTAGTATTTCTTCTGTTTAACAATACATCTCCCCCTGCCTTTAAATACAGAAATAGAGCTCTGAATATGCTGCATTGGTTTTTAAAGAAGTACCTAAAAATTGCTGTTGCCTTCTTCTCTAGAGTCAATTCAAGAGATTCTTAAAAGCAAGTATATAAAAACTACATCAGTGTTAGGGTTTAGAGAACATGTGTTAGGTGAGGAAGTACCAGTCAAGAAGTTGTTCTTGACAAAAAAAAATGGTGGCTAGTACAGCAAAGATACTTCTGAAAACCAGAGTGCATCAGCCTTTGACAATTGGAAAACAGGACATTTGCTCACTCTGCAGCCTTTGCTTATGGATAAGGACAAGACAGGGTCTGTGATACTTGCTGCTTTGTGAGCAGTGTGTAATGTATTTCTAAATGAAAATTTAAATACTCTGCTAATACCCTCTTATTCATGTAATTCAATTAACAGTCAAGGTTGTGGTTCTGAAGTGGATAATGCATGGACCAATAGTCTCCCTTTTATCCTGGCTGACTTGCATGTTACTAAAAAAATTACAGAGGAGTAAAAAATATTCTTTCCTGCACAATTTTTGTTGGTTTGGATCTAACTTTTTTCTATGTAGTGTTCCAAAATTCCTTTATTTGTTATTAATGCAAAAACAGTGTAGAAGCAAATTTTTGGGTCTTAGAAATTGTTTATCATTGAAAGAAACAATTTTGCTACAGCTAAACAGTTACTGGTAAGGACAGGGCTGAAATGGCAAGGTAAGAATGCTTTTGAACTTACAGAGAGAAAGAAGATGATGTTTAGGCTCCTGTGTTCCTCTAACTTCTTACTCTAAGTCTGTCTGTCAAAAGAAACTTTTTTTATCTTTGTAGGTACAGTGCAGATCCAGAAACGGCAGCAGCTGGTGACAAAGACACGTGAATTAAAAGATATGAAAGATGACCTTTACCAGTGCCAACAAGAGCAGGGAGATCAAGCACACCACAAAGTGGGGGTAGGTGTGAGCTTAGCTGGAAGTCATTGCATAATTCTGTCATTATGTGTGTATTTTACACAAAATGAAATTAATTTCTCACGCAAATCCATTAAATTTTCGTCTTTAGTAAGTTCTTTCAGAGAACTTTCCCCTGAATTCTTGATAAAGATTTATGTTGGTTGAATTTGCTCTCAGAATGTGTTTAAACATACTGGGTTTTCTGCCTGTAGTCTAGGAGTTATCTGGACATAGAAAGTCTGTTTCCCTGTGATACAGTGGCAGGTTGTCATTTATGAGGACAGCTAAAGTAGAAAATGCTTGTAAAAACATGTTGAACCTACAGGTTTTGTGAATTTGCTTTCTAAATTATCAACGGTTATTAATTTTTAAAATACTTAACCCATACTTCTGGTTTTTTACTGTTGCATCCAGAGAGAAGATTAGGGAGTCTATTTTTTTTTTTTAGGTTTTCTTTTATGTATCTGTTAGCAGCATTTGTACATAATTCAGTATGTTCTAGAGCTTGTCAATGATGAAAACAGACTGGGGAGCTCCTTTTGTGTTAGTATATAGTTACATGAACAGGTATTTTCAGCAACAGATTGGTTCAAAATCAGTTTGTGAATTTCTGCCCCAACAGCTAAATGCCTTTGCTTCTACAAATTTATTTTTGTAATCTGTAAATCCAGTTTGCTGAACATAAATCAGCAGGAACCATGCACATTTTAAGATGTTGGAGTTCATGTACCCAGCTGACTGTCCTTTAGCTAGTTAAACCAATACAAGTGAGGGGTGATGACCTCTGGCTGGCTGGGGCAGTTTCTCACATGCTCTTTGTTGCCAAGAAAGTGTGTGATAAACAAACCAGCTCTATTTTTGCATCTTGCTGCTCATGCTTCACTGCATCCAAAATGACAAGTAAACTCTGTTTGGGCTACCTTGGTTTTTCATCTTTCTCGCTAAAATAGTAACAATTCTCATTGTAGTATTTCTGCTTGTTTTCTTTTTGTTTCATTTAGTCACTCAAGGGAGATCTTGCCACATGTTTGACCTTTACTGAGGTGGAGAAGAAATCCTTTGATTCTCAAAAAAAAAGTCTTGCTGCAGAAAATCAGCACTTAAGAGAATCTCTAGAGAAGGAAGAAAAAGCTTTGGCCTCACTTCAGGAAGAATTAAGGAAGTTAAGACAACAAATTAGAAACTTAGAAGATAAAGGTAGTAGCACTGAATCTATTGTAATAGAAAATCAAAAGCTAAGGGAGCATTTGGAAGAGGAAAAGCAAAGGAACAGCAATTTTCTCAGGCAAAAGGAAACACTTTTTGCAGAGGCACAGATGTTAAGGCGAGAACTGGACAAAGAACGTCATGTCACAGAAGCTCTGAAAAAAGAACTAGAACAGTTAAGTTCTCGTCAAACACCTGACAGTGCTAATGATGATGATGATGAGACACTAAGGGAAAATCAAGAGATAGAAAGTCTGCGAGGAAGACTGGCAGAACTAGAAAAAAAGCTAAACTTCGAGCAACAACGCTCTGACTTATGGGAGAAGCTGTATGTTGAAGCGAAAGACCAATCTGAAAAACAAGAAATTAATGAAAATGGACAAAAGAAAGGTGCTAAAGGGCAAAGTAAGAGTAGAAAGAAATCAAAGGAGACATTTCTTGGTTCAGTTAAAGAAACTTTTGATGCTATGAAAAATTCCACAAAAGAGTTTGTAAGACACCATAAAGAAAAGATTAAGCAGGCTAAAGAAGCAGTGAAAGAAAACTTGAAAAAATTCTCTGATTCTGTAAAGTCTACATTCAGACACTTCAAAGATACCACAAAAAACATCTTTGATGAAAAAGAGAAGCCGTCAGGTGATAAAAGACATGAGGCAAACAAGAAAGCTCGAACTTTTTACCGAGACCATAACTCCTATGAGAATCTGAAGCACATGCATTACAGGGGACCTCACATGCCAAAAGAATCCAGAAATGGAAGAAAACATCATTTTACAACATTTGAAAAAGATTCAGATTCCCAGAAATGTCTCAATGATCACTTGTGTAATAGAAAACATCAGTTTGCCCTAAAGGGCTGCTCTGGTATTTTTGAATGTGCTCATCAAGAATTCATTAGTCTCTTTAACAGAGTTTCAGATCCCATCAGGGTGGATGAATTTAATCGGCTAATGAGAAAGTATTTGCAACAAGTTGTACATAACTTTCATCACTGGAGAGAACTAGAAAATTTCATCAATAAGTTTTTCCATAATGGATTGTTTATACACGACCAGATGCTGTTCACTGATTTTGTTAATGATGTCAAGGATTACCTGGAAGATATGAAGGAATACCAAAGCAATAATGAAAAGGTTTTTGAGGATTTGGACAAATACGTCTACAGATACTACTTCCATTATGATAATTCACCCCAGTATGGACCCAGGTTTGTTTTCATGTTTCCTGAACTTGATAACACAAAGAAGTGTTTTTTGTAAAGACAACCAATGTCCTTGTTGTAATAGATGGTCTTTGAGCAGGTATGTGGATGTATGTATGTGTGTCTATACCTATACACACACACACATGCTAGAAGGCTTTCTGAAGGACTTAGTGGAAATATTAGATAATGTTACATAAAGTGGATCTGTAGTACCTTTTATTTAAATTTTGTGCATGTACATAGCACAATCTGATGTTTCTGCTGGGTTCTTTAGAAATCTGTAACTGCCAGTGGGATTTCTTTAGACCAAACAGCTCTGATGGCCCATCTGATGGAATGAATTACTGTCTTGGAGCACTAACTAGGGCTTCCCTCTTGTCCTTTGCTGAATGAGGTTTTTGAGTATGTTTGAGGTGTCTCTGAGTCCTGTTCTGGCAGATACATTTCACTACTCTCTTGTAGATGACTGTAATGCTGGGTTAGTCTGTATGGCCAGAGCAGAGCTTATCACACAGCAGGCTTTAGTTCAGATCCTGATCCTGACTAAATTTTGTTCAGACTTGCTCACAATGGCCCTTTGATGTAAATTGTTTCCTACATTCCTTTCCTGGATCTAAAGGTGTTCTCAGGGCTTTACAGAGTTGCATTTGTATTATTTATCATTTAATGTACTTTACTGCAGCTGGAAGTCTGAATTATTAACTACTTTGGGGTTACTAAATATTATGTGAGGTAGCACTTTGTCCTATTGAAAGCTGAACCATGAGGGTGGTAGTCCTATTATCAGCTACCCAGTTAATTTGATTTTGGCAAACACATAAGGTTTATTATTTTATTTATAGTCCATCTTCCTAATTTATTATCAAATGAACTTTATTTTTAAATTAAATACCTAATTTGTGACAATTTCAGTTTGCAGAAAAACAATTCCAAATTATTTTACTGATATTGTTATACAGAAGCTTGTGATAACAGCTGCATTTTAATTTTTAGAAAGCATTTCTTTTATATATACTATCTTATTGATGATTTAGACAAACAAATGCCTCTCCCATTTTTCTTACAAGGTAAAGAACTACTTACTACTAATTTTGTTTTCAATGAACCTCAGCATGTTAAAAGCTGTACTTGAAAATGTAATTGTGTTTCAAAATGCTTTTAGTAGTAATAAGCTTTTGTTTACTCCTTTCAGTCGACCTAAAAGACCTTTTACACAAACTGAAAATTCCAGACATGAAAAACAAGCTCAGAAGTACCAACACCGTAATAAAAGAGAAGGTAAATGGCATAAACATGGTCGCACTAATGGAAGACACATGGCAAATCTTGAAATAGAATTGGGGCAACTACCCTTTGATCCAAAATACTGAGTAATTTATTGTAAAAATTAAAATTCACATACTTCTGGAATCTAATTGTTTTTCAACAAAGCAGCAAGATGCAAGTTTTTTTCTGAATAATTTGATTTTTACACATTTTTGTTAACAGGCAGATGTCAGGCTTTCTAATTTGCATATTCTGTACCGTTGCTTTAACTGTTCTTTGGGAGTGAAAATAGTTTGGGTGCCAGCAATATTGTTGCAGAAACTAGGCATGCCATGACCTGTGTATGAAAAAATGCTTAATTGCATTCCATTAGTGTAGTTAAAGCTTGAGCCATGCATAATGTACCAACTACTAACTCCAATGTTTGATATACTAACTTCATCTCATCCTTCCAAAAATAGGTCAACATTGTGGTAATGTATTTGTTAGTGTTTTGTAACCTTATATTTGCTTCCTGTCTTTGGGGGGTGTCAAGAGCCTGTTAAATTGTGAAGAATTTGCTGTGCTGCATTCTAATCAGCGTGCTGATTTAAACACTTGAAATGTCTTGCATATCTGCATATTGTAGAAGCAAAATAAAAGAGACATTGTGGACAAAAGTCTTTATTTATAAAAGAAACTTAACATAGCTGTACCATTCTATTAAAATGGTCCAGTCTTGTATGTATTTTATTGCTTAAGTATTCATATCGTAATTTTGGTCTTCCCAATGTTTTCTAGTGTTGTAAGGTAGGTCAGCAACCCCAGCCTGCCCTACTGCTACTGAAGCTGCCTTCAGGAGGAGGTTTAGTCTATTGCAGGCAGCCACTGGCAGCCACTGGCTGGAAGGGACTTCCCCTTTGACTTCCCCAGTTTCAGACTCACTGCTCTCTCCTTTCTGCAGTATGAGGCCAAAGCATAGCTACTGCTATGCAAAACTGATCTTATTAGGTCCGAGGTCTACACGCTGATCTTCAGGGGTAATTCATTTCAGTTTCTCTCCTGTAGATGGAGATGTGGCTCCCAACTCGGCCTTGAGGTACATGAGTATGAAAGACAGTGGCTGTTTTCTCATAGCCCCTTGAAGCCAGAAATGATGATATTTCCTGTAAATGAACACACATTAATTCCCACAGTAAGAAAACACAGCTGGGAGCATAAGAATAGTGTTCCAAAGTCTCTTGAAAGCTATCAGTTCAACTGTCCCTGGGAAGCTTTATCCTTTATTTTAGGAAAGCCTGCTAGAAAAAGAAGTACCTATCCTGTTTGAGCCTGTCCGGAGTGGATATTCACCAGCCACCATTGTTTGAGTGCATGGACTTCATTAAAGATTTGAGGGGTGAAAAGGTACTGTGACTGCAGGTGTTTTTGCTTTTCATTGTTGCTTACTTAAAAGTGCAGTTTCTGGTAGCAGATGGCACATTTGTTTTAGCATGGATTAGGAAGAATTCCAAAAAATGTTACTTTGTGGCCTGTAGAATTCACACAGAGGAAAGGGTATACATGAACATTAAATACATATCAGTGGAATTATATCAATACTCTTATTATGGACTAGAGAGGTCAATTTTCATATAAACAGTGTTTTAAAAAGTTGTGGACAACAATTTAAAAAATTTTTAACTATAACTCTTCCTTAATTTATTTTGTAACTTATCTTCAGAAATAGTTTGTTTCATCTTGCAGTTACCATACCTGTTCTAGAACATTGAAGAGGATTAAGTGACTGGGTAATAATTTGTCATTGTAAAACTCCTTATTCAGCCAGCCAAGTGGGTTAGAGTAAAACACATCTGCTTCATCAATGTAGCTCTCATTTCCCGTTAGGTTTGGGGGACACTGAAGGAATCTCATTTTTAGAGGACAGTGAACATGACTAGGGAGAAAAACAAAAACACACATTTCATGATAAACGGAGCAGAATCAGAGATTTGAAATTACCCATCCCTTTCAAAGATATCTCAGTCAAAACAAAAATCAATTTTTTTTTTTTTCCTCAGAGTAGTGTTTTCTTCCCTTCAATACTTCATATGAAAGCCAAGTAGAACAAGCCGACTCAGCTCCACGCTGCTGGGGCTGTGTTTTTAGCAGTTAACAGAAAATACATTTATCTTAATAAAAATACCATTTGCACAACATCAGTTTCTTAAAAAGGTACTTTTTCATATTAGCTTCACTATTTATATCTGCTTTAATGTTTTGTTTACTTCCCAGGATCTACTGCAAACCTTTTGCAGGGACCTCAGTCACTGTAGTAATGACATTTCTTTACTGCCTAGCAGCAGAAGTAAAGCAAAATTAATACATGTTGATTGTAACAATTACTGTTTAATTTTGCTACAAATGTTACCATAATGAAGAAGTGTGACATATTTGGTGAAGACTTTTTGCATATCCTCATACAAAGCTATTTCACAAAAAGGAATAAAGCTTAGACACTGAATTTTATTCTGTGGTATAAACATTTGGCTTATGTCCCCTATTCACTCTGTCTTAATTGTATGAAAAATCAAAACTCTTCCTGTATACATTTACCTATCTTTATTAAGCCTTGGGAAAAAGAAATCTTGATTTCTGACTAAGAGTTTGGATTTTAACGTAGTGCACTGTTAATGCCTTCACTACCTGTAAAATGGAGTAGAGTGGCACGGCATCAAGATGAAGACAAAAGCTTGTGACTGCTGAGGGTTATTGCAGAGCTGCTGGATGTGGCTCATAACATCCAGAGTGCCTCGCTGGTGAACCAAGCCTGTGTACAGGGCTGGGACTAAATTGGATAAGAGCAGGAAACTTGCTGCAGTTTTCTTCCATGCTTTCAGGTGTTTCAAAGAATATCCTACAGAAACATTTGAGTAAGTTTGGGAGATAAACAATTCACACATTTTTGAAAGTACCCTAATACAGTGGCAAACCTTTACTGAGTCAATAACAATACTTTGCTTTGAGATGATACTTTACTACAGTGTTCTTTGAGTCTTTACTCTTTGAATGGAATTTCAAAGGCTAGACTTTGCTCTTTTAATTCTTGGATTTAACAGAGTAAATCTTAAACCCACACCTGTCTCCTGAAATACAGAAATATAATTTCAAAACCAGTGCTTTGTCTCTTTAAATTTAATTTCTTGCAGTGAAAAATAATCCATAGTTTGGATGAATGATATATGGCAACTTACTGATGTGTTCTGATTCATGCAAGTCCATGTATGCCAGAATAAATGGTAACTACATGTGCCTGGCTGTGGTATTCTTCCTCTCCAAAATGCTGAAAACTACAGCATTCCTTTATTGTTATTAAATTTTGAGCTGCTGGCCTTGGAAGAGCATAGTCCTTCATTTTTTTTCCCCATCTCCAATCGCTGTCCCTTTTCCCCACTTTTCTTGAAGGAGCTAATAATGGGAAAATGCATTTCTCCTAGTGGGAGATGGTTGCAGAAGCCCCTTTCTCACAACCACAGCTTAGATGAAGATGGCACAGACACCAGCTTCATGTTGCAGCCATGCAACATGAAAACCCTTCTCAAGTCATGTGCTTGTCAGTATCATGAGAAAAATATTTTGTGTAGCTTTGTGACACCTGTAGTGAATCACAGAAAACAAGCTACAAGGCATGTTCCAGAAATCAGTAACAAGCAAATTAAATTAGTCTTTAGGTGGTCAGTTCTGCCAAATTGTATCTTGGATGAAGATGAAGTCCACAAATTAGTTTGTGGTTTAAACACAATTAGTAACATTCTATTAAGGACCTTTTTTTTACTGATTTTGTGAAGCACTTGGCTTATGTTTGAGTGATTGGAAATTACTTTGAAATTCATGTGGGTTTTTTTCTGCTTTTATTTTAAAATGTTTTCAGCAGTTAAGATCTCTTTGTAACCATGGACTTATCAGAATTAACTTCTGTAATTTTTTAAAGTATTCAAATGGATGATAATGAATTGATAAATTGCATAGATGACCTCATTCCCTGACAGACATGAAAGCTGAGGAATATTCAGTATTTTTTTGTTATTTTACTGGAATTCTTCTGCATGTGAGATAGAATAGGTTCATCTTGCCGCTACTGAATTAAGCCAGGACTTATTATATATTTGATTTTAGCAGAGATCAATATTATTGAAATAAGATTTACTTCTGTTTAGTTTTTTTCTGCTTTTATTTTAAAATGTTTTCGTTCTGTGATTCATCAGTTTTGAACTTTTATTTAAACTGAAGCTATACAGCTTCCTGATCCAGAAGTTTTAATCTTCCTTTGTAACATCTAAATCTAGAAAAGGGTAGTTTAATTTTTTTTTGCATAAATAAAGGCATTTGTCAGGCATATTTGAAAGTACTGTGTGGAAGAATACTACAAAGAAGCCAAGGAACAAGATTCATTTAAAGGGTGGCAGTGCTGAAAAGCTAGGAGTCACTGACACAATTGTCATGTTTTTGCAGGAATACTTTTATCCATGCTAAGGATTCTATATCTGTGCTGCAGTGACTTGCTCTTCCCCATCTTTCTTCTTTCTTTTTTTTAACTAGCTGTAAGAAAAGGCTAGGCTAATTTTAAGAATCCTTTATCAAATACCTACATTGATCTTAAACAGTCTGGGTAAAAATTATATCCAGGTAAGGTTGCAAGACATTTGAAACCAATGCTTACCACAAAAAATCATGCAGAATGGCAGTACTGGATAGATGAACCTGAATTCCTTATGGCTCAGTGTGCTGTAATAAAACATATAATAGTACATCAAGAAGTGAAATGCTTCAGTTCTGTTGACAAAATGTGTTTTAGAGCACAGAAGACTAGAAGAGCACATGCATGTATTAAGAAGCTTTTGGTATTGAAGCAGTTAAGAGTAAAAAATCAAAATGTTCACTTTTGAAGAATATAGTAAGTACATTCGAATTAAGATTATTTGGTCAGTTTAAATCAAGCACTGGTAAAAATTCCTGGCCACTACTATTACGTGGTCTGACTCTTTGACAACTAGATGTAATTTAGCCAGTACTTCTCCAATCTGTTTTCTGTAATAAGACACAATAAATAGTATGGATGCAAAGCTAAGATTCAAGTGCCCATTTGTATCTAGCAAATTAACAGTCACCCCTGCTAATACAACAATACACAATTTCCTATGCCAACTTTTTGGGCTTTTTTGGGGATTACTGCAACACTCATGTCTTGGGAATCAAAGGGGTTCTTACAAGACTAAGGGAGGCAAAAAAGTCCTAAAGCAAATAGAGCTACTTCCAGTTTTAAGTTGGAAAGAAGAAATGGCATTTCT
The DNA here is from genome assembly GCA_013397295.1 of Polioptila caerulea. NCBI lineage: Eukaryota > Metazoa > Chordata > Aves > Passeriformes > Certhiidae > Polioptila > Polioptila caerulea. The sequence goes on along the minus strand of VYXF01010846.1, from coordinate 902,463 downwards.
GGTCTTGCTACTGTTTTGCAGTAGTCTATTACTACAATAGTATAAAAGCATTTATTGCTTAGTATTTATTTAGTTGCTGTTATTTTTTCTTGTCTGAAAGTGTCTCCTGTTTAATCTACAGTTAATTCTGATGCTTTAGAAAAAACTTAGCTTTTCTTATTCTTCTGAGCTTAAAATGAGAAATACAGCCTTATGATAGTTAAGAGCTGTGTGTAAACTTGTGAATGGAGTAAGTTTTAGAGATCAAAGAACCTCTCATCTTACTGGGGATGTATGAAAGAACCAAATGAAATGGTGTTCTCATTAACAGGCATCTAGTGAACTCAGTTTTCTAACTAGTTCTGTTTTTGCCTAAACATCTGCTGCGTGATTGTGTTGTGTTTTGGGATGTTTTAAATTTCACTTTCCATTGCCCCAGAAATAATTTCTTGATGAATTATTTTATTCTTTAAGGGTCTAATCAATTCTAAAGATACATGTTGGTGACAATACAAGAAGCAGTATTACACAGAATTCTAGAACCAGTTTCATAACTGACTCCATTTCTTGGCGTGGTTGAATAGTTTCACATTTTCTATCACTTAATCTGAATACTACACTGCTTTGTTCTGGAGAGGACATGAGCTTTGCAAAGAACACAACCAGTGAGAGGCAGCAGTTGCACTCAGGAGAGATTACCTGTACACCAGCACTGTCCAGATCACTGCCAGTAGAAAGATGTGGTACCTCCTTGGTGCCAGCGCACAGCCGTGAATAAAGAAAGGCAGGTGGGGACCCAGGATGACTGGGAGTCCCTGAGTGAAGTACCAGTGCCAAGGATGAGAGCCATAAAATGTTCCCAAATTCTGCAGCACGTTGAATTTCAAGAAGTTCAGCTGAACCAGTACCCACTGGGAGATAGGGGGGGAGTTAAACACAAATCCAAAGTCAAAGCTGTATTGAAGTACACAGTCATCACTGGCCCTATAAAATTTTCACTCCTATTTCAGGTTATTTAGGGTTTTTTTTAACTAAGACTCAGCATGGACTTCCTATATTTAGCAATTAATCAGAGAAGTGTGTAAGTTTGTAGTTTGTTGATAAGGATTGAGGACTGAGCATAGTGATTTTATGTAGCCATCTATCATTTGAAATACTTGAAAAGTCAGTGTTCAAGGGTTTGTGGCTTAGGATATATTTAGAGATCAGAGGCCAGACACTGTCACTGAAACAAGAGAAGTCATAAGTCTGAAATATCCATCAATGCTAAAATACTAAACCCCAACCTTCCTCTTATAAGTCAAGTTTAAAACAGCTTACCTCACCAAAAAACACACGGTCAATTATTAAAGAGGTTCCTACTGTGACCAATCTGCAAAAATGGAAAGTTTGTTGCACTGATATTGCCTGAATTGCTTTTGTATGTTCTCCAGATACCAGATAGCTGTCAATACTCTGATTCCTAGTATTTTTGAGATTATCCATACTCTGCCATTTTACAGTGGCCATTTGCCATCACCTGGTGTCCTTGGCACAAGCCCAGATTAAGCTGGAATGCTGCTCATGTCTCACCATCAGGAAATCTTCCCTGGTGCTTTTTTGCAGCATATACAAGAGTTTAAAGGAAACATGCCCCTTCCTTAAACTTTTGCAAAAAGACTCTATTTGTTCTCTTTTATTTACATGATATCAGTATTTTTTGGTTGTCTGCCTTTGCAGTGGTAAAACCAATCTTAAGATGTAGGTGTGCACAGTCCCAGTTTAAACTGAGAAAGAACTTACCCAACTGGAATGCAGTCGTGTATGATAAGATCTGCTTTCCTCCGCTCTTGCAAAAAATGACTGAAGACCAAAGGCATCCAGGGGATAACAGCAGTGGGACGAATAACAATTGCCAGTGCTACCAAAGCTAAATACTTACAACTAGAAGGAAGAAACATAAAAAACCCAGCAGCTTACCAAAAGGTCTGGTCAATTCTTTTGCAGACAGTGATGTTTCAACAACTGTCATGTCTTTGGCCAAAAGTTTTTCATACTGCAGTTAACTTTAACTCTCTGAGTGCAGATACTCTGTTTTGCTTGGAAGGCTGCAACTCTAGAATTGCTTTGTTACAATGGAGATGCTAACTAGAGGTACCTACTTTAAAACAGCGAGTGATAAAGAAAATTGTGATGACAAATTCACCTATATCTGACCCCAAAAAGCTTCTGTTATCTTTTCCCAAGTTACTATATATTCCATTTTTTAAAAGTTCAAAATAAAGCTTTCCATAAAGTCACACTTTGCAAAAGGAAATGGGGGAACAGCTAATTTTACACACCAGCTATAACACAGTCCTAAAAAAATATTTAGAGGAAATACTAGAGTGTTCCTTCCATAAGACAGAACTCTTGCTACATAAATGAAGGGGCTTTGGTTGCCTTAGATGTTAAGGAAAAAGTCTGCATTTTAAACAGTGTCAGGAGACTGGTGTTATCCCAAACCAAAAATTATCAGTACTGTTAGGAGAAAGTTGCTTACCTGTTCCCCATCTTGGAGCCTTTTATTGGATAGTAGGAAAGGGCAAAAATGGTAAGAATAGTCTCCATGGTGTTTGTTAGAGTTCTAGTACAGGAATACCATGTAAACCAGGAACAGAGTTGGCAGAAGAACTGAAAATAATTATGAACACATTAAAACAATTCACCTAAATGAAGGTGGTAATTCTTCAAGGTGTGATGTATCATTTTGCTCTAATTTACAATGCAAAATGACTGTTTATTAACATGCATAATTTTTTAAAGGCTGTGACTCACCACAAACTTTGCTGTTTCTGAATTTTCAAGGTGTTGCACTAATGAGTAAAGCTTCACATCAGCAAAAGCAGCCAGCACTGCCTGTGCAAGCCTAGGGACCCAGATCTGTGTAAGCAGAGAGAAAACTGCACTTGCAACAAACCAAGTTATATTCCAAGTTTTAAGAGAGGACTGACTTAGTTCAGGTATGAAAATAGTGAATTGGTGAATATTCTCTATAGTTTTTATGATTTTAAAAATGAAATAGGAATTGCTCGTTGGGCAAGTATTTCTGTCAAAACAGAGAATGTCTAAAGGTCAACTGAAAGTGTTCAGAGATGGAAAGTAGAATTATCTGCTTTACATTTCCAATAGAAATCTAAAGGGGCAGTTAGTTAGTTGTTGTGGGTTGAGTACAAATATACACTGCTAAACACTTTGAAAAACAGAACTTCTGTGCAATTATGATGTAGTGGCAAACACAAGCAGTATGAAACTCCAAGAGACTGACAGAGGCCAAGAATAATTCTCCGCACTCGCAGGCATCAGTGCTGTGACTGGAAATCTATGAACGAGTTCTGCCCCCATGGGAAGTCAGTGGGGTCTCTGTGCTCACACATCTCTAATTGCCAGACTCAAGGCTTTGCATTTTACTTGGACAATGATAAAAATACACTGTGCTTAAATACAATGCTTTAAAATGTAATTTTAGTAGCAGATGCACATTTTTTGATTATACTCACCAGCAGCTGAACATTGTCCTTAGCCAGCAGCTGTAATGCTTTGTACATGCTTGCAAAGATCAGTGGGTATGAGTAGCCCCTTAAGCTACTCGTCCATTCCCAAGTCAGGTAACCATAATTATGAATATTAAGGACAGATCATAACCAACTGAAAGGAGAAGCTTCACCCGAGCCATCCGGGTCGAGACCTTCCGTCCCCTTGGGCTAGAACCGTGGGGTTTGTTGCTGGTCAAGCCAACACTTTATTGCCGGGGAGANACTCCCCCGCTTACGGCACCGCGGGGAGCGATGAGAGGGCGCGGGGGCCGCGGCAGGCGAAGGATATTTGAAGACCATGCGATGCGCCACTCCCAGCGACTGCCAGTACTCGTCCGGGACGAAGCTGGTCTGGACGAGGAAGCAATTGAGCGTCCGCAGCGCCAGGGCGAGCGCCAGCAGCGGCGCGGGCGCCGCCGCACCTGCGGGGGCGAGGCTGGTCCGTCACGGGCCCTGGGGGGCCGCCCCCCGCCCCGCC
>VYXF01010846.1:861077-885152 GCA_013397295.1 Polioptila caerulea | reverse complement strand
TTTTTTTTTTTTTTTGTATACTTAGAAAAAATTGTGCTCACACACTGCAACTTCCTCTCCCTAAGACAAGGAAGAGGGTCAGTAGTTTATGCAAAGGCTCGAGGTGTCTTACCTGGTTTAGGGAGATCTAGTTAGCTACTTTGCTTACTTTTAAAAGGCGGAAAAGAGATCACTTGATCGGTCAGCAAGACCACATGACAAGCAGCTGAATGTAATTAGGTGGGGAGGGTGGTTGTGTGGGGCTGGCAGCTTCCCATACCCTGTGAATGTTAGAGCTATTATTCTGAACTACACTATTTTGGTTTTATTTCTTTCTCTGCTGATGCTTCCTGTAGATGAGAAATGGCTCTTTTTGCATGACTATGGTATTCAAGAGATCTGAACTGTGTCAGGAAACTTGTCACTGAAGCACATTTGGAGAACTACAGATCCATTCACAGCTGTTAAACATAGGTATGTAAACACTTTCTCTTTTCTATTTATTTTCTGAAGATTTATTACATTGTTTTCCTTGAGCTGACTGTGTCAGCTGTTCTTCTGTTCAGAGTTTTGAAACACTGTTGCACTTCAGCAAGCTGCTTGGAGTACTCCGATACTGAGAGTTCAGCATTTCTGCATCCTCATGTTCTAGAGGGAAAAGTAAAGCTGGGGAGTACACTTGGCTTATGTAACATAGGCTTTGGGGTTAAATGACAAAATTGCAGCTCTTTTGGAATGTATTTAGTCATTGCTTTTAATAAATAATTCAGTCAGATTTAAATACAAACTAGTGTAAATTTATTAACAAAATTAAAAAAAAAAAATTACTGCAGTGAGTAGTGTCTGGATCCTGTAGCCATAAGATATCTCTTCTGGTCCCAAATCATCAGCCTACATTTTCTTCCTTGGTAAACTTGTCAAAACTTGTTCTGCAGTTGGAAGGTAGAATTAGCCTCCTGGTAATAAAGTGTACTGTGTGAATAACATTTAAAATACTAACAAAGTAACTCAGTATTTTTAAATGTTGCAGTGCTTGAACTTTTTTCCCCCCTCTCTTTCTTCCTGTGTTGCCATTAGCACTTAAAGATAAATTATACCGAATAAAGTCGTCCTTTAGAATGGCAGGGTTTTTAACTGTGTTGTGCACCAACATGTTTGTTATCATGTTTGCTAAGGGATGATAAAAGGCATGAAAATGGTGTGTTGCCATGCCATACATGTGTAAGTCATGCCCTGCCACCCCAAGCATGATTTTATAATCAGACATCCTTTCTAGCCATGTGTTTACCAGGATTTTTCCAATCATGGACCAAAACTCCAGATTTTGTTTACTGTTGATAACCAAGGAGGAGTTGTTCAGAGAACAGAAAACAGTATTCTCCTCCACTTCTGTGGAGGTCACAAGGCTTTCCCACAGTTTTATTTGATGCCTAGTATAGAATGTCTTAAGATGATTTTTCTCCTCCAGATCATGATCAGCTGACTTGTGTTTATGAGAGAGAAGTGAGACATTCATAAATGTAGTTCAATTAATAACTTTTCTTGCTGTTTCCTTATACACATATCCAGTATGAAAAGTTTATATAAAATAACTGAGAAAAAGGGTTTTGTAAACCTTGAAGCTTGGCTTACTGTTTTTGTTTTTCCTGTGCTGTGTGGATGGATTGGTTGTTGTAGCTGCTTCACTGTAATTTACTGTTATATAATACTTTCATTTATTGCATTACATGTGCATTTTGAATGTGCTACTGAAACTATTTCTAGCACATTTTAGCCCAAATTATTAGCCATTTTAGCCCACATATTAGCCCAAGTTATTTGAGGATTAAACTTTGATAATGTTGGGATTTTTTTGTACACTGCAAAACAGTATGCTAATATTTGGTGCTGCCACCATTTCCCTCACCGTACCCTTGCTGGATTTCCATATATTTGCATGTTTCCAACATGTCTTTCATTTCACTATCTTAAACAAAATATCCTTAGTAATTAAGCCTGGTAGAGACAAACCAGGAATCTAATTCAACTGGGCTTCTTTAAGCATGTCACTAAAGATGGCATTAAATAGAAATTGCAAATTTTTTTTTTTCTTAAGAAAAAAGTAGAGAAAAGATGACCAACAAAAATTCCAAAATTATAGAAAACTTAGAAACTAAATCTTAAAACCAGTTAATGGAAAAAGATCTGGAAGGCATCCTAGTAAAAGGAGAGAAATAAGGTCTAGACAATGGGAAAGAGAAAAAGGAGTAACTTTTATTTGGTCTAAAATGTTTTGCTTCTAACTAAGAAACAGTATAGTCCCTGCTGCTGAATTTTGTTTAAACACTGTGTCATAGGGATAAAATTTCTTTTAAAAAAATCTATTTTGATACATCGTGTTGCAACTGTTGGTATAAACAGAAGAACTGGGATCTTGGTGAGGAAATTCTCTGGGACTGAGTGGGTTAGTTAGCAAAGCTCCACTATGGGCACTGCAGCTGTACTGATTAGTGCTAATTGAGATTTTCTTTTTTCACATGCTTAATTTTTTTTTACTGGATTCTTAGTTTCTTCTATAGTAAATCACATGCATTGATTTAAAATCAAACCACAATGCTGCAAGCCAAAGACAGGCTTTTAGCAGATGATGAAACACCAGCACCTACTTTAATGAGACTTTTCATATAGAAACTCTTGTGGGACAATACCATTACATGCTCCCATTTTCTTGCAACTTGTGCTCAGAAGGACATAGCTGAATAGATTCTTTCCTATTACTTACCTTTTAAATTCCATTCTTCATTTCAGAGGTTTGATGCCTTTCTCAGTTATGGTGTAGAATTGTTCTGTGAAGTTGGTTTGCCAGTTTTTGTGAGATTTTTGGCTTTGTCACAAGCAGGCCGTGTTTCTATTTGGTGTCTCACCAAGACAGCACAGTCTGTGTGCACTGTGTTGTGATAACTGCATATGCATTTCCCTGACACAGTTTTTGACAGGAAACTTGCACTGCTTGGATCAATTAGAGCATTCTGACTGACAGTTTATTTTCTTAGAAAAGCTTTGTATATTTTTTTCTGGAACTTGGTGGTTGTTCTGTAAGCTCACTGCTGCTAAGCCATTTATTAGCTATAAATAGAACTGTTCTGAATTTTAATTGAAGACTTGTAAGGGTAGGGGTAGGGAATTGCCTGTTACTGTAGATCAGTTCAAGTGAAACTTGAGGATGCTTTGTGTGCATGAAATGTTATGAAAGAATTCTGTAGGAAGGCACTTAGAGCATATAAAGCTGGCAACAGCTGCCAGATTTCAGCTGGTGTTTAACTCTACAGCCATCTTGGGGCCCTGCCTCCATCTGGGAATAACTAAAAGGAAAGGTATGGGCATTCAACGTGTGGTGCTTTTTGCTTTCCTTGCTCATATATTCCTATATAACACCAATTAGTGTAAGAAATTCTGGTTTGCTGTGCTGTTTATCTCAGGAGTCTTTGCTATGTATCAAGATTTAACTATAATTCATGCTGTATTATGGGATTCTGATCTGAGCAGTGAGATAAATATTGTTGGCAACTCAGGTTGAAAAACAGCAGGCTTTTTGAATGGAAGCTTTGTGTTGAGCAGTTCAGCCTGCTTAATCAGTGCTTCTTTTGAATTATGCCTTCCCTGAGGCTCTAGAAAGCTGTGCTAGGATATGAATTGAAGCCAACATTTTGCCAAAGCACTGTCTGAGTATTTTGGCAGACGGCAGGGCCTCAGTAGAAGGCTTGGGCAGTGTCAATTTGTGCTGCAGTTCCGGAGCTGTTCAAGTGGAGTAGAGGGTGGAAGCAGGGGCTTGGCTTTCAGTTCCTGAAAGAAAAGCCCACTCAAACACTGTAGTTTTAGCTTTGCTTTAGTTTGAGTGATACTTTTGATCCACCAGCCTGCTCCAAAGTGCCTGTGTCTTGCTGTCACACGAAGATTTCTGTGAAGATTTCTGCTTTGCTGTTGCATGTTAGTGACTTCCGGAAGAGAACAGGTTGTGGCCTATCAATTACAGCCTATTTCAGGCTGAAGTGGTGTTTTATTATGTAATGGGCATGTTGAGTTATGGCCCAAGTATTCTCAGCAAGTTATTTCTAACCTTGTCATAGCAATTATGAAACATGGAAGCATCACATACACTCACTTGCTATCTCCAAATATGTTTACTGAACAAGTAACATGTTTGCTCAGTAGTGGCTGAAAATCTTTCTCAGACTGTAGCTATTACAGACTCTGAAATTAAAGGCTCAGTTTCTTTTTGAGACCTCTTAGGAGCAGATTATTCACAGCTGCCACCCACTTCTCAAACTCTTTGAAGCCTCCTGCTGCCATCCTGCACTGCTCTGACTGGCTCCCCATGGCAGCACAATCTCATGTAGGTCCAGTGAGCTCTGCACCTGCAAGGATGCTTCTGTCAAGATTTTCTGATTTTTAAAAGATTGAGAGAAGTGAATGCTAGCTGTGAGCCTCAGTTTTATCAATCTAGATCCATCCTTCCATCTCTGTCCATTGTGTACCCTTCCTTGATTATCATCTCTGACTGTCCTGTGATGCTGGATTTGAAGAGTAGAAGAATAACCTTTTATAGTTGCTGTTGCAACTTTTATAGTTGCTTTCCCACAGATAACTGTGAATTATTTTGTCCTCTTTGTTACATTCATTTAAGAAATCCCTCTGATTAAATATTTTCACCAGTAACTTTTTGTTATTCCTAATGTTGTGCCTGATATCCATAGATAATAGAGTTTTCCAGCTCACTAGAAAATGTTCGGTCTGTAACTTTGATAACCACTAAATTTCCTGGGGAACAGGATGTTTTCATTGGTTGCTGGAAGAATGATGACATTAATCCTGCACCAAAAGGCCACAATGCCTTGTGATGAGCTGCTTTCAGAATAACTTCTGATGGACTTCAAAATTTTTGGATATTTCAATGGCACCGAAATAATGAGAAAGCATTTAACTTGCTAAGAAATAGCTAGAAGGACAAAATGTTAGAAATCCTCTATCCTGTGACCCCTGTTAGTTTAGATCTCAATATTACAGAAAAGCAATAATGCTAAAGAATGGCAGTGGCTGCTGAAGAAAAGGTGATTGTATCTTTCAATTAACAACCAGATTGGCACAGAAAAGTGTTTACTTCCTATGAAGAAAAAAACCCCCATGTATTTCCCAATCCAAAGGATGAAAAAGTGGATTAAATTGAAGCACTGCAGTTCTTGCCTGCCTCACCCCTTTTATGATTGCCCACATCATATTAGATGAATGATGTAGTTTTATAGTCCCATTTGTATCATATTAGTGTGGTCTTCACTTTTATCTAACAATGATTAGGAGATATCTTCAGGTGTCTGGTAGCTGACCTTCTCTGTTGATTTCTAATTGTCCTAATCAGGGTAACTTATTTTGCCAAATTATTCCTCTCTGATGCAGGATGTATCTGGTATCTTTCATAAGCTTGGTAGTGCAACTTCTTGGAGAATTATTTTCTGTATTCCAGGTATCTGGCCTATGAAACAAGGTAAAAGGTAGCTGAGAACTTTCCTGTTCCAAAAGAGAAATATATCTATATCTATATTGGGTTTTTTAAGAAGCTGCAGATATTTTCTTCTGGCTGTTTACAGTGTGTGCTTTAATGCAATTAAACAAAGAACCTGGCCTGACTAACGTGTATTGCAACCTACTGAATCACCCATATAGACAGAGCATAACTTATACTTTCTTTAGTGTGAGTACCTGTCCATGTTTTCTTTGAGATGCCATTACATTAATATTCTACTTGCACTTGTGGAACTGCTTCCTTTTTCAGATTTTAGATTTTTAACTTTTTTTTTTAAATTATTATTCCTCTTATTCTGCACTTTCATGTGTTTGCTAATTTGCTAGAGATTTTATCTCCTGGAAAACCAAACCATTCCTTAAAGAAATAAGCAATTCATATTATCCTGTGTGATTCTTATTTTCTTCTCCTTTATCCTTCGGTGGCAATTTCTGTGGGCAGAAATAAAAGCATGCTCTTTTTTCTTGCCCTTCTGAATTTGAAAGTGTTGCTGAATCAGTGGATAGTCAAACTCCTAGATAATTCCCACCTGTGAATATGAACAACTTTGTGGGTGAAACCCTTGTGTGTTACTCTGACTTTTCAAGCTTTTCTGATGCACTTTCTAACTTAATGTTTTTCATAGTTTTTAGTTCTCTCTCACACACGGGTGTTATAATTAGAACATGTTTTTGTTAAGACAAGGGTGTTTACAGACTTCCTCTTGGTGTGAAAAAACTGATGGGCAGTTGTCTTGACCAATGGGATGGGAGAGGTGTCAGTCTTCTCCTCCAATCCCTGGTCTGTGTGAAAATACTATAAATTTAGAGTCAGATGTTTTAATAAATAGTTTTAGCCTTCGCATGAGGAAGTGTGTCCGTGTGTGTCCTTGTGTGTCCCGCAGCGACACTTGTGGCTCCTGTTTTGTCAGAAACAGTTGGAAAATGTGTGTATCTGTGTAAGACTGTCATTCATTATCCCTTGGTCCTGTGAAGAGTAGGTACAGTGCAGTGATGTGTTCCAGATGTTAGAGTTAGGCTGTGAGGAAGGAGGTGGGTCCCGAAGTGGTCAGAATTGTCGTGTTGGGGAGGATGCTGAGCATTGTGCTGAATTCCCTGTTTATAAGTTAGTGAGAAAGCATGGAAGCACACTTGGAAACCAGTGTGGTTTAACATATTTATTAGAGGAAGAGGGGAATGGTTGAGGGTGGAGTAAGTAGTGTGGAACTGCTTAAAAGAAATTAAAAAAGGTTGCTTTACTTTCCCCAGTTTACTCTGGAGTTTATTCACTTTATACAGATGTTTGCTTCAGTGCTCTAAATTGAAAGCAGCTTCTGATGAGAGTGCAAAGAGGTAACTTGTGAGGCAAAAGCTCTTGTTTCCAGGAGGGGGACTCCTCTAAGAGACTTCAACTTTTTCATCATGTAGTGTTGTAAATCTTTATTTATCTAGAGTATTTGCTTACCAAGGAGCATGAAAATGTTAGGTACTGATGAGGGAACAGAGATGGTGCTGTGCTTTTTGCATAGAAGTTGAAGCTGCACAAAGGTCCTCCTGTATGGAGAGTGTTGAAAAACATCTGCAATATTCCTGCTTTTATTCTTCATTTTTTTCCAGTTCCATGCTGCTTTTCATTCATTTGTGTAACTGAGATAACCTTTGAAATCCAGCTGCCTGGATGTTGGTGATGCTGAAATGCAAATGCATTTGCAAAACTAACTGTTGATTCATTTCCTGGCTTCTCCATTCCGAGTGTCTCCTGGTTTTCTGGAAACAAAGTCCAGAATCTGCTGTTTCCTTGCCTGGCCTGTTGTGCAAGGTTCTCACCACATCAGACCTGCTCTTCCATTTTGTTCTTCCATTTCTGGGTGGGATTATCATTTTCTGCCTGGCATCTCCTCCAGTAACTCATTCTCACAGTGCTTTGTGTGCCCGTCGGTTCATGCTCTCAAAATGCTGCAGTTGTAGAGGTGCTGAAAAATGGTTGTAGAGCACCTTCAGCCAAGTAAAAGTGACATCAGTCACAGTTTGCAGGCCAAAACCTCCCAGCCTGTGTTTTTGTACCTACTTTTAGGTTTGCATATTCTTACCTATTTTGAGCACCCTTAGAATTAGTTAGATCTTTCCAAGAAAGAGGCACTCCTTAGACATTGATCCTGCAATTCCTTAGAATTCCTCTACAGTTGAAACTAAAAACATCATAATAGTAAAATGTCAGGTAAAGCAATTGAAAGTAACCAGGGAGTATTTTTTCATGTTGTTTATGTGACAGAAAAGCCCCAGAAGTCACAGAAAGTGTCATTTTGACCAAAACTAAAGCAAGCCAGGTTGTACATTTTCAGAAGAAAAAACAATTGTGCAGCTCAGAACATTTTAGTGAAGTACTTATTCATTAGTTCTCTTCCCCAGCACAGCAGGTACCTGAGTTTATGAACAATTGTTGTCATGATATGCTTACATTATATTTGTACGGACCTGGCAGCTTTTAACAAAGCACTTCTAGCAAAGTGCTGACTAAGCAGGAACATTATTGAAGCCTCTGTCCCTTGTTTGGACAGAGCTGGCTGGTGTCTGATTGAGCAGTTCTTCAAGCATTCAGGTGCTGCTGGAGCCTTAGAGCAGGGTGAGGCTGCTCGGAGTGCCTCGCCCACGCCGAACAGGAATGTGGTTATTGCCTTGCTGTAGTGTGGTGGCAGAGCTGCTGTGACAGGATTACTGAACTTACTCCTCTGCTCTCTGGATCACTTCCTCAGTTTTTCTGCTGGAACAGATGGAGTGACACGTAGAACACTCTTGAAGTTTAGGTTTGTGTAGTGCCTTGGTGAAAAAAATTTTTAGTATGAATTGATGTGCACTTGCAGAAAAATAAAATCTGTACAAATGCATTATTGCCCACTGAGAGACCTCCAGTGTCTTTTCTGGCTGTGGGGGATTTTGGACTAATTTTTCCCCAATGCCCATGTCAACTCTAATCACAAGCATGGAGCCTCAACAGAAAGGAAACATTTCACATCAAAGACTGATGTATTCTCAAACCTGAGGTGGAGAATGTAAAGCTATGAATGGAACTGAACAGGTGTGATCCATATACTCCATCATTAATGCATTTTTTGAATGAAAACCCCTGCTGGGAACAATGTAATTGTTTTAAGGTGTGTGAGAGGTTTTGCAGCAACTTTAGATCTGTTCCAAGGTAGGTCTTGCATAAATCTCTTTTGAAATGCTGTTTGCCTCTAGGAATAAAAGGGCCATGTGAGCTGTGTAATTGCTTGCCAGCCACGCAGTGAGGCAGCACCCTCCTGGACACAGACACGGGCACACCTCTTCATCTCTGAGCACCCATCAACGTGGATGCAAACAGCTGACACGTAAGCCTCTTGGCTGTGTGCTGAAGAGGAGGTGCTGGAAAAGTACTCCTACTGGAAGTACTATCTCCAGTGTGCCCTAACTATTCCTTTTGCAGAGTTTGGGGTAAGTGGTATGCCTTACTTTAAACTGGTGTACTTGAGGACTGTCTGATGAGGGGCAGGTTCAGATTTCCTGAATTTTACACTGTGTGTATGTATACATGTTTTTATTTGCAGATCACTGCTTTTGGGTTTTGTTTTTTTTGGCTTGTATTTCCATATATTCATCTCTTTTGCCTTTTTCATTTTGCTTCTCTCCATCAGCTCAGTTGCAGCACAGGAGTTGCATGTTTTATGTAAGACCAGTTCAGGAAGCATATTCCCTCTTCCCATACTGCACAGGCGAAATCATGCATGCCAAGCCAATTTCCTTAATTTATACAGGAGCAAATCTGCCATAGTCTGGAATGTTTTATCAAACAGTAGTGCTGTGATATCTGTGTCCCAGAGGCAAAAAAATGAACCCACTAACATTGATGTCTGTCATGTGAAAGTGCCTCGGACTAGGAAATGCAGGGAACAAGAGGAGCACTTGATTTGGAGAGAATCCCTTTTTGATAAGGCACGATCTGTGTGTGTGTGTAGGCTCCAGAGCAGCAGCTGTACAGGCACAGCTCAGATGCTGGCTGTGGGGGTCCTGTCAGCCATGGAAAAGCCCAGTGGAGCTTTTCCAGCATTTGTTCATAGCTTTTGTCCATCTGCATACCAGGCAAAGTGCAAAGCTAGAGCTGAATGGGATTTCAGGACGGATTTACAACAGGCAGAACTGCAGAGGGCTTCATGTGGAGCTTAAAACTGTGTCCATTTGTGATTTTTTTTTTTTTTTTTTAACCAAGGAATTCTTACTCTTAGAAGCAAGATTTGGGAATGATTTTCTTTTGGTGACCTGATGAATTCTAATTGTATCATTAGTGTTTTCAGAGTCTGCCTTTTTTACCTCCTACTCTTCTGATATATGAGGTATGGAAAAGTGGAAGGAAAGACTGCAAAAAGTGAAACTATAAAGCCTAATTAAAAAAAAGAAAAGCAATATTGGAAGCAAAAAATGGGATGGGTTTTAGTAACAGGGCCATGATTTTTAAAAATTTCACAGCAGTTTTTGCTGTGAATATACTTTGCAGTGAATATATTCTTATTTCTGTTATGTGAAACTGGATGTGTCTGCACGCTGGGACTGCAGGTCTCGGAAGTGGAGGGTGGAGATCACTTTTTAAATATTTGTACAGGGAGGAGGACAAAGCTTGAAACTGCTATGAAAATAGCTCTTTACATGTCTCCAAGGATAGGTTAACTGTGCAGGGTTTCACAAGAACCACTCCCTGGAGATATTTGAATAATAGATTGACATTATGAGGTGCAGTGAGAGGTGTGTGCATTTCAAAACCAAAGGAGAAAATTTCCTTCTCAAGCAAATCTTTTAGAAGGCGTTTTTAGAACCCTTCCTGTGAAGGGTTCCTTACCCTCTGTCAGTCCTTTGTATTTTATACAAACCACTGGGAGAATTGAGTTTTCAGTGGGCCAAATGATGAGGTGTGTTTGTCCTGACAGACACTCTACAAATCAGATATGACACTAGGAATACCTTTGGATTTTACCTCCCCAAGGCCTAATCTTGACCTTTCTGTTTTGGCCAGAGCTTTCACACAGCCCTGGCCAGTGGAAGGGGCAGCTGAACTGTGACAGTTCCCTACAGCTCTGTGGCAGAGCTGCAGTGCCCTTCCTTCCTCGGTGCATTCTTGCACAGAGTGCCTGGTAAATCAGCAGTGATCAGGTGCTCTGTCATTGGTACTTGTTATTAAAACGTGTGTTCTGTACACCTGTAGTGACCCAACAGAAAACCAACAAGAGGAGGTAAATACCTCTGTGCAGGTGGCATGGCACAGTAAAAGGCATGAAGCAAGCTTGTCTTTGTGTAATATACTGGCCCTAAGATTTACATCTAAGTCTTTTAAAGCAACAATTAATTTAGGGATATTGAGACTGAAATAACATGTGCTTGAGAAGAGGATGAGCTTACACAGCTCTTAGCCCTTTGAGAACATCTGAGGGCAAAGGAAACTGTGTGTGAGATGAAAGTCTAAATCAAATGCAGTCTTTAGAAAAGTCCATCTCTATTTTAAAAAATATTTTTCCTTTTTTTTCTGATACATTTCAATGAAAAGAATTTGCTAGAGCTACAAGGCAGGTGATCTGGTTTTGCTTTTTTTTTCCTTTGCCAGCAGGGGAGAGGATTTAAAAAATGAAACAAACTCCCCAAAATTATCTTTGCTGATACATGTCAGTGTGTCTAACGGATCAGGGTTCTTAATTTCTTCTAAAAATATTCTTATGTATTTGGGCTACCTGTTCAACTTGCTCACTTGAATATGCTGTGCCTTCAGATCTGCATGGTGGATGCAGTCCTGCAGTTGTGGTGCATTTATGTAAAAAGCTCACTGATAACTCTTGCAGCAGGGCTCTCCCTTTCAGCCTTCTACTCTACTGCAAAACTTTGGTTAAAACACAATAGTAGGAAATGAATTAGCTGGCTGTGGCGTAGTAGTGAGTGTGAACTCTGTCACCTAAACCCCTTTCCTGCAAGCTTTTACTGGCATTGATGGCATAATGTGAAATAAACACCGGCTGGGAAAGGGAGACTTCAATGCTTTTCAACAAGGAAAAAATGTGTCAGCTGCTTTCCACCGACTCTTCAGCTGGAGAATATCTGGGCTAAATCTGACCAGTGTCTGCTTTTTAGTAAGCCACTTATGGCCACATCAACTAGTCACAGTTCTGACTTGTAGCCAAGAGCAGGACAGTTATAAATGTGAAGCTTTCAAGCTAGTTACGGTTTTAGCTGGACGGTGGTGACTGACGCCCACATGCTGGAGACACAGTTTGTTCCAGACCTCAAGCTGTGAGTTGATATTCAAGAAATGAATTGATGTTTTGCCATTGATGCAAAGTACTGCAGTATTTGACTCAAATTTAAAAAATTTACCCTGTTCAAGCTACAGTTGAAACAGCAGATTTTACTCTTTTAAAATATTATTTCATCATTTTAAATTTTTTTTTTTAATTTTTGGCATCTTTTTCTGTCCTTCATAAGAGGCAATTTTATGCCAGTTTTCTGTTGCTTTTAGAGTGGTTATTTTAGGCTTATCTTTTCATGTTCATGTCTTTGAACACAGCACAAGGCAGCTCTCTACTGTTTGTTTTGGGGGAGGAGAGGCTCAGTAGCTACTCAACAGGAAAGTGCCAGTGCACTTACATCAGCTTTTCTAGTACACGTGAAATTTACCAGTGATTTTTGTGACACATTTTAGTTGTTTCTGCACTTAGATCAGACTACAGAGAATATAGTTATTTTTAATAAGGCACAAAAAAGAAAGAAATTTTTTAAATGTGTATGAGCCATGGAAAAAAATGTATGTGTTTGTTTAATGTCATTTCAGGATCAAGATTTCTTTTGAATGGTTAACTAGCATCACAATAAAAACTTTAAAAACTGAAGATTCTTCCTCAAAATAAAAAAAAATAATGGAAGTAAAAAGCTTATTCAAGACTGAAAAATAGCTATTAATAGAAAGCTATTGTAATTTTTGTTTAAATATAGTGGACAGTCCAGGAAAAAAAATCAGGGTTGTTTTCATATGTTACTAATGCCATAGTGAATATGAGACCAGAATTGCATTGCTAGTACAGTTAAGTAGCTTTTGCCAGCTTTCATGAAGACTGAAAACAGTTCTGCAGTTTGTGTTCCAGATACCTTGAACAGTTTGACCTTGATTTTTAGTCTTGCCTGAAGAAGTTAGAATTGTGTTGCCTTCCCTTTCCAGTAAGAGGAATATAATAAAACTAAAGATGCACCTTTTCAGTCATAGCTGAATTTGATATTGGTAATTTGGGCAATTGAGAGTTTGAAGTGAAGTCAGTGTAAAGGAGCACAGAACTGGCCCCACCACTTGCTGCTTTGTAGTTCAGGGAGTGATTTGTATTTTAAACCTTTGTCAGAAGTCCTGGTAGAGCTCTGGACTAACCATTCCTTTTTGCTTTGCCTTTCAAGGTGCTGCCTGAATTCTCACTATGTCTGATGGGGACTACGATTACCTCATAAAATTCCTAGCACTCGGTGATTCTGGAGTAGGAAAGACCAGCCTTCTTTACCAATATACAGATGGCAAATTTAATTCCAAATTCATCACAACGGTGGGCATTGACTTCCGGGAAAAGAGAGTGGTGAGTTCGTATGAAGAATGTGCTATTTGAAAATGGGATCTGTCTGTGCATAGGCCTGCAATCAGTGTTATTGTGTGCTTCATTTTGTGACAGGAAAGGCCTCATCTGCCCTGGCTATTTTTGTCATTGCTGTGTACAGACCCATTTCCCCGAAAGTTAAAGAGCTGATTCTAAGAAACCACTCCTTTCTGCTCAGCAGGTGCTGATGAGTGTGCTACTCTGTGACTTGTGCACACAGTACCTGGAGTAGCACTTTTACTGTTGAATTCCTTTCACAAGGAAGGGACTGAACTGTAGAAAAATGATTTTGCTGGATAGGAACTGAAATTGCTGCTAAACAAAGATGCAGTTTTTTAAACATGTGGATGAAATGGTACGTGCAGCTGATCTGGCTTCCTAAGCAGTCACCACTAGCAGAGAAGAATTATGAAATATAAGGTTGCTTTTCTCAACCCCTGAATTATTATTAAACCAAGCAAATGTAATATGCTTAGTTCATATGAGCCTGAGCACTAGAGTATGATAACCAGTGGGATGCTGGTCCTTACTGCTCTGAGAAATGGAGTTGGCACAAGCTTTTTATTGTTATGTACAGGTATTAAACGTCTTTCATTTTAGCCTGGTGATTTCCTGTGTCCAGAAATCTGGATGTTGTAATGGACATTGTGCAGGCTGGTTTTTGTTTCATGACATACACCACAGTAGTTCAAGGACTAGTTAATCTTAGTTAAATGCCAAACTGGTCTCTTGAATAAGTCATTGTTCCTTTTGTGGGATTGTAAACATGATGGTTTACTTGATCAGCATATTTGATAACTCAGGATAAGGTTTAGGATTTAGAGCCCGGAACTTATAATACATAAACTTGCTGAATTTGTGGATCTCTAAAGATACATTTGTAGCTCTTGTAATCTTAGATACAATGACATTTGAAGGTAAAGAAGATGACCTAACTCGAAGCATTCTAAACAAGAAATGAGTCTATTTTTATCTGATCCTTGCAAGACTAATAGATGCCCTTATTTATTTTCTCATGCTGAGCAAACTCTTCAGCTTTTATTTTTATCATCCAATTTCTGCTTTATAAGCTGTGATCTGATAAGATCTACCCTCAGCAATTTTTTAGCAGCATTTTGGCAGCTAAGTAGAGCTGTCATTATCTCTGAGTATATTCTGTTTGCTAATGAGGTTCTGCTGCTACTACAAATACATCGCCAGATTGCATTGTTGCTTTTTTATATTTTATTTTGAACATGATGTAAGGTAGTAAAAACTCCAGAAAAATACTAACCCTGATCTTGTCTCATGGCTCTAAGTATCTGTCTGGAGTCCATAGTCTATTGGGTGCTGGTTTTGCAGTTTCACTTTTGTCCTTATTTTGAAATATTTAATTGGATGCAATATTAAAATGCATCTCATACTACTTTTGTCTTACAAAGCGGAGGATTGAGTTGTAGTTGGGATCTGTGCATCAGCAGTGCTACTTTTGCTGCATTTAATGACTTTAAATGTCAATTCTTTTGTGTTCTGTAGCAGCTGGACTGGTAACAGTCTTGCAAATTTACATTTTCCAGGTGTATAGACCCAATGGGCCAGATGGTGTTGGTGGCAGAGGACAGAGGATCCATCTTCAGCTCTGGGACACTGCAGGGCAGGAAAGGTATGGCTCAAGATGGCAATTGGGGCTTACTTTACCAGCAGTGGAAAGCTTCATATGAGTACCTATTGAATTCTAACTGTAATTTACAACTGTAGAACACAAAACCTGTAATTCTTGATTTTTAATATTTTTTTTTTCATAGCCAGCGCATATAGATACTTTTAAAGCTTGTCTTTTTAAAGTTCTCTTAAGTTTCTGTAAATATGTTGAGGTCTTGGGAGAGTCAGACAGGCAAAAGCATCTCAGGATTTTTTTCTATTGGCCTATCAAAAGACTAGCATTCTTATGGTTGTTAGTCTTAAATTCAAGGACTGATGTGTAAAAGGGATAATTTTTTGTTGAAAGTTAGTATTTCATTATTGTTTTAATTTTTGAATCTTGATCAAGGCAAGCTTTATGTAGAAGAACACTTTAAACAGTAGAAGACTGTTTAAAGCTCTCCCACTCAAGTCTCTTCGATGCCTTAGGCCACAGTAACATTAACAATTTTTCTTACACATCCCTGCCTCAGCAAAACAACTATGAGTATTTCCTTTTGGTTCATTCAGTCTTAAGTTACCTCAGTTCTTCTATGGCTGTAAGCAATTAGGTTTTCAAAGTAATTTGTCAGATGGGCAAAATAATTTTACTTTTCTGGTCTAGGTTTCGTAGCTTGACTACAGCTTTCTTCAGAGATGCCATGGGGTTTCTTCTACTCTTTGATCTGACAAATGAGCAAAGCTTTCTGAATGTCAGGAACTGGATAAGTATGGCTTTTTTTTTTCCTTTATTTCTCTCTTTGCATGGGTGGAATGGGGAATGGGAGTTATGTTTGTAAATATGGAGTCTTTCTGAGAATTAGAACTTAAAATACTGTTTTTTAGGGCTTTCTCAGTAAAGGAATATAAATGTTGTATTCATAATTGTAATAGCAGCTAGTGATGGCTTCTAGGGCTCACCTGAAATTCAGCTTTGCCTACTGAACTTGGATCTTAAACTTTATAAAAGAAAGCTGAGACCTGGCTCTGGTGCTGTTCAGTAATTTAAGTGTGTGGGAAGCCTATGCAAAAGTACTTGGACTCACCTGGAGCTTTGTCAGCAATACTTAATAGAAGAAAAAATTTGCTTGGCTGGTATATCTAGGCAAAGGAGTTCCCAAACTTCATCACCCATCTGGAGAGGGAAGCAGAGCCTCTCCTGGCAGCTCACTTAGATGCTTAGTGAGTGTAACTCCTTAAGCTGCAAATGCACAAGATTCTGTGCTAACTTTGCCAGGCTTCTGTTTCCCTGTGCTTTTCACTGGGTAGGTGACAGTGGAAGCCCTGTTCTCTGGCTCCTCAGTGCAGGTGGAGAAGTGCTGTGAGCCAGGAGAGAACAAGCTTGGTTTGTGGTGGTGTTCCTAGGGAGCTGTGTGTGGCAGTGACTTGTGACCCCTCTTCATGTTGGTGTTGCCAGGTCAGCTACAAATGCATGCCTATTGTGAAAACCCAGACATTGTGTTATGTGGAAACAAGAGTGACCTGGAGGACCAAAGGATGGTGAAGGAAGAAGAGGCTAAGGAACTTGCAGAAAAATATGGGTAAGTAACTTTCTTCCAATTATTGCTCAGTTTAGAGCAGAATGAAATGTTTTCTGCAATGCTTTTTTCTTTATGCTGAAAGGTGATTGTGAGAATAAACATTTTAGGATGCTTAACTGGCTGGTATGATATCTTTTTTTCTGTCTGAGATTAATATTTTCTGCATTGCTTAAAAGTAAGTACTTAGTGTTGCAATAATCTTGCACTGGAGATTGGCTAATCTTTGCTTGGCAGTAAACAGTGTAAATTTTCACAAACATTCTGGAAAAGAGAGAGAATTTAGCTAGAGAGGCAGGTGGATAACAGGGCCACTTCTTTGCTCTTACCTGTGCTGGGGCATCTGCACTCTCTCAGGCTCCCAGGGAGTCTGAAAACTGAGTCAGACCAGTAGGAAGACAGAGTAGCCTTGCCCTTCCCCTTCCTGGCAGGCACAGGACATGTGCCTCTGAAGGAAGTATGTGAAATCTTTGTTCCTATCAGATATTAATTTGTACTTTTATCCTCCCTTAACTCTTTCATGGGGCTCGTCTTTGGATTACATTTGCATTTCACTGAGAATCAGAAACACTTCTGAAGGAAATCATCTGATGCATTTGTTGTGTTTTAATTTATATAGTGGAGCAATTTTCTAGCACATGAAGTGTATTCCTTCTCAAATGAAAACTAAGTTAAATTATGTGCTCCAACCACTAATCCACCTTTGTCTGGAGGGATAGGCTGGAACTGCTCCAAAGTAAAGCCCACGAGACAGGCATAGTGTGAGCACTGCCTTGTTCTGCAGGTCTTCTGCTGTGTCAGGAGGTTTAGTAGACACCAATTAGCTTGCTGTGGCCTTGAAGAATCATTGAAGGCAAATCAGAAGCAATCTGTCTATGAGAGAGAAGTAGGTTTATGCCAGTAATACCTTCTTACTTCTTCCTTCTCCTATGAAAATGCTTGTTTGAATTCCATGTCACACAGACAACAGCAAGCGCACGTGGTACTTAAACCAGCTGCTTGTGAAGGAGCAAGAAGTTTTAAACAACAGCAAATGGCATGTGGCCATATCTTAAATCTCTTTGCATGTGACTTCTGAAAATAATTTATGAAGTATTTATCTATTTCGTGGCTGAAAATGCAACTTAATTTAGGAATAGTGAGCTAAAAGTCAAGGTTTTGGGTCACATCCAATCTGTAGTTAGTTACAAAGTTCTCTGCCCTGTAGAGGTGAGACAGGATGGCTGCTAGGAGGCACTTTCTCCTCAGGGGAGACAAGATAGATCCTGCTGCAGTGAACAGTTTTCTGGTAACGAAAGTGTGAGATAGTGAATGTCCCCTTCTGTGGAAGGGCCTCGTATGGATACGTGATGAATTTGCAACAGATTGCAAGAGACCTACAAAGACACAGTAAGATACTTTTGGCCACTCATTGGGTCTTGCAAGTTAAGTAAGGCATACTTAAAATTCTGAAGTGATGGTATCAGTTTCCTGGGCAGTAGCATAAATGCAGCCACTGTAGCACCACGCTGTGGGGAGCACGAAGCACAGAAGGGCATAGCATACAGACCCATGGTGGAACAACCTGGTCCACAACAAGAAAGAAAAGAAGCAACCTGCTTTAGAAACTAAGGTGCCAGAAACTTTTCTTGACAAAGACATAGGTGTTCTTACCTTTTATGTAAGAAAGTTTAGAGTTGTGTCAATAGGAGAAAGTCACCACACCTTGATTCTTTAGTGCCTTGCCTGCAGATGAATGACCATAGCAGCATTCCTTCTCCTGCAATTACTTTAGGTGTCCTTGTGAGCACAAGTGTTCTCCTTACTGATTTATATGCACATTACCTCTGGAGTAACTGCATCTGGAATGGAGCTTGAAAAAACAGACCTCAGGAGCACAACTTTGGGAAATCATGCTGACAAGTGCCTTTGTAAATTGTGGACTTCATTAATGTTTGCCCTTCTGCCCTACCTTCAGTCAGCCATTTCATTAGTTCCTTTTGCATTTCAGACCACTGAGCACTTAGTGTCTCTCTGCTATGGAGTAACAGTGACAGTTTTAGTGTGAGTTTTAAGTACATGGCAGTAATATTGTATTTTTTTTTTTTTCTCCCATGAATGACAGCTGTGTGATGTAAGGTTATGCTTTTTGTCTTCTGTAGAATACCATATTTTGAAACCAGTGCAGCAAATGGGAATAATGTAAGCAAAGCCATTGAAACTCTGCTTGACCTCATTATGAAGCGCATGGAACGATGTGTGGATAAATCCTGGATCCCTGAAGGGGTGGTGCGCTCCAATGGGCACAGCTCTACAGAACAACTGAATGAGGAGCAAGAAAAAGGCAGATGTGGTTGTTAGCCCTGTTACAATTAACTTTAATGTGTATGATATAGTACAGTTGCAGCTTACCTGTTTAACTTCAGGACAAATCGCTTTGTGTAGTTATTTAATGAGCTATATTAATTCTTGATAAAAATTTTTATTTGCTTTCTCTCAAACAACATTGATCTTCACTTGTGTGCAGTTTATTAGTTGTGGAACAGAGGTTTAATCTGGTTTAGCACTGGATGTTCCTCTAATTCTCTCCTTGGGGAGAAAGGGGAGGAAAGGAATTTTCAATACCAAATTCAGAAACATGTCTCTATGGGCAGCCATATAGGGTAGGCTTCTGAGCTGAAGGGTTTGCAGTTGCCCTTGGCAGTCTCAATTAACTACACAGAGTAGGCATTTAGATTAAATATTGTGACAGCTCTTGGTGTCTCCTAACAGCAAGATAACCAACTTGCTTCTTGGTTTGAAACAGAAATATTTAATCATTTCATCAATTAATAAGAGTTTTAAAGAGCACATCCTGCGTTTTCCACAAAAGCCTGAGAGTAGTTTTTTCCTTGTTCTCCTAATCCATCAGTTTTCAGTGATGAAAACCAAAGGGAAGCTCTTCAGTACAGAATAAAAAGCTCCAGAGGGGCACAGGGGTGTGCACACAGAGCACTTGGGGCATGTCATGTAATTGAACATGTAAACTACAACTGTACTATATTGAATATATCCAACGCGGCCTATGAGACCTCCTGACATCATTTGAATTCCTAGAACATGCATGTATGTAAATTTATATGTAAATGGCATAACTGTGCATCTGTTATGTTTCTTTCATGTTGCTACTCATGTTTTAGCAGGAATGTAGGGCAACCTGGATGTCAGGAAAACTTAATCAGAGTTGGTGCTTTGCACTGAATTTGTTTTACCAAACACAGATTGAGAATGTTTCTTCAAATTTGGATTGAGAAATGAATGATTATTGTCTTCTGGTGAGATGCAGCTAAGATACAAGTCGTGTAGATCAGTATTTCTATGAGTTTATAATGCTAATTTTGTTCTGCCAACCTTTGTGTCCTGAACATCTTGGTTATCATATAGTCATTTATGGCTTTTTCATTTTCTTTAGATTGTATTTTTAAAAGAATAGTTACTTTTCTCTCTCTCCCCACCATGGATCACATAAATGTAATTTTTTGTTTCAGTGGATCATGTTACTCTAACCATTTTTATTTATTCATATGACCTAGGAAACAATCAGTATTTTTTGGGCTTTTGCCCAGACTGATTAATAAGATGTGCCTACCAAACTGTTTTCTACCCTGGCAGAGGTTGTATAATTGTAAGGTATTGCCAATTAAAGTCATAACATGCCAAATTGAGTCTTCTTACAGACCTTCCACAGCAGCTTGTTTACAGAACTCCAAAGCTATTGCTTCTTTAGAAATTATGTATTTATTTATTTAAATATTCTAACTACTGCAATTTCAGGCAAATATTGATACCAGTTATGAACATGAATTGCAGCATAACAAAACTTTTGAAGAAGGACCAAAAATGTTTCTAGAATAGGATCTAAGGAAAAAAAATATTTGATGTAGCTTCTGGTTATATTAATTAATAAAAGAATAAGTGTTAAAACTTGGTTCTTAAAATATTTTACACAGTAATGGATTGTTCTTTAACAAACACAATGTGTAAATATTAGATTTTTATCACAGCCTACACAGAATATTTTAAAAGTGCAATATAATTTGACTGCTCTGGGGCTAGGACAGAGGTAAAAGAAATTTATATGAGTATAGGGTTTTGGTTTTTTCTACTCCACTTCTAAAATGCTTGTAGACCGGAGTTACTGTAGTTTAATTCAGAGTGCCTTTTGAAGTTACCATCATGTTTCTGACCAGTAGAGTAAGAAACTTTAGTGTAAGACACAATACATTTCAATGTACTTCAGTGTCTGAATTTCTTTTAAAGTAACTCTTTGCTTTTCAGAGGGTTGCAGTGGAACTTTATCATGCATTAACTTAAAATGGGAGTTTTCATGCTTATAGCTCCATCCAGTTCCTGAAAACTTTAAGGATTATTGCAACCAGCTATTGAGCTAAGTGACTACTGAAATAGTGTAAAAATATTTCCTTTTGAATACTTATGTTTAAATTGGATATTAAACATTAAATACTGAAACTGTCATATTTGTGTCATGCCTATTATTTGTAACTATTTACAAAGGGGATCTACATAAAATTGCTTTGATGTCAACCTTTGAAATGTGCCATAAAATTTATCTGTTTGAATTATTGTGTGACAAAACTTTTGTTCTCTTTTAAACTCTCATGAGAAATCATGGTAAATGTTTCTTGACAGTAAATTACACTGCTCTTACTAGGCTAGTACTGGTTTGAAGAAACAAAGAAACAAGGATTCTTATGTGATGCAAAACTGTTATTTCAAGAAAAGTTGTTTCCATTCAGTGTCTCATGGAGACATTGATTAAACAAAGTTTTGGAAAGTGTTTCCATTAAGATAGATTGTCCCAGGGTTTCTTATTGTAATATAAAATAGTTAAACATTCCTGTGTCAGCACTGTTGAAGTGAATTGTAACTCTTCCTGTTGTTTCCTCAGTTCAGTGTCAGTCTGTGTTCTGCACTGTCCCTGTGTGTTTTGAGGATTCTTTGTTCAGATGTGTCCAAGGTCTGTGCTGTACAGTGTCGAGGTACTTCTTGGTGACCCTGTCTTGCACTGACCAAACCAGTCAGATGGAGCCTGCTGAATGCTGGCTGATGATGCTGGGAGGAGCCAACCCAGAGGAGACAATGGAGACATCAGTTCTGTGTTCATAAGACATTCAGAATGCTGCTCATCTGAGCGTGTCGCGTGTTCAGAGCACAGGGAATCAAACAAAAGTTTTGTCAACTTTATTGCTCCTACAAAGGTAAGGAGCTCAGTTTTTCAGAGTAACTGCTTCCATCAAGAGCAGTGTCTATTACCAGGTATGTTATAATGTGCTGGAGGGCATTGCTGCTATTCAGAGGTTCCTTGACAGGCAAGAGAATGAGCTGAGCTTAACCTCATTAAGTTTAAAAGGGCAGGTGCCAAGTGTCACTGGGTATTCCACCTGGGCTGCAATAACCCTATGCAGTCGTGCTAGGTGAAAAAACATTTTTCAGATAAGGGGATGAGCATCCTGTTCCAAAGCAGGCTGACCAAAAGGCAAAAGTGTGCTGCTGTGGCAGAGAAGGCCAGCTGTATCCAGGGCTGCACTGGTAAAATGAGGGCAGCAGGCTGGGAAAGGCAGTCTTTCCTTATCTTCATTAATTATAAGACTGCAGTTCTGTGCCCTATTTTGGACACCTAGGTAGAAGAATGACATTGACATGCTGGAGTGAGTCCAGCAGATGCTACAGATCAGAGAGCTGGAGCACAATGGGTAGGAAGAGACAGAACAGAGTTTGCTTAGCTTTAAGCTGAGGGAGACCTTCCTGCTATCTTGAACTTCAATGGGTGGAGTCAGGCCCATCTCAGAGAGCACAGGGATAGGAAAGAGGCAAGAGAGAAACATTCTGTAGAAAATTAAGATTAAATAGTAGGAAAAGATTGTCACCATACAAGTGGTCAGAAATTGGAACAGGAGCTCAGGAAGATTATGGAATCTCCTTCCTTGAAGACACTAAAAACTAAACTGGATGTGGCCTTGAGCCTGGTATTACTTTGATCTGCTTTGAGCAGGGCTGTGCCCTAGATGACCTCTAGAAGTGTCTTCCCCCCAACATGATCTTATGTCTCTGAACCTGATCCTACAAGTGCATTTGCCTGACACTTGTTTATTCTTTCATGACTGTTTGACAGTTCTTTTACTTCTATTAGGAAGCTTGTACAAGTATGTAAATACTTGCAGATCAGAGCTTTGCTGTGAGTTTAAGGTAGTGAGTTGTTTGGTGAAACAATTCTTGCTGTAGTAATCTGTGTCAAAAACAAATGAACCACTTGGTTTGCTGCAAAATATCTTCTTTCAGTGAGGCTGTTTTCCAGCTGGATCCCTAATTCTGTCAGTGAATAATGGAGTAGAAGTATATATTGGTTTTTTATAATTAATCTGGATTCTGTCACCATCAACCTTCAGTCTATACTGCCTTTTAGTCAGGAACAAGCACTTCAAATCTACAGCATATAGGCTTGTAGAGTACATTAGTGCTTTGATGTGAAAAAAAGAGCTGGGGGTGAAAATCTAATGCTAAATGCTTGTATTATCACTGTGCACTCACATCCTATCTGTCTGCTGGACGTATTGGTGACAGTCTGTAATTCAAAGTGTTTAAACTGTAGAAGCCACCAAAGATTTCACAAGACAGTGCTCTGCCAGGAAAAAGCTGTCCTCTGCTAGGAAAAGTGAAATAAATACAGCCCACGGGGAAAAGAAATTGCATAGGCAGGAAACTCAAAGTAATCAAACTGAAAAAGAAGAACAGCCCTGGACCTAAGCAAACTTGTTTACTATTTGGCTTTGCCTCTAGCTGTAAACTTGTCTTCATAGCTTCCCTCAGAAGCCTGGAGTGTGTGTGTGTGTTTTACCGTGCCCGCTTATGGCCCGGGTGCCACCCCGTGCCACGGGCACAGAGCCCCCGCTCCTCCCTCGGCCCGCAGGGTGACCGTCAGTGACAGCCTGTGCCGCCTGCGCTCCAGCATGGCCCTCCTGGCTGGGGTCTGCTTTCCAGAAGGACTGCAGACAGCCTCTGTGCTGATAAGGCGGCTCCACTGTGCTAAAGCAATTTTTCTTTCTGCCTCTGATATTTCTTAATAGAGCACCAAGCTGACTGCCTTTCTTTTGTCGTTCTGGAAACCAGAAAGCAAAAACTGCTGTAGAGGCACATGTAGTTCAACACATGGATCTTTCACCACATACTCAGGTAGTTAATTTATTTTAAACAGAGAGGCAGGACTTGTGGTGGTAAAGACTTTTGTGGTGTGGAGGATTTCAGACTCAGAGCTGGGACAGCATCATACAATTGAAGAATAGAGATAAGACCTCCAATTCCAAACAATTTGGAAGGTACAGGGCCTAGGAATTAGGTCCTTTCACAATAAACAGGTAACTCTGGGAGAGTTACAGGTAACTCTAGGAGAGAGAACAGGACTTCAAATTTTGCTTAGATTTTGGGTTTTACAGATATGAAAATGGCACAGTAAGTGTTGCCTGAATTTTACAGTAAAAAATGTAGACTTAAAAAACTACGTCTAACTCCCTTTCTTTCCCTTGGGTTGCTCTGTCTATGCTATGTCAGTATCCACTCGCCCGTTCCTCGCCTTTGGAACACCGTTCGTTCCCTTTTAAAGCGAAGCCAGCCGGCGGCGGGGCCGGCAGGGGGCGCGGCGGCGCTCCGGGAGCCGGGCCCGCCCCGCGCCGCCGCCTCCGGTCAGC
>VYXF01010846.1:786651-851248 GCA_013397295.1 Polioptila caerulea | reverse complement strand
GGCCCGCTCCCGGCCCGCTCCCGGCCCGCTCCCGGCCCGCTCCCGGCCCGCCCTCACGGACCCCCCGCAGCCCCGGGCCGCACGGGGAGCTCGGGCACAGCCTGCAGGCCCGGCCTTTGCCATGGCTTCGTGCAGAGTGAGGCCCAGAGATGCTGCTTCTTGCCTTTGGGCAGGGGTTGGGTTGGCAATCCGTGCCTCTTACCTTGGTTGTCTATGGAGGTTTTCTGCTCAAAGATTGATCCTGAGGTAGTGACCAAAAGAATGGCAGGTGATAATGGGGGTTTTGATTTTGCTTGTTTGTTTGGCTTTTAGGAAAAAATGTAAATTCATTCTTTCAGGCCTCACTTTCAGTCTTTCCTTTACAAGTGCTAATACAGTGTGGAAAAAGTGTAAAATACAGCTTTCTGTGTAATCAAAATTGTGCTGAGTTGGTGCAGACTTTCTTCGTCAGAAATTTGGCCTTTCCATAGTTTTGAGATTTTCTAGTCAGAGATTCTCCTGAGATACTCTTCAGAGTAGCAGCACGGTGGAGCCCAGGACACGTACGAGGTCTGTGTGTGTGACACTAAGGAACGTAAATCAGTTCCGTATGTTGGCTTGGTCATAGGTGTCCATGGCTGGAAAAGCAGCAGACAGCTGCTAATAGGTCCAAAGGCTTATATCCCAGGAGAAGATATTTCAACCTCCAGGCTGTTCAATTCCTCAATTACTGTTCTGGCCTCAAAAATTCAATCTCCTTTACCAGCCTAACTTATTTATGGGTTGCACTGAATTGCAACCAGAGAGAGCAGAAAGCTGAAATAAATCAAGCGCTGATAAAATTGTTTAAGCCTTCTTGTTGGCTGTCTGTCTGTTTTTAGATTTCAATTTAAAGAGACCATACACAGAGAAATTTATTTTGTTTTATTCATGTTGAACAAGCAGTCTTACTTGAGACTGGGTAGGAACAGAGGGAAGAATAAGGATTTGTGGAGGGGGCTGCGTTGGAAGACATTCTTTGCTGGTTTTGGGTTTGTTTGTGTGTTACTCTCCTCCTATNGGAGAGCCCGCGCCATCCCCTCGAGCGGCCTTGGCCGGGGGTCCGGAGGATGCCGCCTCCGGGCGGGCGGCAGCCTGGAGCGGCTCCTGCGCTTTGAGCCGCGGGTCGGACGGGGCTCCGCACACGGGGAGAGNTCCTTAGATTTTTTCATATTATATTTAGTTTGGTGAAGTCACTCTTGTTTCTTAAACAGTTGTTTCTTCACCTTTAAAAAGTACTTGGTTAACATTTTGTCTTACACATATGTATGGCAATAAAGGTATATACTGAATAAGAGGGGATGTCAGCTCTAGCCCTACAAACTCTGAGATTTATTAGTGACATTGTTTCAGTGTGAGAAACAGACTCCTGAATGGAAAGAGATGTGTTATTTATAAGGCAACAATATTGTGCATCCACAAATTTTCACTGGGAATCAAGGCAGAATCTCTGCATAACTGAAAAAAAAATCTTGTTTGCAGGTATTTGAGCTGTTTTCTGTAGGCTCTGCTCTGCACTAAACTTGCAAATTAAGAGAATTGCTTTGGTAATCAACTTGACTGAAGTGATTCCTGAGTGGAGAATTGGAAAGATTTCTTATTACTTGATAAAATGAAAAGCTGCCAGAAAATGTCCCTTGTGTTGAGGTGAGGTTGGTTACAGTATCTCTGTTTACACAAGCTCCTGCAGAAGGAAGCGTCTTCATTCAGCTTCACTGCAGAAATTGACGCTGCCGAAATTGACGCTGCCGAACTGTTTGGGGTGAGCAGTGAAATAACCAAATGGTTTTCTCTCATATGACCATTCCCTGCCATTCCCAGCACTGGGCAAATTGAGATTAAAAATCCCTGTGTTTCCCAGGGATTTGTACCCCCTGACACAAAACTTGGAGACAGAGTGGTGCAGGCCATACAGGTTTAGCTTGATACATAAATGTGGCAGACTTGAACCCAACAGTCTTCAGGCCTGGCTGTGCAGACAGCTTTCTCTTCTAACAAGCCAAACAAACTGGGTGGGTTTGGAAGTCAGAAAGAACCAGCTCGGGGGCACCCCCAGGCTGCTCCTGGCTCCTCTGGTTGGTTGGTTGTGCTGGGCACAGATGGAAAGTCATTCAAGGTTAATTTGATTAGCTGTACCCAGCTTCTGGGGATCTGTGGGGAAAATCTTTCTTTTAAAATAGAAGATGCAGATATCATAATGTGATCTTAATTCTTGGGTGATATTTAGAAAGAAACAGTATTTAACCTTGAGCTAGGAATACATTTAGAATGTTCTATGCACAAAGCATGCTTTAATCCACATTTCTTTAGGGCATGGCCTTGCTACTGCTTGAATGCCTCATATGGATTATCCCCAGGATATCTGGGGAATACTGTGATGCTGCTTTTAAAGAACTTTTTCTCCATGGATGTCTACTTCCATGTCTGATATTGACTTGGGAGGAGATTGTGTGCCAGATTTTGTCACTGATGCTGTCAGAAAGCTGTGATACAAAGGTGACAGGAAGCATTCTTCACTTTTCACAGCTGCTGTAGATTCAATTGTTTTGAAGAGGAATGAGATGGCTTTCTGAAAATTGCTTTTACTGGCTCTTGAAGAATTTCTACAGCAGACATTCAGAATTCAGGTTCTGCTAAAAACATCCATCTGTGAACACAGGAGGCATTCTTATGTCAAACTAAAGGTGGTTGAGCAGGATAAAGATCTGTAGTTCTCTGGTAAAAAATTTATCTGCTTCCTGTGTTGATAGAAAAAGGAATTAACAATATTACAAGCTTTTCTAGTGGTTGTTATGGTCTGCACACAGTTCAGTTTATTTTCTTATTGTATCATATGTAATTACCTACATGAACCTGGTCATATGAAGACCAGGTATTCTCCAAGTTTTCTAAGGAAATGCCAACTTTTGTTAAGCTACTTCTGACAGACTATGTAGATTTTTTGGCAGTCATTTAAATCTATTTCATTACCTGAGTTTCATCTGCTTGTCCAAAATCTGTTGATAGTTTTAGTGGTTTTTACTTTTCATGACAATTCTGTTAATTCCAGTTCTGGAAATGTTTAAAGCCTTTAGACTGAAAACAGAGGAACTTTTATGTTGGTTTTTATCTAAAGTCCATTTAAATTTGTATTACCTATGATGGCCAGTATAGCAGAGCCTTTCAGAGAAGGATCACAAAGCATCATCTGAGTGCCCCTTTCCATGGTTTATCTTCCTAAACACAAACAGTCTTAATTTAGGGATTTCTTTGGCATTTGGGATTTCTGGTGAACCAGTCTTCTGTGACTGTATCAAGTCTAAATTTGAACTCCTCTGTAGTTTCTCAATGATCCTGTGATGAATACTTCTGCTTAATTGATTATTGTGAGGAAGAACTTCTTTGTGATTTGGATTTGACACTTGGGTTTTCTGTAGTTCTGGTATTGTGGGAAGCTGAATTACTAGTTCTCTTTGCAGTGTTTGCAGTGTTGTGAATCTCTAGTTATCTATTTTCTAAACCAAAGGGTCCTGATCTCTTATCCTGCTCTGTAGGAAGGTCTCTGAGCATCTTTATTGCTCCTTATGTCTGTTCTTCTTGACTGGCTTGTGGGATGAAATGATTACAAATTCCTGCAGTATCCAATATATGAATGGGTGTACCCTTTATGTCTGCACTGTTTCTCCTCTGTTGTTTGTTTCTTTTGTAACTGTGTTTTTCAATATCCCCAGCTTTTTCCTGCATGCTTTGTAAAAAGAAAATGACCTTCACTGTTCATATTTATTTAGATTTAGAATTTGCTTGTTCATTCACTGTTTTCTCATTCTAAATCTTTAGTGAATAGACAAGTCCATGACTACCTGAATGCATCATGATTAGGACTGTGCTGTTAAGAGAAGTAAGATGGACAGCATTATAAAAAAGAGAATCTAATAAAAAAAAAACAATCTGCAAAAGAATTAAATTCTGTCAAAACAGATCTCAACAGATGGGCATCAGCTGCTCTTAGCAAGCAGAGAAAATCCCCTTGGATGTTTTTCCTTCTTGAGAACTGTGACTTGGAAGTGAGTGGTGCCATTGTCTTAAATGTTTAAACATGGTTGATTGTAGATGCAGGGAAGTGCTCGCTGGTATGCAGTTTTATGAATCATTTACCTTTGTAGGAGTACATTCTGACATCCTAAATGCAATATGCCATTTCCCTTCCCACACACTACGTGCAATAGCTAAGTGGTGAGCAGACAGCTACAAGTCAGCAGACCTGAGTTTTATTCCTGGCTCTGTTTCCCTTGGTAATTTTACTCAAGTTGTTCAGCTTTTCTGAGTCCTCTCTAAAATGGTCTACCTGAATCACAAGGAGTATGTTCTGTCTCTTCCAACTTTTCCATGCATAATAAGGCACGGAAGTGAGACTTTTACTGCAGCAATTATTGTTATCTTAGAATTCCATGGGACATTTTTTATGTCATTTTAATCTTACTTTCCCAGCTCTGAAATAAACAGAATTCCTTTCAAATGGAGTTTTAATCATTCATCCTTTCCTTTCCTTTCATTTCATCACTTTTTTTGGAAAAGTTTTCCTCTCTGACTAAGGCCTGCAGGGCCAGGTTCAGTCATGAGGCAGATTTCTGATATCTCTGGAAGTCAGAGGGAATTGTTCATGTGTGTGCCCAGTAGAAACCAGTATGAGACCAGTCTGATTTGGTGCATTCAGTAATGACTGACTCAGTTGGTCTGACCCCAAGTACCTGACTGGGAGTAAAGCAGCTCCCATGCAAATAAGAAGTTGACTGTTGTTTCACCAGGTGATTGCCAGGGCTGTTGGACATCTTACTTATTTCTGCTTCTTCTGCTGAAGTTAAATAGCTGGTAATTCTTTAGTTCTTAAATCTAGTAACACTTTGTAGCTGTGATTTTCCCCTGAAGCCATGTTTCAGAAACTCTCTCTGCTTATGTAATTTGGAAATCCTAACAGTGCAGTTTAAGTCTAGTAAGCAACCAAATTAGGCACTGGAAACTTTATATTTATTATCACTAAGGACAGAGGACAAAAGAGCTGAAATGTTCCCAAGCTATTCACTGAGGATATAGCACCGATACTTTGTGATTCCAAGCTTGCAGATTTTATTATTTGTCAGCTGAAATGTAATCTGGTGTTTTAAAATGTAAATTAAACCATTTTCCTTAGCCCTCAAGCTTACAGAGAATGTATCTCAGCCTGAAAGAAGTGATGTCTTATTTGGTCTGCAGACAAGCAAAACAGGTAAGAAGACTTTCACTATTCTAAACTCATTTTTAATTCTGAAACTTGAATTAATCAAAATCAGAACTGTCAACTCTTCACCTTGTTGATCGCAGTACCATTTGATTTCATCTTGCTGTTGAAAAATTGTTCTTGCTACCTGACAGCCCTGAAGGTTTTTGAGATTAATTTATTGCTGATCAAAACTTTTTTTGCATATTGAAAATTCAGAGAAAGGAAAATTCAACATTCAAATAAAAATATATGGGTTGCAATACTATTTCATGTATTTTCATAAATAATTCTTAAAATTTGTCATTTTCTCACTTGTTTTAAAGAAAGAAGGCCCTGTTAAATGGTGTCAGAACACACTGGAAAATTGGGAGATTAAAACCCTTGGCTGA
Source organism: Polioptila caerulea (assembly GCA_013397295.1). NCBI lineage: Eukaryota > Metazoa > Chordata > Aves > Passeriformes > Certhiidae > Polioptila > Polioptila caerulea. The sequence continues at coordinate 845,605 of VYXF01010846.1, read as the reverse complement.
AATCAAGATTTGTATGACCTGTGTTTTAGAAACTTTATTTGCTTGAGCCATTGCAGCCTGAAAGAAACAAATATCTTTCTTGAAAACTTGATGATGAGATCCCAGATAATCAGTAACCTAGGGCATACTGCTATGGATGGAGAAAATGCAGTCAGAAAAGCTTTCCTTGGATGATAAAAACTGAAATGGGTCTCAACACCCAGTCATTAGCATTCAAAGCCCTATCCAGTCCCAGAAATGTCTTTGTGCTCTTTCCCCCTCAGCGCTATATTTATTGGGAGGTAAGAATGTGATACAGAAGCCAGAACCTGAAGGTGTTTTGTGTGCTGTGATTCAGCTGCCTGGCAGAAGATCTTACTTTGGCAGTCCCCAGACTGGTCTTGTGAAGTATTCCTCTGGGAGGGAGATTGCTTTCCAGAACTGTCCTCCTTTGGTGTGACCATCTGCCTCTATATAGTCATTTGGGCAAAAATAGAAATTACAAACAGAAAATGGCTCTGTTGCCAGATTAGCTGCGGAATACACACTGATGCTTTATTCACTCAGGGGGATTTAGTGCCAGGGTTCTTCACTGGGGATAAAACACTGTATCATATTTTCCCTTCCTGTCAGTGTTGGATTAAAAACTAAATCCTGCTCATTTTACTTTCAGAAGTAGTCCCAAAGGATTTTGGTAGGATTAATTGCATATGAAAAGCAAGTAGGAATTGACATTCTGTGTACACTGAAAATTAAACAGAGGTAAACATCAAAAGTTTTAACTTGCTGATGTTATTTCAGCTCATTTTATAATCTGAGTCTTTTCTGCTGAATACTTAAAGATGCTCATGGAACTTCAGAAAAAGCACATCTCTGAAAGGAAAAGGGAAGAAATCTGTCCATGTAGGACCTCAACTCATCAAAGGCTTGAAATAGCTACTCAAGTTCTTCTCCCTTCCTGAAGTTAGGCCCCTATGTAGCTTGTTGAATTTGGGACTTAACAAAGAACTCTATTCCTTTTTTTAAATCACATGGACTTTTTTTTTTTTCCCCTGTAGTTTTTCCTCTATAATATTCTAAGGCTTCTGCTGGGGAGAGGATGAAAAACACCTTTATGATACATTGGGAATAATGCCCTGAAAAAACTTTTGTATTATGGATTTAGAGTTTACAGAACAAATTTTAGTTCTGTGGGTAGTGTGGGTGGATGTAGGGATTAAGAGCTCCAGAAAGTAAATTCAATACCTGATAAACTTGGAAGGTTACAGCATCAGCTGTTCTAGATTTTTTTGTGATGTGGGAGTGGAAGAAGTTTTGTCAAAACAGACCTAAACAATTTTTTCAACCCTCTAATCTTTTGTAATCTATTCTGTCTGGGTCTTCTGGGAGTTTATTTTACCTGCCTCAGCCTTCGACTTTTTGATGTTACCCCAATTTGTACTTAAGGGTAGATTTTTGGATGTTGTGTGGAATCTCTTTCAATTACTTGCTCTCATGCAGTTTGAGTTTACAGGACTCCAGAAGGATCTTTTGGGGAAGGTTATCTTTCCTAGGGAGGGAATAGAGGGAGTCTGGGTGTCCAGATGCCCTGGGAGCACAGAGCACACAGACAGGGCAGGGAGATCAGTTAAAAGACAATGTAATTTTCCCCAAATCTTTCAGGGTGCATGGCCCTAAAGTACATTAGGGATGCTATCAGTTTTCAAAATTAATTTCAAGATCCAGAAGATCAGCAGTAATCTTGGATGGAGCCAGTGGGCCTGTGTGAAGGAGTGGAGAGGAAATGCTGTTTGATACCTTTAGCTGCAGGATTCTGTGTAATGGGGGTTCCTTGTTGCTGTTATTTTTCTGTCTTAAAATTGAGACAGAAAAATAAATATTATTTCACAAGGGTAAATCAATATTTCACAAGGGTAACATCCAGTCTGTCTTGAATGAGTTGTGCCTTGGGCTAGAAAGAAGCAAACTGGATCTGAGGCCATCCCTCATTCAAGGGACACTGTCTGCAACAGCTTTTGTGTGAGTTGTGTAACAGCTTGAGCAACAGCTTTCAATAAATAAGAAATTTCCCTTGTACATTCTGCTGCCCTGCAGCTCTTTGCTCCATCCATCACCACTGTCCTTCATAGTTTCCCCAGCAGATCCCTCCATACCTGCCCTCTGTCTCCTTGCATGGTAGAGTTTGATCCTTGCCTAATCTGTAGGTGTTATTGTGGTTAACAATCTTGGGAAAGAGTAACATGGATCAGTATTTCAGCTGCATTTTGAAAGCTCCCTATAAAATGAGTTTAAGTGAAATCCAAGTCCATGGTTCTTGACCTGAATCTTTTGTTCCAAGGAAACATATTCACTTCCTGAATAAACTGAAATGACCTAAAATGACATAATGTGGCTTTCCATTGAGACAAGGCCACAGTGCTCTTCTTGTCTGTGTCTCCACATTTGCCATCTTTTTCAGTTACCTTATGCATAGCCCAGAAGGTTTTATGGGAGCATAGGTAATAATCCTGTGTGATAACTTTCTTACTGCAGTTGCATGGTCTGGGGTGATTCAGTGTCACTCTCAGATGGTGACAGACAGCAGAGCAAACACCAGAGCTGGATGTGAGATAATCACTATGGTGCTCTTTGCCTCTAATTCCAGGCAGAGAGGAGACCTGATAAATGGCTTAAATGCTGAAATATGTAATGCATTTTTAGTGTTTTCTATGGGAATCCCTCACATTGTGTTTAGGTACTTGTCCATCATGAGGTATACTGGTCAGTTATCAAAAAATTCAAGGACCAAAGGCATAATTTCATGTAGGTTGATATGAAGGAGGCACAGTGTTTGTGATGTGCTGGCATTTTAAACACTTTTCAGTTAACAAACTCATAAAAAAATGGAAGAAATCTTGATATAGTTTTTCAGATTAATTTGTGAGCTTTTCTTTTGTATTATCCTGATTTGATCTCAGGAGTTCCCTAGTCTTTTGTTTCAGCCTGTCTTCTCTGGATATTGATAGTGATAGATGATCCAATTACTTAATCCTTTCATGCATACTTTCACTTTCAGCAAAGCAGCAAGGTGCAAAATCAGAGCGTGTTTAAGACAGTTTTAGTCCTCATTTTTAGCTGTGGTACATTACCTCTACAAGAAACAGCTGATGGTATGTGAAGCATAACTACTTGAATGAAATCTATCTACTACATCTTTTAATTCTCAGTGCTTGGTGTGTTCTATGCAGAGCTATTTACTGATTAATATTGCTGTGCAATTAGCAGGGAAATGGGAAACATGAAGTAGTCCTACAGGAACTGCAACATTCTGGAGAAGTAAGCCTGTTGTTTTCATCCTTCAACAAAGTACACCAACTCCCCACTGTACGAGGATACATTTAATTTATTTTTTCAGCTATGCCTTATTGATTCCACAGTTGTAATGTTTTCCATTCAGTTTCCATCCATATCTGCACTGCTCTGATATTGTGGCATCACATTTAGATTTTGAACTGCGTCATTGTCTTGCCATCTGTTAAAGCCCTGTGTCTGCTGAGCACTATCCTGAGCAAGGGCCTGTCACTGGCCAAGTCAGAGAGGCTGACAGATTTTTAATTATGCAGACAGGATGGGAGTGGTGGGGGACTGAACAGTGAGTGGTGGTTGCTGTCTCTCCAACAGCCTGCTAACAGCATTGCAGTCCTACCAGGGGTGGCTGATGTTGTGCACAGGGAATGGCTCTTTGGGGATGAGCTGAGGGAAGTGGGCACCTTGGGGGGAAGCCAAGTGATTGATGGATACCTGGTGGGTCAGAAATCCCAACCAGGTGTGCTGAATTTATAGCTTCTTGGTTTGATACCTGAGAAGGCTCATATGAATAACTCCTTCCTTTATTCTCCATTGATTGTATTCAGAATTGGCCACTTAGGAACTAGTGATGAAGAGATTAGGTGTCCCCTACCCCTGCCTCTTAGACGCACGCAATCTTCAGACCATGTTTTCTCATCAGCGGGTTGCTGAGTGCTCCCTTGGCCAGTCTCCACATGTGGATCTCCATTTCATCAAAGGAGACAGGAAGGAAGAGCCCCAGCAGCTCAAAGCAGGTCTGCTCTTTGATCGGGTCAAAAATCCCCCAAGCTTTAATTGGAATTTGTTCTGCTTTATTCTTTCCATGCCTTGATGAGTGTACTTGGAAGGAAAAAGGGATTAGAAACTTCTGTAAGAGCCCTAAAGAGCAGAGCCTTGTAGGGATTGTGACTGCATAATTAAAGGCCAGTCTGGGGATGGACTTTGAGGGTTTATTGTTCTCTTAGAAATACTGTGGGCAGATAGGGCATAGGATGAATTTATTTAGGATATAAGAAGGAGGGGATGCCATCTCTAGGCAGAAATGCTGCCTGCGAGCTGTCACGCTGAGTCTGGGTCCTCTGAGAATGCTTCTAATGCTGCAGGACCCGAGGGCTGGGACAAGACCAGAGGCTGTATATTGCAGGAATGTGATACATCCCCACCACCATGCATGGAGGGCTGAGGAAGAGGGATTGTTCTGATTCTGCCTTTTGAAGCATGACATCACAGGAAGAGATTAGATTTATGGGCTGAAGCCTTTCACAAGTCCTAAGCTCTCCTGGCTAACATTTTTATTTCAGTACTGACTCCCCTTCCTGGGGTGTTTTTAATCAGGGGTTTCTTTTGTTAAGGAACTTGTACCTGGCATAATGGAAAGAAATTACAAGAAAGCCTGAGTTTTTGTTTTCTTTTCATCTTAGTTCTGCCATTCTGCCACCTCTGGTACTGAATGAAGCTGTAAATACACTTCTTCACTGCCTGGGCTGTGGGATGGCTGCAGGTGCTCTCTGCCTACCTGGTGAGTGCTGCCTGTCCTGGGAGGAGGGAGGAGGCTGGTTTCTCACACACTGAGCCAGCTGCTGGAGGTGTGGGGTGAGGAGGGCCACAAAGCCCTGCATTTCTGTGGGACTTGCTGGGCACCCAATGCAAAATGTTCAGCCCCTGAGATTTTTGCCAGGAATGCTGTTGACTTGCTGATTAATGTATTAACTGGTTAAAATAAGGGAAATAGAAGGTAAGTTGTTGACTTCATTTCCCCTCTGTTGTGTGCCTCATTAGACTGCACTAATCCGTGTTATGACTTCTGAGATTTTCTCATCTGTTGATGTAAATCTAGTCAATAAAATAAAATCCTTATGGAAATTTAATTTGCTGAGTCATCAGAAGTCTTATCTTACTTGATTATAGCATTGTTGTCAGAGCCAGGCTTAATGTGCTTTAGATTCCTGGCTCGTTACTGACTTGTTTAGCATGGAGCTGAGGGCATCTTTGCAACGTTACAGAGATGGGAATTTACTTTCTAATTCTCAGAGCAAGAACTGTTCCTGGCTGACACAAGAGTAGCTTACTGCAGAAATTTCAATAAAATTAGGGGGGTTGACTGTTTTGCAGCTTTTTTTGTTTGTTCATTTGTTTGTTTTTGATACAGGAGAGATATATTTTCAGCATGGGATCAGTTGGAAAGGCATTGCAAATGCAAGCTTCTGAGTCAGCAAAGAGCTGTCCAGATAAGGAATGGGAATGAATGGTACAAATTGTTTTGACAAAAACAAATGAATCAATAAATGTACCTGTTTAGGCTAATAAATTTTTTCATAAGTATTAATGCCATGTCCTGGTTTGACTCCAGCAAAAACCTTTGCTGTTGAAGAAAAAATAGAGGAGAATTTGAACAATTTAGGTGAAATAAGGGCAGGAAAGGAGAATTTAATGGTGTCTTGAAATGGTAATTCCAATGAATTGTGACTTGTAGCCAAAATAAATGATGCAGTTCTACAAATGTGAGGCAGATTTTATGGGATAATATGCCAGGTATCATTGACAGTTTTGTCTGTACTTTCTTCTGTGTCACTAATGTGAATAAGTTTTAAATGAGCTGTCTTCAGGAGATTACACTCTCTTGTATGGCAGCCTGTGCAAGATGCTACTCAGGCTTAGACATTTGCATCTTCATAACTAATTATAACCTTCTCAGTGTGGGCTCTGGTGGACAATAAATCCAATTATCTCTTCATATCCCCAGGCCAGTACTGGAAGGCTGTGTGTAAAGCAGAAAATAGTGCTTGTTAGTATTTGCTAAAACCTGTAAAAAACATACCTGGGTTATTTGAACATATTACTGTTACAGTCCCCTCTATATAAAAGATCAGCATATGGGAAGGGTTTCTTTGCCAGGAATACCTGTTTTAAAAACTGAAGAAAAATATTCAATCCTGTCTCTAGATTTATCCTGTATTAATATTGCTGGCTCAGCATACTCATCCAGACTATGAACATAGTAAATGAAGAGTTTTTTCCCTGGAAGATCAGAGCCTCTGAGCATCAGGTGTGTGTGTAGCTGCTGGTCTCACCTCCCAGGACGTCCCAGTGTGGGGTTGTTTCACCTGCCCTCCTGCCATGGTGCCTGGCTCAGCACAGGCTCTGCAGAGCCTTCTTCAGAAGGGAAAATGCTGAAGTGCAAGGTTTACTAAAGGACAGGCAAACAAAGCAAGTGTGAAGAGAGGGCATTGATGGATGGTGCTGGTGGATGGAGAGAAGTGATGCATTTCTTCAGACTGACACAGCAGGAAGTCATGAACACTAAAAGTAGGGAGGGGACTTTTTTTTGTTTGTTTGGGATTGTCTATATCTCCATGATAGTGACAGAAAGGAGATAACGCAATCTTTAAGAGATTCTTCCAAGAGAAAAAAAATACAATTTTTATGTAATTATAGTGATATTTAGTCAAGAGATATGAAAACCTTTAAAAGAAGCTGTGAACACATTTCTAGTACTAAGGCAGGATTAACTTTTTTTTTTTTTTTTTTTTTTTTTAAACAACTTTTTAATTTGTTGAACAGCCAAAAGCCATTTTTGAGATAACCCAAGGAAATAAACCTTCTGCAATAGGTAAGTCAGAGGTTATAAAGCAACAGCATTCTAGTGACTGCAAAAATATAATTATAATTGAATTATTTCACAGAATCATAAAAGAGATAATTTTAAAAAATATTCTGAACCTATACTCTCCCACTGCCTTCAATTTGAATTTTAAATTTAAAGTATTTTAATATACAGTTGTAGAGATAATGACTATTCTTGTCCTCATTAAGGTCCTTATTTGGAAAAGAGAGTGGATAATAAGTGTGAGTAGGTTTTTAGACAGCAGGGTCAGTAATAAGAGCACAAATGCTGTCTGGTAATGACTGGGAGCTATGTTACAGAAAGAGAAATTAAACAGACAAACAATGGTTTCTAATAACACAGCTAAAAAAAGGCTGCTTGTTTACAATACACAGCTGAAATTATATTGCAGTGAGGGCAGGACAGAGATAACCAGTCCTCTGATAAATGGGAGCTGGGAATGGCTAATAAAGAAGTACCACTCATATTGATATTTTGTCTCTAGTGTTGCCTGTTTCATATGCTCTGCAAAATTTTCCATTGACCCCAGGAATTCTGCCCATGCAAGGAGCGATCTTGCCTGCCAAGGAGGCTCGGAGGTAGAGAAAAAAGCAACCTCTCCTGAGCCTTCAAAGAGAATATTGATGTAACCTGATGGTAAATATGGAAAATGTGAGTAAGTGAACTTTGGGAGCTTGATCCTGCTGGCCAAAACTGTCCAGTTTAATGTCCAGTTTAATGAACTGTCCCTTTAATGACTGTACTGACGTGTGATTTGCCCGCCTTAAGGTGAGGCTTAGCAAAGCTCCTTTGTTTTAGTATTGCTGCAGCTGCAAGTCAGGTCTAAAAGTCTTGACACTATTTCTCTGAGTTCTGAGAGGGGAAAATAACACTTTTAGCTTTTAGCATTACATTTCCAAGGATTAGAGAATAGACTGTATCATTAATATTCGGAAAAGGTACTGACTTGTGTCAAGTTGTCAATTACAAACATATCAGCCAAAATCAGCAGCAGGAAAAACCTTGATAAAACTAATAGAAAGTGGTTTATCAAAGACAGGTGCAATTTCATTGGAAACACATTTTGGTTGACTGGTGATTTTGATTAAAAAGATAGTGTGATTGCTGGTGGACCTTGTCTAGGACAGAGCAATCATGCTCATTTATCTTGCCTTAGAAAAAGATGCTGATAATCTTGTTGAAAGGAAGAGCAACATTAAAATCGTGAGCAGAAGAATACAAAAGGAGAGAAGTGAAGATTTCCATGGAGAGGAGGTTGAAAGTGGTGGAAACTGCAGTTCTATAAGAGCTTTCACATACTGTCTTATTCTCCTGTATAGCTGAAATACAGTTTTAAAGTGAATATGATTGCAGAACAATCAGAACTTAGTGTTGTGATATATTCAGGAAGATGTTTGCATCTCTTGTGCAGTGATGCAGCTGTGCTGATGCAAATATATACTTCATCACATGATTTTGTTTTGCATGCCCCTTGGTTAAAGTTAAAGATCTTTATAGTAGAATTCCTTTTCTGATTTGCAAATCTTGTTAGAGTAAGGGGATAAATGTCAGCAGTAGGAAAGAATGAAAAGGTTGGCCTTTATGCCCAGAGACAGCCTCTTGTCTGTACTCAACTTGTTTGTGACAGAAAAAGTCAGACAGGTAAAACCTCCAGTGAAGCACTTACATCTCACTTCACAAATCAATTCCCAGATATTCCCAGAGGATTTGCACTCTAGTCCTGCACAGACACCCTGACAGGAGGGAAAAAATGCACTAGATTTAATTCCAGTCTCTGCAGTCTTTGCTTATAGACTCATGGATTTTTTTTTTTTTTTTTTTAATTTTGGAAGGGGAATGTGCAATTTTCATTAGCTCTTTTCCACTGACTGGTGAGATACCAACTTCTTGTTAATCTGTTGTGAAATCTTGAGGATTAGCAGTGGCATTAAAATTTAAATGAAAAAATTAATTTACCTAGTTAGATGTAAAATCTTCATGTAGACCTAGGGGTTGGATTTGGTGTCTGTTGCTTTTTCTACTCTTTAGTGTTACAGCAGAGTTTTGTCCATGACGTTCTAAAGAGTGATTTATTCAATATCTAAATGCTGTTCTCATTAAAACAGGATTCTATGTTAATTGATACACATTACACCAAAAATTGAAGGTTTCTGAAATAACTGTTTGCAAGCAGATTATAGATTGTGTTCAGTTGCCTGGGGAAGAAAAGTGAGCGGCTCTTCTACTAGTGATCTCAGCCTGAAAAATAGAGTTGCCTTTGTTTACAACTTGGGTTTCATTTGCAATTAAAGCTGTAGGAAGAAATCTGACTTTTCAGAGCAAATGAAGGTTTGTATGTGAGAAATATATTATGAGTTTCTGAGAAAAAGATATTTAAATGAGCTTCTCATGAGTCACTCTATGGACCTTAAGTCCTCAGGTAGGATAAGATTTGAATATAAACCATTCCTGAGCCTCTAAAGCATCTCTACATCTATAGTTAGTGTGAAATTGCTACATTTACTAAAATAATTGGAGTAAATTATTGCTCAAAGTGGGGCCTTCATAGGCCTACATATAAATTTGCTGTATTTAATTTGGTTGAAACTTCTTTGTTCAAGAGTCTCATTTTCAGTTGAGTATCAGCATATTTGTGACTGACTTCTAAAATCAAATTACATCTGACTTAAACTCAACTCCTTGTAACTTTCCATATGGAAATCATTAGCTTGGTTTAAAATAATTACTCTTTCTTTAAATAAAGTGACTCATTTTGTGGACAAGACATCAGCCTGAACAGTAGTCATATTTAGGCTCAGAGATGGTTACTGGTAAAGAGTACATGCAAAATACTACTCTGTGCCAGGGCAAAACAGATTTTCATCAATAGCTACAAAAATAGTTCTTCTCAAGAGGTCACTTGGATTTGCTTTCCAGTCAGTGGATGCCGTCAGCATCCAACTGAAAAGTCAGGTTTTAAAATCTGGTGTTTAGAGGACCCAAAGGAAAGCATAAACATAGACTGAGGAGGATTCTACTGGTTTGGCTGGCTACTGCAGCAGTTGCTTTGTGCTGGGATTTGTGGGATTCCTGTATTTCAAGTAAGGCACAGAAGTGTTATGAATAATTGTGGCATATGAGAGCCCAGAATGGCAGAACAGGTTTCTGGCAGAGTTATGTATTTTCTGTCTCCTTAGAGCCATAGACACAAGCAAGCTGATTTTATTTCATCTTAGTTTTCTGAGCTACTGTGATTTGCTTTTGGTGTTTGCATGTCAGCTGCTGTCTGACTGTCTGTTGCATTCTGATATGGAGAAGAAACTGTGATTTGGTTTACCAAAAATGTAACTCCAGAGACCAGCTGCTTATGGCTGTCCCTACCCAGATCCAGAGTCAACAAACACATGTGAGGTAGCAGATCTGCATATCAGCAAAATTTCAAAAGTTCTAGACTTCAGTGTGGATTTTCCTTCACTTGGGAGATTGTAGAATTGAATTCCAGCTCTGCCTTAGAGTAGTATAGATTTTAGGATCATTATTACTGTAAATATTGAGCTTAATTAATATTCCATAATGTCCATATTCACCAGTGAATAAGAGGCAATGAACATTCTTTGCTGCTATATTGCTTTGTGCTCATTAGTTTGCTCTTTTTTGCTAACTGTGGTGTGGTTTGTGCATCCCTGTCGTATTCCTTGGAGAGGCTGCTCAGCAAAGCTCATTGTGCTCAAGCATATTTCATGAAGCTTCTCCCTCTCCTCACCTACCTTTCTAACAAATTGCACATGAGTGTCCACACTGCCATTTCTTCTGATGCCATAATTTCCTTTTTCCTTCTTGGTTTCATCTTCTTGTAGTAACTACTCATTCCAGGTATGCCCCTCACTCTGTTCAGTCAATCTGGCCATATTTGCTCTTTTCAGCATTGTACTGATTGCACTTCTTAGCTGAATTACGACAAGAATCCTCTGCTCCCCTCTCTTTTTAGTGTAAATCATGATGGTATTTAAGTACGTGGGGTTGTCATATTATGAGTATTGCTTAGGCAGGAAGTATCTCTCAGATATACTTGGATTTGTTAATATGTCATTTATACTTCCAATATCTCTGTGCTATGTGTATCTATATATATATATGTGTGTATGTGTTTGAAATCAGCTTTTTCCCTGAGTTAAAATATGTTTATAGCTGTGAAAGCTCCAGAGTATCCATTGAAGCAGCCTTGCTGTTATGATTAGGTGAGGTTTAAAGCCTGGTGTCTTCACTCTTCCCAGGACCATTTGAACAAACATCTGAGCTCTAGTGGAGTCCTGATGACTTCACTGAGACCTCATGTGTGCTCAGAGGACAGTAAATGAATCAGGAAAGAGACAGTTTAAAATCAGCCACAAAATTCTGTGTGGCATTGCCTTTTATTTCCAGTACTTTGCATATTTTCCAGTTTTGTGACTCTTTTGTAGTTTACAATATGCTTTTTTAAAATTTTTATTTGAAAAGTGTAGTGATGGGGGAGAGTATCTCTGAAAATAACTGAATATGTCATGGAAAAGATAAAATAAGCTTTATAAAAATACTTGTGATTGCACAAAACTTCCAAGTGAAAATATGGAGATTTTTTTTTTTCTTTTCAAGCTTTGAGATGTTTATTGAGTTACAGCAACACTGGAGTAAAAAATAACTTGATTATGAGTTAGATATGTGGGTCTCATTATCATCAAGATTTAATGACTGGCTTCTCCAGTCCTATATAACATGTTCCTTAAAGTCTTTATCTAGTTTATGGTACAACAAGTTTTGCTTGGTGCACAGCTGGATCCTGTCTCCGTGCCTGTAAAGTCAAAGGATGGTGCCCTAAACAAAAGACTTCCAGCAACTGGCTGGTGTGTAATTAGCTTAAATTACAAACTCAGTAAGGAGAATACAACAGCTGTAACTAAACCATTTTTTAATCTGTCTCCTTAATTTTGCTTTAAAAAAAATTAAATCAGATGTGTCGACACAGAACAAGAGATCAGCTCATTATTCTCTCTGAAAGCTAGTCTTAAATTTGCAATCTCATCCTTGGCATGACTTATTATGTACTTAATTCTGTAGGGCACTGCAGAATCATAGCAACAGGCCATATGGCTTTTCTAAGGAGCACTTTTTTCATCCTAAATTCTGCAGGAAAACAATGTCATCTGGGTGCTTACATTTGGTGTGTTTGGCTAAGAGTCATGGGGGATCAGGGAGGTAAATAGAAGAGACAAAACTTGAAAATAGAACAAAAAACCAGAAATGAACAGAGCATTAAGGAGGCTTTGAACAGAACTGTGGTGTGTTGTGAGTGGTGAACAGACTGAATTAGGGACAGGACCTTTTATCTCTCTGCCCTGCAGGTTTTCAGCACCTGTAGAGCAAGACTTGGGATCTCTTCCTGGTGTTCTGCTTTGTGCTGGGCACTCAGTGCTGGTGGGAAGTCATCTTCTCTTTACCTGTGGGTAAAATGGTGATGAAGCACTCATCTTGCTCTCAAGGAGATGGAAGGTTTTTGATTTGGTTTGGTTTTTTGGTTTTTGTTTGTTTGTTTTAGGTATCTCAGGATGCCTCAGGCAATCTGTCCTTACTGTGATCAAAGAGTTTCTGTTAAATGTGGGACAGTGCTGTGTGAACACTGGCTATTTTGTTCCCCTCTCTCAGATCCTCCTTGTTTTGGGAGTCAGCTATTGTGAGGAGGAAAAAGGAGAAGGACCATTCTGGGAGAGGCCGTCAGAGTCGGTGCTGATTCAAACAGAGCAGACCAAGGTGCTTGATAGCTCACCTGACTTCACTCAGGGGCTGTGGAGAGTGTGGGCACAGGTAATGTCACATCTCTTGTGTATCTGTAGCAGCTGCACTGAGACTGTGGATCTCTGTGCTCAAGTAACAATGTAGAGATCCTCAAAGATGTGTACAAAAGAAATCCAAATTTGCAATTCCACCAGAGTACTGGATATTTCACTAATTATCAAGAGTGAAAGTATGCATTTAGTTTCCATATGGATTTGTATCTGTTTTCTAACACATGGCTAATTCCTGATGAACTTATCTACTTGGAACCCAACTAATTGCAATTTTTTGGCTGCTGCCTGATCACCCATTTTGGAATTCCTCCTGTGACAAGGGACTTGGCTGGGAATATTTGTTGGCTGCAATGGAGAAATCGACTTTGAGCGGTTCACTTGGTAAATTACAGGCTGTGCTCCTAATTATAAACACACACTTGTGGGAACATAATCATACAATTCCCTGAGGTATATCTGGATTGCTGCATCCAGATTTTGAAAGCTAGAGGGTAAGATACTGGGTTTTCTTTAACATTAAATTATGAAGTGAAAGCCAGTGGCCTGAGGTCACACAGATCAATTCATGCTGTGCTCGCAAAATAATGAAAGCCTGTTTGAAGAACTCACCTAAAATCTGCCTTCCCTGTAAATATCAACCTGACCATCAGAGCAGCTGTTTAGTTCTTGAGTCCTTACTCCTTGTCACAGGGCAAGAGCCCCTGGAGGATGTCAGCCCTGCAGTAAACTGTAATCACAGAGGACAGCTACCACCCTGCAGTTACCTGGTGAAGGCTCCAAGGCCAGGAAGCAGCAATGGCAGCACAGAGGGAAGGCTGAGGTGTGCCAGTGTTTCATTTCTGTAATGGGTAACCTCCTGCTTAACCGACAGCTGAAATCAGAAAAATGCCATTTTATACCAGGTGGTTTTGGGTGAAACATCTCTCTTTTCTACCATAGGGTAGTGTTATAGCTGCCCCTCAGCAGCAGCATTGCAGGCATGGCTCTGGAACCTGTGTTTATTTTGCTCTTGGAGCTGAATCCTCTTAGAGCTGCAGTCAAGGAGCCACTCTGTGCTGCAGCCCCTTCTCAGGAGACCGGTGCATCCTCTCACATGAGCTGATGATTTTCTTCTTATTCCTCACTTCCTGACATAATTTTATCCAGTGGGACAACGAGACTGATTCTATTTTTTTCCCCCAACAAATATTTTTGGGTTTTCCCAACAATTTTTTTTTCCCCCTGGCTTTGCTCAGCAGAGTGCTATTGCTTCTCTGATTTAATTTTTGGTCCTTCAGCTGATACTGACTGTGTGAGGACAGCTATCAGAGCAGTGTTACAGGTCTCATAACCCAGTTTGAATGATTGTCTGCCCTCTTAAAAGACTACCAGTAGTCAGATTGCAGCTTCCCAACTAGGGGTAAGTGATAACCTTCTGGTGTATCCTGGAATCTTGGGTTATTGACATCTGCATTGACTTCCATGCTCAGAGCAGTTTGCAGCACCCAGCTGGTGATGAGACCTGCTGGAATAACAACATGTATCCGGTCTCTTGCCTTTAAGATTTGTGACTTGTCCTTCCCAGCACATTAGCAAAGACACTGTGGAGAAAAAAATGGATTGCTAGAAACCTAGGATTGCTGGAAGCAATAAGCATTTTGTATAAAGGCAGGAAAATCAGGTGTTATCTCTTGGGAGGAAATGCTATTGCATAGTAGGAAAAAAATTCTAGGTGGCTAAAATATTAATGAAGTGTTGCTCCTACTAATGTTGAAATTGTTGAAAGGCTGCATTTTAATAAGGACAGTATTTCCTTTAATCTTGTCTGCAAATTCAGTCTGCTGGTTTTCCTGGGAGGTTCTGAACTGATTCACCAGGTTTGCTTTTGGAGCACTGCCATTTTGGTTATTAACTCCATTTTGCTCTGTGACTTGTCAGAGTGTCTGTTTTGTTTATGGTTACATCTGATGGGCTAGCAGATGTTTGCTGTGCTCTTCCTGAGCTGTGAAATTCTACTGAAATGGTCTGGGTATCTATCCAGAACTTTCCTTTTCAGTACCTTAGAAAGAATTACCGTAAAGCAAACTGACCATCACATCTGTTTGTTTATTACAGATAATAAATGCACACATGTATAAAGTCCATGTATCTATTTGCCATGCTTCTGATACAGGGCAGAACTCCCTCAATAAGAAGTGCTTTTTGCAGTCTTGAAACTGATTTTTATTACTATGATAGTTCCCCTTGCTCAGTGATATGTTTAAAAGGGGTTTTCATGCCACTGAATCATATTGTAAACAAAGGAAGGGAAATGATAACATTGTGAATTTTTTCCTTCCTTCCTCAGAAAAAAACTTTTTTTTTTCTGTCTGTATTTTACACATTTAAAAAGAAACTAACTCCTGTCACTCATCAATCTGTTTGCTGGCAAAACTTCCTGTGATGTATTAATGCAACACAACTCAATTATGTATAAGTTCTGAAGTTCAGTAAGTGTTACCTGAATTGAATTTTGTATACTTTGGTAAACCTCTTAAAAATGCCGAGGTAATTTATCATGAATACTTGATTTTTAAAAATGAAGCTAATTTGAAATAATTTGTATCTCTGCTTTCTCTATTACATGAAAAAGTAGGCCAAAGAACAATTTTGTCATGCTTCACATGGTACCACGTCTGAGTTTATGGCTGTGTGTTTAGGTGTTATGCCCAAAGCAGTTATGGTTTTAAGTGTTTAGCTTGTATGTGTCCAGGTGCTAGGGAAGCAAAAGCTTTGTATAAATTGGTATGATGGGATTTAATCGCCTTCCTGATTTTTTAAGTGCTAATCGAGTTTACAATGGTACTTGCTCCTGCTAGAGTTAATAATTGAATCAAGTGAAATTCCTGTAAAAACTATTAGCAGACTCTTCTGGAGAACACCTGCTTAGGTAGCAATTACATATTTCCTGTGCTTTTGTGTAATTCCATCACCTCAGCATTGAATCATTTCACAGGATCACAGAATGGTTTGGGTTTGAAGAGACAACAAATATCATCATATTCCAACTCTCTGTCATTGGCAGGGACACCTTTCACCAGACCAAGTTGTTCAGAGCCCCATCCAGCCTGGCCTTGAACACTTTCAGGAATGGGGCAGCCACAGCTTCTCTGGGCAACCTGTGCCAGTGCCCAACCACCCTCACAGCCAAGAATTTCTTACTGATATCTAAACCTACCTTCTTTCAGTTTAAAGCCATTATCCCTCATGCTATCACTATGCTCCCATCAAGAGTCCCTCTCCAGCTCTCTCAAGTCCCTTTAGGCACTGGAATCGGCTCTAAGGTATCCCTGGAGCATCTCTTCCCCAGGCTGGACAACCCCAGCTTTGTCAGTCTGTCTTCACAGGAGACTTTTAAAACTGCTCATCTGTTGTAATGCCAAGTGTTTTAGATAAATTAACAGCATTATTATTACTTTCAAAAAACTATTTCTATTTAGTTTAGGTCTTACTTTCATCTCCCAGTACTTGCAGTGTAATTACAGAGATTAGCAAAGAGAATTTCACGATGCTCCAAGGCATCTACTTCCTGGGATTGTAACACGAGAGGAGAACCCGCAGAGGGCACTGTATTGTCTCAGATGAGACACATCCTCCTGAATCGAGGAGGATGTAGGATTTTTTAGGTTTCTGCATTTTCGTAAAATTGCAGTCAGATTTTTTTTTTCCCATGTATATAGCAATAAGCAGAGTTACAGGTTGGACATAAGATTTGCAATCTCTGTTTCTTATATCTTTGAGATGAAAAGATATAATCCAGAACTATCATGCCATGTTTTCAATGCAATTCTTTTCCTCACCTTCCTTCCTTCACTCATGCTTGTCTGAACATTTCAGCTGTGCAAGCACTCGGGAAATGAATGTCGTAACTTAAAAGGGTAAATTCCAAACCTGCCATGTGTCAGAACAGGCAATCTGAAAAGCACTAGTACAAAGTGTGCAAAATTTATTGCCATCCATCTAAAGCAGGGCTCAGATTTCAGGTCTCAGCTCTTCTCCCTTATCAGGAGGAGAGTACAATGCAGCTCTTCTGCAGAAAGGGATTCTCAAATGGAAATTTCTGTTTGTGGTCTTCCAGAGATTAACATTTGCTCAACTCTGTTTATACAAAGCATTTTTCATGGTTATAGAAAAGTGATGAAAAAGTTGTGTTCCACTGTGTGCTGGCTGTGGATTTAAATTAAGCTTTAGGGATTTTAAAATGCAGTCCACAAGTTACTGTGTATTTCTTCAAGTCTTCCTGACATCTTTGTTTAGACTAAGGGTTTCCCTGAGCTAGCTGGTGCCCCAGAATTTCTACAGTCTGCCTTAAATTTCTTTTTCCTGCAGATGATTATAATAGAATTTGCTTTCCAGTTCTATTTTCACTAATGCATAGATTTGTGTTGTCTTTTAGTTCTTATTGCATGCTCAATTAAGTTGTGGTCCCTTCTCATGCAACATTTACAAAACAGGCCTCAAGATCTCTCCTTGTTACAAAGTGATGCTTTACTGAGCGTAGTGAGCAATGACAAAGACTTCCACAGGTTGTGAGGCACTCAGCTAACACATACAGAGAATAATGTGCCTTGATTTTTATCTTGAGTCTTCTAGTTCTTTTGTATTTTGAACAATCTGTCTTCTAGCCCCTTAATTGGGGGGATATTGTGTAATAATGACAGATATTTCAGAGGCTGTGTCTGGTCACCTTGTACTTCCACTGCAGTGTTGCATTTTTTTTCTTCCTGTAAAATTGGGCAGAGGTAGCACCCAAGGGAAGGAAACAATAGCAGAATGAGAAAAGCTAAGAAGTATTGATCAGTTCTTGCTTTAGAAGGGGTTACAAATGATCTTCACCCTTCACCCAGGCTTGTGGCCAAACTTTCATCCTTTGCTTCTTAGCCCCAAGCTGACAACCCCTTCTGGTTTGCAGGGGAACAGCTGATAAGTGCCATGTGATCAGACCTTCCTGCAACTCAGCATTTAAAAAACGCTATTGTCCTTTATACATTTCTGTCAAGGGGACTCAAGACAGGTGAACAGACTCCTGTTCTTTCCCCTTCCCTTCCAGGTGAGTTATTCAGCTGTCAAGGAAATTTATTTGGCAGAGGATAGTTCCTGTTCAAGTCTTCTAAGGTTCATTGGGCTGGCACGTCCTGATGAAGGGAAGTTTGCTTTCTGGCTGGACCTGCAAGCTGACACCTGAAAATTGTATTAGAAAACATGTTAATCATTGTATGGCAGAGAGATGGTAGCCACAAGTAACTGAATGCTTTTACTGAGCAAAAAGGAGGCTCAGCACCAAGTCCACGGTTTCCTTAGTACCACGTGGATAGACCTCTCAGAACAGGGACTAACTGTCACAAAAATCAAATTTTCAAAAATGAAAAGTCAATACTTGCCTATGATGCAAAATGTTAACTATCTCTTTATCTTGATTTGTAGAATTAAGTTGAAGCAGGGTGAGCTGTGAAGTCATGGGAAAGGCTAAAAGTCCTGACAGTACCAAAAATCCTTTGGACGCTTTAGTTGTAACAGGTATGACAGCAAAGAAAATACAAAAAAATCCTCTCTTTGTTCCTGCTGTGGAACCTGTCTCCTTGATTCCTGCTTTGTCTCTGAGTTCCTGCTAGTCATCATAAAAGGGAGAGGTGTCAGCAGCTCTGCAGAATGGTGCTTGAGACCTGCAGAGCTCTGTATTTCCTCTGCAAAGGAACACATTTAATTCACATCCCATAGAAGGCAAAGCAGTACTAAAGCACTTGGAGAAGGTAGATTTGTTCAAATCACTCAGAAGATGATCCAGAGCTTTCAGTACCCCTTTCTTGAAAACCCCTTCTGACTACTGACTGAAAGTAATTATTCTATGAGAACTGAACAGCACTGATGTGTATTTGGTTTTGCCCTGTGCAAAATGTGGAGAGCACATCAACCCTCATGTTGGGGTGAGTGGGAGAAAATATCTATCAGATAGTAGATGTGGTTTGCTATGCTGGCTGACAAAGGCACCACAGACATTAAAAATTAAATTAACTGGACACTGTACTGATCATGGACCTCTCAAAGTAAAGATTCTAGCATGCTCCTATTTTTGAACATTTTTCCTTTTGAACTGGGAATTCTGGATACACACTGTGTGTAAAGTGGAGATACATATGCAGTTTTAAGAACATCAGACTCACTTGAAAACAAAGTACTGGCATTTCTTCTAAAACTTCTCTTATAAAATTTCCAATTAAACTTTCCTACACCAAATAAACAGGGATAGCTGATACCACTGGCCATGATCTAGCAGCAGTTAAGAACTCCTGTCTCTGTCTGCCCACCCCTTCTCTGAGGTGGTTCTCCAGGTACCAGGCAGTCAATTTATATGGTATGGACAGCCTCTGTTTTTACCTGACTGTAGAAACAGGAAAGGACAGAGCCATTTACCATAGGTCTTTTCAAAAATAATCATAGAAAACCAACTTAGCTTGCTAATGAACAGCTGTCTCTGGAGTGCTCCACAGTGTCTTATTAATCAAGTCTACAATACTTACTACAATATAGACTGGATTACAGCAAGGAAGAACTTTCTGCCAAAGTGTAGCTAGCTGTCCAGAAAGATTGTATGAGGAGGATATAATCTCTTTGATCAGAACTAGGTCATGTCACTGTCATGAACACCTCTCAACCATAATAAAATATGCCACAGAATCTGTAATGACCACAAATAATCTGGATTGCTGATCTTGTCAGAGATACTGGAGTCTGTAAAGTTGGAATACTCTGAGCTCTTCCTGTGCTATCTCTGTTTGGCATCTGAGATGGAAATTATGAAGCTAGATTATTTCCACTTCTTCTTCTTCATTTATTTTGTTAAGACCCTTAAAAACACATCTGAAACTTTTTGTGTTCTGTTGTGTCCTGAAGACAGTTATCACCCTGTGACAATTATAACCCTGGGTAAATGGGTTTGTCTACTGAACTCTCTGACATGTTCCTACTGTAGGACTGCAAACAGTGCTCCAGTTAAGTAGGAATGGGGCTGCTGTGCATCCACTGTTACATATATATTTTAAAAAACCCAGTTACTGTCTGTTTGGGTGTATTTATTTGTACAGCTGACTACGTGGCAATTTAAAGCAGATTAGAAGAAGGTGAACATGTTTGTCTCTTCTGATTCATGTGGGAGACTGTCTCAGCAAACAGTGATTATTATTTCACTGAAAAGGCTTTTAATATAGTAAATTTCACTAAGTGACAATCTAATGTGAGTCTTTGAAATAGCAGACTGTACAGAAACCTGCTGGGAATATTGATAGCGTGGCACCAAATGAGAAGTGTATGCAGTAGTCAGTCAGCTGCTTTTCTGCTGTCATAAAGAAATGCAGAGCAACTCAAACTCTTTCAGACAGGTTTCTGTGTTCTGTTGGGATCCTCAGGTTAACCAGCTGAGTCTAGGGAGCATATTTTCTTCTAAGAATAGGAAAAATATTGAGCTTGTTACAATGTTGTTTTAAATACTGTTTTGTCTCCCTGGGGTATGGCTCATCTATTCTTGTCTCAGGCTGTAATTACAAATTAGAAATCTTTATTTTTAAATGCACAACTCTGATTCCCTCTTAGTCTTTACTTTTCCTGTCACTCCAAATACTTTGATAATCATACCTGGACAGTATAGAAACAATTTCCATATAATTCAGTTAAGACCAGTTCAACAAAAATATTCACAAGCTATTTTATTGAAGAGTTTCACATTTATATATGGCAGATTCAAGTTGTTATGATGACAGCTTCATTTTCAGGCCCTCCATGGAGTCTATGGTCTGGAAATATGCTTTATAAAAATATATGTATAGGTTGATGTTGGCATGGATGGTGCTGATATAACCATCAAGACAAAACTAGGAGGAACTGTAACTCCATTTTCCAATAGAAAAATAGAACCTACTTCATTTTCCATAGATTTTACTCACTCTTTTAATACAAGCATTTTATTAAGGACTTTTGTTCTAGTCACATGTCTTGAAATCAAGACAATTGAATAGATTTAGGTATAAATGCAATAATTGACACCTCAATTACTCCTTTTCATTTTTTTGAGGAAGGTGCCTCAATTTGAAGATTGCAAATCATCTCAAATAATAAAACTATTTTAAGTCATTTACATTGTGACTATATTGTTTCTAGGAACTAAACTGAAACAATCAATGATGCATTAAATATCTTGGCCTATATATATAAACAAAGCCCTCTAGGAGTGGTACTTACACATTAACAATGTGTTATAAATGGGGATTAAAGGAGGAAAATACTCTGGCTTGAAGTGGTTTAGTCATTTGCATGTGTCAACAAAGAATATCAGAAAATGGTTATTTAAACAGTTCGGTTTTAATGGCCTTTTTTCTCTCAATTTTATTCCATTCTCCTACCTAAAACTTTAGTTATTTCTTTAAATAATGCCTTCATTCCACCGTTACTGTAATGGATTGAACTACTGAGTCATGGCTGAAGAGAACCCAGACTGGTGCTGGAATTCATTTCGTCTGTGAAAAATGAGGATTTGGGCAGTGATGCAGTAATTATAGCATCTCCTTGAGCTTTCGAATGGCTGCAGACAGACGTGTTTTATACTGCCTGGGAGGCAGGCAGGCACTTCATCAGGGGTTGCTGCTGGACCATTGGAACTGAGGGTTGACTAATGCCTCATTTTTCTTAGGTGCTTTTCTCCAACTGTATGCATGAAAGGGAGATCAGTCTGCTTGGGTCAATATCCTCAGTGATGAAGAAGTTTGCACTCCTTTTATGTTAGTAACAGTGTAGTGTTGTAATAGTAGCAGTTATTAACCTTGCTTTTACTGTGCTCTTCTCTGTTAATGGCTATGGCACTCCAGCAGAGTCACTGAAGAGGGGAGACAGACACACTCAAACCAATTGATAACAATTTTTCTTTTGTCATTCTGTAGTTTTGATGTGTGCGCAACACTTGTTCCCATTTTGTTAAATGCTGTAGTTTTAAACCTTGAGCTCCTTCTGTATCTCTTCCTCCTCATCCTTCTCCCCTTTGTAAAAGAGAGGAAGCTTTATGTTACAAAGGCTACAAGTTTTATGAATTCCCTCAAAAAATGGAAATTTTTTTGTGGCATGTCCTTTATTCTGTAGCTGTTCTGAGGGTCAATGAAATTAAAATTTCTACTCTGAAAAAGGTGTTGCATCACAAAAAAGTACTCTTAGTTTGCACTCCAGGGAGCTTCTAATGCTCAGTACCAATACAAATTGCACCTATTAGTTTGCAATTTTGCCAAATTACTGCAGTTACAAACAATCCGACTTTCAGATATCTCATGGGACTTCAAAACCTGAACAGAAAAAAATTAGGAATTTAAAACTGTTTTTCTGTTGAAGAAGATAAAGTAGTAATCAAAGATGATGATATATGCTTCAGTTTTGGATTAATTGAATGACAGGCAAGAGAGAGATTTCCCCACCCCAAACACTTCAAATTTAAATTGTGAAACAATGCTCTGGAGCATTTTTCAAGCTTATGGCTGTCACCAGTAGAGGTAAAATACAGCTGGTGACAGTTATAAATAGTGCAGGCTGTATTAATGCTCTGTACTGTGCCATGATTTCTGCTATAAGGAAGGTGAAACTCAGATTTGGCAGGGGGTAATTTTGAATGAAAGGTTCAAGAAAGCCATAATTTAAAAAATACGATATACCTGACATTATTATTGTCTAAACATAAAGATTCAGCACTGACAATTGTAAGTTGATATAAAACCTCATTTAGGGAAGAGACAGTGTTTGTGACAGATCCCTGGTCAATATTTCAGTGTCATTTCTGTGTGCTCAGAGCAGCTGCTATGATTGCAATCACACAGCCCTGGTTTTCTACCACTTTCTATGACAACAGCCATAGAAGAAAGGTGGGTGCTCACAGCAGGTAACAATTAGCAGAGTGGCTCTGGGCCAGCCTAACTTAAATCCAACCCTCTTCTGTGACCCACTCCACCTCTGAGTTCTCCTTCAGTAATTTTCCTTGCTTTCTGACTTTCATCAATACCGGTTTACAGCACCAAAGCCAATTCCTTCACATGTACCCTGTTGTCATCTTCTCCAGAACTCTTTCTGGCTGCAAACTGTTCTCACCAGTTTGTAACTGCCAGTCTAAAAGTTATATTTTGGGAAAGTGAGGGTCAAGAAGAAATTACTTTGTGAGGAACTAATAACAAGTAAAAATCAACATATTTACAAAATTGACCGTCTTTGCTTACCTCTACTAACAAAAGCACATTCAAATGTTAAAGAAGATAACTTTTTGATTTATTTTTAGGTGGGATGGTGCTGCAGGGCAGACAGAGCTTTGAAGTGGACATGCCTAGACAGTCTTCTGAGTGAGGTGCCTGAAATGCCCAAAAAGCTTTAAACCATACTCCTCTAAAATGTTTTATTAGAATTAAACTCTAAGATATAATGCTTAAAATAAAAAATCTGAAAATCCCAGCACAGGTGGAGCCTGTTGAGTTGGAGCTTATATTGAGTTCTGTCTTTGCAGATGAGTCTATAGACCAAAGCTTTATATTCTCTAACTCAATAAATTTTGGCACCAGCAAACTCCACTCAGTTCCCATCAGTCCTTGGGAAGTTCTGCCCTGAGCAGCTCTTTCTTCCCAGTTTCTTTCTGTATTTCTGCTTGGGCCTTTGCCTTCTTGTCCCACCCCCCCATCACTGTGTTTGCCCCAGGCTCCTGTCTGCCCTTCTCTCCAGAGGGCTCCAACAGATGTCTGCTCAGGTGATGTCTGTTAGATCTCAACACTTTCCATTGCTACTTCTGATATTTTTAATGAATTTGTAGCATTTGGAGATAGGGAAACTCAACTTACAGGAGCATTGGGAAAATAGTAAGCCTTGCAAAGTGATTTCACATAAGAGGAAAACTAAGGGAAAATTTATGGCATAAACTTCAAATTGCTGGGTTCAGAGAATGTTTAACTTGTTTTTGCAATTAAGCCAGCAGTTATTTTCCTGAAACTGCTGTCGGGTAATTAATGGCTCTTTCATGAGAGCTAAGATGACAGCATAGGTGCTCTATAAATCACTAAAATTAATGTTTGTACTGCATTATTCTAACAGTACTGTTCTTGGTTAAATCATGTGGGCTTTGCTCTTGCTCCTAGAGAGCCAAGAGAAATCTTGGTTGGATCTTGCAGAAGCTATCAGCACCTCATCCACAGAACACAACCTGGCTGCTCTCAAAGGGGTTTGCAGTTCTTACAATGGGAGAAGTCCTTTCAGCATAAATCAATATCCCAAAGCTGTGGAGAGCCTGTACAAGGCAAATAACTAGTTGCACTATTGCCATTTTCTGCAATCACTGAAGTGCTATAAACATTAGCAGCTTCAGAAATGAATGAGGTAATAAGTGGCTCAGTTAATGTAGTTATCTAATTAGGCTGGGTATGAAAGCACACTTTAATCTCCCTAATTATCTACCTGCTGGAAAATGAACAGTTAATAAAATGGAGGAGTTTTAATGCCGATATAGGACCCTCCTATCCGGTGAAAATCTTT
Organism: Polioptila caerulea; assembly: GCA_013397295.1. Taxonomy (NCBI): domain Eukaryota; kingdom Metazoa; phylum Chordata; class Aves; order Passeriformes; family Certhiidae; genus Polioptila; species Polioptila caerulea. The sequence goes on along the minus strand of VYXF01010846.1, from coordinate 821,320 downwards.
CTTGGGAAAGCAACTGCTCATAGTGGTGTGAGTGGGGAACAAACTTAGTATTCAAAGGGCAAGTTATGCAGACTGGGATAATTTCATTTGCATGAAAGTATGGATGTTCATGCTGGAATAATTGATCTTGAAGTGGGTTTTGTTTGATTTTCCCCCGAGTTTCTGACATTTTTAGGACTTTATCCTTGTTATATATGGCAGTTGGATTTAATGTAAGTTAATATCTCAGAAAAAAGGAAAAACGTTAATGTTAGCCCTGCTCTAACAAAAAATTGACCTAGACTGTAGAGCTTCCTTCCCAAAAACATTTTTCTAGAACAGAAAAGTGTAGATTCCCAAAGGTTTTTTCTGCCAGAATTTGACAGGAATTAAATATTAAGGCTTCAATTTTGTAGGGAGATATTAAATTCTTCTGCAGTTTTGGTTTTTTGCAAGATGCATAGAGTGCCAAAGTATCAGCTGTCAAGGTATCTCATCAGCACAGAAAGGCATTTACTGAGCCTGGAGAACTGCTGGAAGCAAATATCTGTGCCTGTGGGGTACCGAGTAACAGAGGAAACAGGGGCATAGATACTCCTTGTCAATCCAGCACCTTATCTAAGAGTAAATTAATGTAGAAATCTTTTCTGTTTTCACATAAAATACTCTTCTTCAATCAGCCAACATGTCTGAAAGTGATTTAGGAGTTCTGTACAATGCCACAGCCATCCTGTATGTTCTTTTCTGGTTGCATTGCATCCCTATTCCCTGCTCTTTAGGAGACACAGTGTGCTCTTAATTCCCTGTAGCTAGTCAAAACTCTGAATTAAAATCTCTCCTCTCCTTTCCTCTTCTCTCCTTTGTCTTTCTCCCTTTCATCTTACTGGAAAAAGATCTCTTTCCTCTGAGAGAAAAATATTTAGAAATCTCTATACAAACATCAGCACTTCTAACTTTGTCTGGTTGCATTTGACATTAGTAATGAAGTCCTGACAGCATCTAATTAGGCCACAAATAAGTCTTCTAACATGTCTGGTGAGGAAATGAATGATATTTTTGAGAGGAGCCCTCCCCTTGATGCTTATATTGGAACTCTGAGCTTTAATGGATGGGATACAAAAGTATTACTGAAGGCACCTGGATGCTCAGCATGCTCTTCATTGGCTCTTCTGACAGTGTGCTCCTATCAAAATAGTAACAGCAACAGTAATAATGAGACATGTCTGCCCCCTGTGCAGGGATGACGCCCTGGGAATCTCTGCTCAGGGTGGCACATCCTGGCTCCAGTTTTATTGCAGGAAACCGGGAAATGCTATCAAAGAGCTGGGACAGATGGGATGGCAAGCAAGTGGGCTGGGAGCCAGGAAGGTTTGGTCATTGGAGTTGACTAAACTGACTTGCCCTTGAAAAAGTTTGCTGGGTTGGCATTTTTTGATGGAAAATATTTGTCTGTGTCTGTTGAAGAACAGCACTACTTTTGAACAATGAGCACCTTCCCTGCCAGGCTGGATTTGTCACCTCACTTTCTCTGCTTCCTGGACTGGGCTGCAGGGCAAGGACAGGTTCCTTCCGTGGGGCAGCACCGTGGGGTCTGGCATGAACTTCTCAGCAAAGGGCATCTGGAATCCACTCCAGAAGACTGAGGTAGTCACAGCATTTCCTAACTATAAAATCTACAACTGTGCCCACTCAGTTCTTAGCTAGACTAGACTGAAGACAGCCTAGTTGAGCTCATATTCCAATTTCACTCTGAAAATGCCTGAATTATATGAGCAGATTTTAAGGAATAAAAAAAAAATTGCTGCAATCTATCAGTACCCTGTGAGATTTCTGCATTCTGCACACTGAAAGGGTTCTAAAACACCCATCTTGTTTTTTGTTTTGCAGATACTCGAGAGGAATGGTATCTATTGTTCCTCTCTGTGGCACTGACCCATTAATGAAGCCACCTCTTGCCCCCCAAGGGGGGGGACTTATATCCTGTTTCTCAGAAAAATTGTCTCTTTGTGTGTCTGTATGTTTATTTTTGACAGACCTAGTTATAGCAGCTGTCTTGCTTCCTTTGCTTTGCTTTTTAAGCATGGAATTTTGATTACACCCTTGTCTTCTCTGAAGTATGAAAAGCCATTTACAGTATTGTTGACATGTCAGTTATAATGTCTTTCCTTCTGCTCTTCAGAGACACTACCAAAGGGAATTGTATTTGAGGGAGATCTAGATTTTCTGATGATCACTTTTAATATAGGCAGATGGACAGAATTTTAAAATCAGCTTTTATGTTTGACCTCAGGGAAAAAAAGAACAATATATACAATGATGATTGAATATAATCAATCTTCATATACATCCTTGTTGATATTGTCTCTCCCTCCTTAAATTAATAAGATTGTTCTGTATTTATGTGAGGAAACTTATTGAAAACATACTGGTTTCTTCAAATTTTCCAGTGCAAATTATTTTATGTGTCATAGTGTACTTCACCTCAGACCATTATGCAAGGTTTTCTAATTGAAATGTGGATTATTGACCAGAAATTTTTTTTCTATTTTTTTTCAGTGGATTTGGCAATGCTTACTAACCAATAGCACCAAACTGACAGATAGGAAATAAGATTTGGAAACTTCCAGCAAAGCAGGAGAAGGCTGGGATGTCTTAGGAGAGTCTCCTCTGCACATTTCTGTGCATTTTGTGCAGTGAAGAGCACAAAGGGCTGTACAACCCTTGCCATGCCAAAGGGGGCTGCTCATCCACGTGAGCCCCAGTGACGCTGCTTCGACTGCCCGTGCACAGATCACCTGTGCCACACACCCACAGCAGGCTCCTGGGGAAGGGTCCCTTCTGGGGGCAGGCAGATGGCTGGGTTTGCACAGAGAGGCAACTCTGATATTTAAACTTGTAAAAAGCCTTTTCACTAATACAGGTTTTCTGTTCTGGTCTACCTGAGGTTTGATTTATAACTTAGTCATGTCTTAATCGCTGAACAGGAAATCTGCAGTATTTGCTTTAACATATGGTGTGACTGCTACAGACCCTGAACTAACAGAAAAGGGAATTTTCTAGATTAAATAGTAAAATGGAAAACCTTGGAGACTACTTGGGGTTAGTACAAATACTGTTACAGTAGAATAAGGCATTTTCAGTCTTACAAATAATAGGAAAAGTCAAATGAACAGTGATTGTCAGTAGACAATTCTCTGCTTGTTTTTCTGCAGAAAGATTGATTTTCTTCTGATGGATCAAAGAAAAAATCCAATATCTTCACAGTAACAGCTAATAGAAAACAAGGAAGGAAAAGAAAATAAAACTGCCAAACTTTATGTTCCTTTGGGATCAAGGATCATTGAGTCATACAAAGAGTCATTGAAAAAGCAGAATGTAGAAGTTCTCTAGAAGAAAAATAAAGCCACAGAGATTTATTTCTCCCCCTCTGACAAGGTCAACACAGACATTCTCAGAATTACATGGGCTGCTTCTGTGGAATTTCTCCATGAGATCTATTTGGTCAGGTTCACTGAAACAAAGCAGCATTAAGAGCAGTGCTATGACAATATTTTTGCTTGTGGAAACACGCATTTTTCATGAGTAATCATAATATGAAATGGCATAGTACAATGGTGCTTGTTGCAGTTGAGGCTGGGTGCTGTACTGCTTTCCATGCAACAATGCCTTTTACATAACTTGTGTAAATTGCTCTGTGAACACGTGGCCTGCACAGAAATGGGTGTTGCATTCTTTCTTTTTCAGTGTGACATATTTTCATGTGGCCATGCAGCTCTAGTCTGTTCCCTGGGGTTCCGCTGTGAGAGCTCCAGAGGGTCAGTCATATTTCTCCTAGATCTTAGCATGGAGAGAGGCCTTGGCTGGGTGGAAGTGGGAAGACAACTTGCCAGCTCCCTTGTGGCCATGTGCTGATGGTGAACAGGGCTGTGGGGAGAGCAGGCTGTGCTCCAGCAGGGAAGTCGGGCAAGCAGGTCATTTCATTTTGGTCTGTCCTTTCCAGCAGGTCTACACCTTCGTGCCTTAAAAGGTTACCTTGGTCTGGTTTTCCATATGTTTCATTTTACTGAAATCTGGCTTTGTACATCGGAAACCTTTGGTGCCTTTTGAAGTGGTGAAGCAGTTCTGCTCTGACATACTGGCCAAGTCAGGTCTTATAATATATGGCAGTCAGAGGAGAAGAATATGTATGCTAACGTGTCCAGCAATATAGAAATTCACTCTTGAAAAAAGAATGGAAATGGAAGAAAAGCTGCCTTTGGTGAAATGTCCAAACAGTCAAAATATCTAGTACTATTCTAATTTTGTTTTTCTGGCATATGCTTGTGGGAGACCTAGGACAACGTATTGTTTCAGCTCAGAAAAATAGGTAGTAGCACAATGCAAGAGATCCCAGATGAACAAAAATCAGTGAAACAGAGCTTTGGCATATGTAAACAGAGCTTTGGCATATGTAATTTTCTATTTTGAAGGTTAAATATGTCTAACTACTGTAACTTCGAGAGTCAGTGAGCACAGACTGTCAGATTACAGAAATCCTCCTGTAATCCTCCTACCCTGGATAAAACAAGCAGGCCCAGCATCCTGTTTCCCCTCCTACAAAGTAGATTCTTCACTTCCTTGGACTTCATAAATATGCAAGGGTATGAATTGAAACAGAAACAGTCTCTGCAGAAAATATACTACCTTTTTTGAGCTATGGAGGTGGTCCTCAGAGTATTGTCAATGTCACAGTATTTGGGTGTGTGCTGAGATGACTTGGCTCCTTTGTTTTCATGTTCTCATTCAGTTTAATAAGAAATTCAAATGCCTTTCAAAATAGTTATTTCCTCAGCTCTGCATTTTTAAATTTGATCTGATAAGCCAAGTAACTTGGGGATTAGGCCAACATCAGATTCACCACATATTTCAATTTTACATGTGCTCATGTTCTAAACTTGCAGCCTTTCCTCCTAGATAATAGACATTATCTTCTATGATATTTTGATTAATACCAAAGGTATATTTATCTCCTTCCTATCAGAATTGTTTTGACGGATTATGTTGCAGATGCAGATATATTTAACCTCTTAGTATGGCATGAAAAGGATGTCAATTACTTTTTCTAAATACCTACTTTATTTTGCTCTAGAGTAGAGCCTTTAGCTTTGCTTTGCATTTGAATAAATGTTATAAAAGTGGGAAGAATGTTGATGACATTGAACATTTTAGCTCCAGGGTTTGACACTCTAAATCTGGTTAAAATCTAAACTCTTTAATGTTTTTTATCTGTACTGACAAAAAAAAAAAGTAGTGTGGGCTGAAATTCTAAATGCCCCCTGAAAAGCAGCAGCACAGTCATTTGCTTGCTTTTAGCTATGATCCCTGGCTGTTTAACTAAAATAATTTTTGTTTCTCCTATAGCATTTTTCAGCCTAGTGATTGAGAACCTTTTGGAGTAACTGTGTAACCCAGCAGGAGGTTATTCAGATCCTATATTTACTACTAGTTTTTAAGTCCTATGGCTACAGTTGCTGACAGGCTTAGGGAAGACTGGTAGCTGCTTTGTAGTTTTCCCTTCCAGCAAGACCCGCGGTGTCAAGCGCCACATGGCTCTCTCCTAATCACAGGGGCGTGCTGCTGCAGAGCTGTTCTTATCATGTTTTCCTCGCAAGCCTCCATTCTAATAAGGAAAGTGCCAAGTGCCAGATTTCTCTATTGTAAACTAATGATCTCTGATTTGACAAGCAGAGATGAAAGTCAAATATTTTTTAGGCAGCAAGGGAGTTCAATACCCTGCTTGTTTGACATTGCTGAGGCATTTTGCTGATGGAATTTCTGCATGTTAATGTGAAAAGGTTTGGTGAAAATAATTTGTTTATTTAGAATTGAGTCTCAGACTAGTCATGGGAGTGCTTGGCTCATATGGGAAGAGGAAATGGCACGGAAGTGTCTGGGCAGAAGTGTTGTGGTTAATACAAGTATCAGCATTCCTCCCACTGGGGCAGCACAGAAGAAATACTCTTGTACAAAATGTATTGGGACTTGATCAGCATGTGTCTCTGACTGCTAAGTGACAGCTTGGTGGTGTTTTGTGGAATCAGTCCTTTCCAATTATCCATCAGGTGGCTTGAATTTCCTAGGTAAAACCAGGCAGTTTTAAACAAACGAAATAGAATTCCAAGTGGTGAAATCCACATTCTTAATTCTGCAAACTGTAGCTGTTACTTATAATAGGTACAGTGTAATGAAGGGGGATATGTAGTACAGTTTTTCACAGAATACAGCTTGGTAGTGCAAGTACTTCAAATGCATTTTTCATATTACTCTGTGGGGTTTTTTTTAAATGGAAGTTGTTGGCGTCACATCAGCCTCCGGTGTTTTGTGGCAACAAATATGGAGAAAATTGTAATAAACCAAGTCCTTAGAAAAATTGAAAGTGCTAGCAGAACTTAATTACTGGCAGAGGGCAGCAAGAAGAAAACTGACTGTCAGATGAATAGCTCCCCTAAAGGTTTTAATTTTTAATTATAGATTAAAGAAAGCCTTTGCTGAGTTGCCTAAGATCAATATGAAGTACAGACCATTCATCCACACTACAGTGCACTAGTGGCATAGTTACAAATATTCAAAAAGAAAATGGAAGCAATATAAACAGCCCTATTTTCTGAGAACAATAGTTTCAACCTCTGACTCTTCTATATGCTGTGGCGTACTGCAGACTATTCAGAGACAGTGGCCATGTTCCAAAGGTCTAGAAATACGCAACAGAAGAAAGATGTAATTAATGATTGCGTATATTCATCATGACGGAATTTTCCCCAAAGGTTCCCTCTGGTGTATTTTTGCCTGGCAGGTGAGGAGCTGCATCGTTACATAATGACATTTCCAGAGTGCAGTCCCTGGCACAGCCTGGGGAGCACAGCTCACTTCAGTGACACAGAGTTTTTGTCTGAACTGTGGCATTTTATTTCATTGCTTAATTTTTGCTCGGATTTAGTTACTAAATTACTGACCTTTATCTGCTCTGGGACTACTTATCTGAATTTATTAAATTAATAATTAATGTGTTGAATTATGATGTTTAACATAGCTAACAATTGTGCTATTCTACATGAAAAAATGAAATCAGAGTAAATTTTAATTTAGTGAACCTTAGATTCTTTTGTGTTCTGAATAATGCTGAGATGGGTACAATTATTTTAGTTTCATACTTAGATAAGAGTATTGTGTTGGGTTTTTTTAGATACCCTTCCTTTTGACATGTGAGATAGGGTTATCTGTGTTATCTCCAGTGACAATTTTCTGAGATAAACCATCTGTAACCAAGGGAGACACCCAGTGAGCTGCTGCATGGCTGATGTGAGCTCTGCCTGCACTGTCTTTGTGAAGTTTTACTCTTAACTCCTGGCACTCCTCACTCTGCTGTTCATAGGTTTGCAGAGGTGCTGACATGATAGCTTTTTTTGGTTTTATGAAAGCCAAGAGGATGTAAAGTTAAACTGAAGGGAACGGGGAACACATAGTGCTGGTGCTGTTTGCTGCAAACACCAAAGGTAATAAAGGGTAATAAAGGGTTGTGGAGGTATCTAATTCACTACATAATTGATAAGTAGCAATTACCTTTATAAATCAAATTAACAAGACAATACTGATGTTCTTTAAGTTACCCATCATTCTGTCAGTACTGCTGGTTAACGCCACCAAAATATTGTCTTTTTTTTTTCTGGTTTATATGTCAGAATACAATGTCAGAGACAGAAAAAAATCATGACTGAGGCAGACTGTACCTTATAAGAGAGTTTCAGAAGGGAACTCATCACCTGTGTAAAACTGCAGAAGAAAATATCTTCTGGCAGAAAAGTGCTTGAGTGAGACTGTCTTAGAATATGAAAAATTCTTAAGTGCTGACGTGGGGGCATGGGTGGATGGTGCTGTCTTCCACTTGTGGAGCTGACAGGGAGGACAGGACACAGTCCCATGAGCAGCATGCTCAGGGGAGCAGCTGAGGTTACTGGCAGGTAATGAGTTCTCTCAGGTGCTCCTTTCTGTGGGTGCCCTCTCCCACAAATCTCTTATAAAAGATGGAAGCTCCTAGAAAGCCCATGAGAGATTACAGCTCTATGCCTTTCTATATGGCAGCCTTTTGAAAAATGTTGGGTAATGTTCCTTGTATTTTACTTTATAGCAACTTTAGTTGTCAAAATTGTGAAAACTTCTTTGCACTTGCTACCAGCGCAAGGAGCTGTGGAGGGAGGGGACTTGTTTTGCAGAAATTGTTTAGCTCAGCTGTTTTGGCAGGTTTCTTGGTGCTGCTCTTTAGCTGTTAATATTCTTAAGAGAATGCTAGAATTGCTCATCTTTTAGCAGTGGAATAGAAAGCTTTTTGCAATAACTCTGGCTTAGCAGGCACACATTGTTTATGAGCTCTTTTCCTCTTGCCCGCAGTTAGCAGAAGGAGGTGTTTGGGCTGGTATGATTCTGCCTGCAGTGTTCTTCATTTGATGTTGCTGTCTAAAAGCACCAAAGGCAGAGGGCTGTGGGACATATTTATACCAGGGAGAAAGCTGTAAGAAATCCCAATATTATTTCAGCACTGCATGTCACAGAAAAGCATTGTTTGAGGTTATTGTTGCAGATGAAGAAGTGAAGTTAAAGGGTAAAAACTAAGAAACTGCAAACAGTGGATGCAGCTGGCAAGAAGCATCTGGTCATCAGCCAAAGCATCAGACTGCAATAAATACAAAGTGATATTTCAAGGTGAAAAAGTTAGAATGGCTCTAGCATTAGATAGCTACAAAGTGTGTATTCAAGAAGAGCATTAAAAGAATTATACGAGAACTTTTCTTTATAATTCTTTGTAGCTGTATACATCTGAGAAAATAGTGAGTCAAAGAGAACACTTCAATGTGTGGCTGTAGAGAGACTCCTGAGTGGTGTTCTGCAACCATTCTGTCTGTGGGTGTGGGTGTGTTTCCCAGGCTCTTGGGAGGGTTGCAGAGACCTTGCCATGAACATGCTGTCTGCCCTGAGTTCACTTCTTTTGCTCCAATGGCCTTGCTAAGCTCTCTGGTATTAAGATAACTGTGACACAGAGCCATTTGTACCTAAGCAGTGGTACTGTTTCTAACTCCAGGGCTCCCTATGAATGGCCTTTCTCCTTGCTGTGACTTCTATTTTGTATGCATACCGTTGGACAATATACATCATCCCAAATATTTTAGAAATTAATGTACTGTATCAATATTTTAAAGAGCTCTGAAGTTTGTGAATGTCATTGTGAGAGGAAGCATAGGAGACAGGAGTCAGAAGAGCTTTGGGCTGTCTGCCCATTTTGGTCACAGATGTGCTGTATGACCTTGGCCAGCCGTGTAGAATTGCCTCAAGCTCAGACCCTTTCTTGTACTGGGAGTAGTTCTGATGACTGCAGAGAAGACTTCACATGCTGTGAAGTACTATTCAAAGCTGTTGAGTGTAATCTTTAATAATTTTTATGATACTTTTGTCTGTAAATAATTTATTTCCTTCACAGAGGTGCTAGAGATTAGCTGAACATTTCACATTCATAAATGAAAGGGCTCTTGCTTTATGAAAGCGGGTTATTGCTGTGTGGAGAAGGTGAATTTGAGATCTAAGCAGAAGTGTTTCAGTAGAGTGATTTTTAATTTTGCAAATTAAAACCTTACAGTGAAATTCAGCTGCATGTGGGGATTATCCAGGCCTTGTTTGTGGTGGGGCCAAAGGGTAAAGTAGAATTTCCCTGTGTTTCCTGGAGTTCTCTTCCTTTTGCAGAATTTTGTGTGACAGGTGTTATTTTCATTAAATATAGTATTAGAACCCAAACAAAACCACAAGTCTGATAAATATAATTTTGTCCAAGCTTGCATGTGTTTTTGTTGTAGGGTGGGAGAGTTCAGAGTTTTGGTTCCAAAGCTCTCTATACCAACAGCAAGGCATGCCACTGTCATGGATTTTTAAAGCAACTGTATGAAGGAGACTGGAAGGATGGACAGAGGAAATAAAAATCTCAAAGCAGCAACAGGAACTCATAAGGTTTGAAGGGAAAAACAAAGAAAAAAAGTTGCTCTTTAGCAACTCTATTTGCGGTTCACATCCTATAACCAGGGCTTCTCTCTATGCCTTCCCACTCTAGGAATTAAACTTCACAGACTTTGGAGTCTTTGCTTTCTTTATGGTTTCTTTGACCAGCAATTTAGAGACCTGCTTCCCTGGACTGAACCATTACGAGTAAATTTAACCCATTTCTTTAATGGAAATCATTAGAGTGTGACTCAGAGCACCTTCTGGTTTTGCTGGTTTTTCATGGGCCATAGTTTAGAGAGAAATCAGAGCATATTGTGCATCAAGAGACATTGTGATCTTTCCAGTAGTGAGATGGGTAGAGAACAGTAAAGTTAATTTTGATCTAGAAGTCAGGGTATACAAGTCTGAACCATAAAAATCAGAGATACTCCCAAAGAAAAATATGGTAGGGATTTTATACCGGGAACAGGAAGATATTTCAAAGTCATAGGAGAATTTAAGCTGTTGGGCAGTAATTGCAAAAATTGGAGTGGAGCCAGCATGCTTGGACTGGTGTACCTGACTTTTACAAATGGCTCTATGAAATCTTAATGATGAGAAAATGTCAAAGACTCAGGCTTTACTCCTTAGGCAGAATGTCATCTCTTGATGTATTCCAGGAGAACTTGTTGGTTATTTGCTTCCTCAATAAAAAGAACATTTCTGTGAATCACTAGCATAAACCCATCTAACACCTCTGGTTTTGTGGAAGGTTCCCATTCAGATTATTTCACTACTATAGGATTTGCAATCAGAAATGAAAAAAAAAAAATTGTACAATAAACATATGTAAATTTAAAAGCCTTGCAAAATTAAAGAAATATAGAAATTGCCTTCATTATGAAGTACCCTTAAACAGATTTTGCAGAAAGTTTAAATTCTTCCTGGTGTTCCCTAGAGTGAATGTGGCTCAGTAAGCTGTCATCCTGCTATATTTGTTGATCAACTGAGGTGGGAAGTCAAATCTGAATTTCTTGTTTCAGTCTTTCTGAAAAAAGGCCATTATCCATTAGTCTGTATGGTTCCATTGGACAACTTGCTCTCTGAAGAGTGTTAGAAGCAATTTTAAAAGAATTGCAAATTGTGTAGGTTTTTACTTCGATCAGAGGTTTGAAGACAAAATTAAACAGCAGAACATCTCAAACGTTTGTTCTAACTTCTGTCAAGAATAGACTGTCAGATGCAGAGCTTTAAAAGAAAATATTATAGATCTTATTTTCTGTAACCTCTTTTTTTTCCCCATAAGCAGCTTGACAAATATAGTATTTCATCATATGTTCATCCTGCTGAGCACTTATAAATTTAAATAAATGTAATAGAGGTTAGGATGTGGCTGATGTCACTTGACCTGCTCAGTACATATTGACAAAAATCAGGAAAATTTTATAGGCAAATTCTGATCTATCATCTCCTCACAGACTACAGCCATGGTATTAATGGAAAAAGGAAGGTACTTTATCAATTGTGACATACAGCAGGAGCCTTACCTCATGTATTGGTAACTTTCAACCTTTTTTCACTTATGGACCACTGTTGGTTGAATTTAGTTTCTTGTGTTGCAAGTTTAAACCTACTGAACATGGGCTTTCTGCTCTTAGTGACATATTGCAGAACTTTTATAAATATTGCAGAGCTCCTGCCAGGGGTCCACAGATCCCCAGACTAAAGCCTCAGGTTCACACACAAACCTCTGTTGGATGGATGCCATCCTTGGTTGGACTGAAATGTTTTAGAGCTCTTTGTGTGAGTGTGTCCTGCATTAATGGAGTCATAAAAGAACAAGGGAATAGGTAAGCAAACCCTCACTCAGCTTTTTCAGGCTAAACCTGTAAGCATGGTCATTCTCACCTCAGTTCTCCCAGTTCCACCCAGTATCTCCTACAGAACTTATGTCTGACTGCTGCTTCCACAGACTGTTCCAAACATGTTAAGTGGTTTAAAACTGATGACTCCCTATGCCTCAAATGTTGAATAAGCTTCCCACTAAAACAAATGACTGTTTGTAGTGGAGCTTTATAGTAGGGATATGTTTTGATGCTTAAGTTGGCAAGAGTTACGCTCTATAACTCTGTGGATAAACAGTTGCAAATAACATTACTCCTTTGTTTTTAAGCTCTTATTCAAGAATATTGCATTGTTACATTTTATTGTGCTGAAGTCAGAAAAATTAGGTAGTGCTTGCAGCTGAAAACACTGGTTTATTTCAAGGTTTTATATGTATTATATATTTTTAAAGCAGTAATTGCAGGATATGGCTTACAGGTCTTTTTCTCACACAAGATCCTCTTGCAAGATTTGGAGGGATAGCGATTTTCTCTCATTTCTCTGTGCACTTCAGGTCCAAGGCACTTGTGTGTTAAAATCTAGTGTTTTTTCTTAGAAAACAAAGGAAGGAACATTTAAAAAAAATCAGCATACACTAAAAATCTCTATAAGTAGAAACTAAAATAATGCTAGTGGTCTATTACTCCCTTCTGGACATAAAAAATGGGGTCAGAAAGGCTAGAAAGACAGCAGAAGGGTGGAAAAAGAGCAAAAATGGGGGAACTCTGGGAGGTTGTGTACAATATATATATATATAAGCTATAATTAGGAAGCTACATGGGAGAACTTGTTTTTAACAAAAGGAAGATGTATAATTTAACTGGAAAGGTTCACTGAGATTTTTTGTAAAAGAAAAACAGAGGAGTATAAAGGAGAGAAGAGAGTGTTTCCAAAAACTACTGACAAAATTGTCATTCTCAGGCTCCCCTGAGAGGGAACACTGGCAAGAATATGAAATAAAAAGGTCAGAGAAATAATAATTGGAAATGGCTATTTATAGCCACTACTGCATACCTCCTAGGTGTTTTAGCATATGAAAATGCAAACTAAACCAGGAGAAGTTAATGCAAGTAAGAAAGGTCAAGGAAATAGTATTTCCTAAATGGAGTTAATTGGATCTTTGTGGAATTTTTGGAGTGGAAAAACCATTTTGTAGGTGAAAAAAAATAGCTGTAGGAAATGTAGAAAGTATTTAGAAAAATACATTGCTGTACTTCTAATAATATTTTTTTGTGTCTTGCATAAAAATGTTTTGGATATGTAGGAGAAAAGTGTTTCAGGTCCATACCATCTTTGCAGAGCAGAATTACTGAAAACTCTATGTCCCAGTGGAGGTTGTTAATGAAAACACAGAGATGAAAATGACTGAAGAAATCTCAAATTTATGCTCTGGGCTAAGGGAATGAAACCTACAATGATTATTATTGAAAGGTCTTCATTGAAGGCATTACTAGAAGTTATACATTAAAGAGCAAAGCAAATCCAACTTCCAGTTGTGCCCATAAGGTAAGAAAGGCAGTTGACAACTGTCAGGAAAGCTTGGGCGAAGATGCCCAGGGCTGCAGAGATCCAGAACAGCCCCTCTGCAGGAGAGGCTGCAGCCCTTGGCTGCTGCTCAGCCACTTGGCAGAGCCAGTACCTTGTCCAGGGGCTGAGTGAGCCGCTGGAGGTTCTGAACTTGGAGAGTTGTCTAGGCGTGCTTGAATCAGGTCATCACTCTTTGTTATTGTGGTGATTCCACACTGTTTTGATCATTGCTCAGGCTCACTGAACTTTAAAGTAGCGCTGCTTTGCTGAGCTGTTGTGACTAATGAGCTCGGCTGTCTGGGGGAGGTACCACACTCGTTGCTATTCATCACCAAGCTCGCTGAAGCTCCCTCCCTGCCCGCCCCCGAGGCAGTGCTGACTGAGGCACTTTTAACAGCAGAATTGGAGTCCTCACACAGAACTTTCTTGTGAGAGCTCTGAATGCCATCAAACTTTCATTGTCAGGTACTCTTTGAAATGAGGAGTACTGTACCCATCATTGCAGACTTCTGATATTCTAACTACCTGCAAGCAATTTGTGTCAAAGACCTAGTGTTGGAGTTTTCCCTTTTCCATTGATCTCTTAGAGTTTAAGAATGGTAAAAAGAATGGAACTGGAAAATGTCACTAAAACGTAGAAATTGTTGAAGGCGTTTAATCTTTTTATAACCATTAGTAATTGCAGGGGAGCCACCTCTGCCCAGCAGCCAACAGTCTGGGATAGTCTAATTGCAGCAGATTCTATGTGTGTTAATGCCTGTGTCTTTTTCATGATTATTTTTTTCAGATGTACATTTTTTTCTCTCTATTTCATGGGAGAATAAGAGATTAGTTTATACCTTTATCACCACTGAACAACATAATTGCTAATAGCATTTCAGTTACACTTTAAAGTTTTTCAGTCATAACCTTATAAATTTTTTTGTGTTAATTAATTTAAGTAGGGCAAGAATTTTGAGTCTGTGTATCACTCTGTGTATAAAACCTCTTTTATAGACTTACTAATCTATCAATTCAAATGTCATTCCTTGAATTTTATTTTGCTTTATTCCACTGGTTGGCGTGGTGTTATGCATTTTATAAGTGAAAGAACCAACTTGTGAGTTGTCTGTTGGTATCACATGAATTTATTTTTAAAACATCCCAAATATAACTGTAACTCAATTGAATTCTCTTTTTAATAATGTTTGATTTATTTAAAAAGACAAAGCTGAAGTGATCAGCTTTAAGCAAGAGCAAAGGCTTTAACTAATTGTCTTCAATGGAGTTAAATTATCAGGTAAAATAATACAAGGCACTGTTTATTTCATCCATGCCAGTGCTGTCAACTTCCAGTTCTGGAGACAGTAAGCAAACTAGAAGTCAAACCTATTGTCTGGAAAGTATTTGTCTGATTTATCTGGAGTTTCCAGATTACCCTTAATTCTTTCTCCAGCTACACAGTTCAGGAACCTTTTGCCAATAACCGGTGAACCAGAATTTTCTGCTGCATGAAATGCTACCAACAGGTTGACTCATCAAAACCAACTCAGGATAATTTCTGGGGTGTTTTTGCTGTGATTGGTGAATATGGACATGAATTTTTACACACATCTTGGTGTTGGACTGTCTGGAATCATGAATAACAATCATGACAACCATCATTGGTGTGAGAGAGATTCATGATTCTGTATGCATATGCTTTTTGGATCTTTTTCTTCTATAATAAAACTCATCAAGTCTAAGTAGTGTGACATAATTAGGTAGGAAATATGGCAAGAGCAGGGCTGTGAAGTGTGCTGCTTTGTACAGTTTCTTGTTAAGGGTGCAACATTACTGAAATAGATTTATTTGTGTTTACATTTTAGAGTTTTATTGTTGTGTCATCGACGAAAAGCAGTTCTGTCTGACGCTCTGATTTTGAAAAGATTTTTCTTGCTGTACTTTGCAAGTTTTCCCTTGAACTTACTTTTCTTTCTCTGTTGGAAATGATAGGAAAAATTTGTCCCCATTGAGGAAATAGTTCAAAAAAATATAGTACTAAAATGAAGTATAAATCAAACTGCAGCTGATGAACGAGTGAATGTCTAGGACGTGTTGATGCTGGATTGTTTAGGAGGAAAACTGATGTCCATGTGAGGGCCTTTAAGAGTAGCAGAGAGCTCTGAAGTACAGAAAGGGAATCAAGAGGAATAAGAAGTTGGAGGACACACAGAATGCTATTTTCCTATTTATATTTTTAATTTATATGGGTTGAGCCATAAAAATCTGAATGTCTTCTGGTGAAGTTAATTATGAGAATTGCCTCATAACTAAGTGACAGAAACATCCCAAGGGAAAGACCAGATATTGAACTATATGATCTTTCCAAAAGTAGCTAATGAGGGCACAGGAATGCCTGATTGCAAGCAGATGAGAAATTTGTCTTCTCCATTCATAATAATTTTTATATGTTTGAATGTATAATTTGCACTACAAAAATGTTGAAACATGGTCTATGATCTGTACAGAAATGTGTAATTAAATAATGAAGCTACTCCTTTTGCAGAACTACTTGGTATCATTTATACACTTACAAAGGAATATGTTTTTGGTGTCACATTAGCCATGTTTAACACAGATACAGTTCATGGTTTTGTTTGTTTTCTGCTCCAGGAAAACTTCTGTCCTTAATGTTATGCTTAAAGCTCCTCAAATTTCTTTTTCTGGCTGATGACCTCTGTCCTTGTAAGTGACTTTTTTTGGGTAGAGCAGCATCAGATTCTTTCCAGAGGTTCTGGTATTTCTCTGTTGTAGTTCATTGTTATATTTACCACTTTACTAGTGAAGAGGAAAAGAAATTAGGTCATAATTTTCCATAGGTCCCTTTTAATCTTCCTGATGTATTTGAACTCCATGATATTTAGTGCTTCCAATATGTTACTTGCTATCAGTTTTGGTCTCTCAGGTGGCCATCTCACCATTTATTATGGTTGTTCTAGAGCACCAATAGTGACCTGCATTCGTGATCAATTGCTGAACTTAATTGTTCCATATAAATAATTTTGATCAATATAATTCTGTCCTAAAACTCTTGATGCACTGAAAAACATTTCTCCCTCTGAAAGGCATTGAAACAAAGGCAGGACCAGCCATAATTTGTTCCTTTTTAGTGACAATATTTTGGAAGTAAAACTTTGAAGATCTAGTGAAATATCAATAGATAAAACAAATGGAAAACTGCCCAATAAATGAAAAGTCTTTTCACTCTTATTAATTGGAGCATGATACCTGATGTAGTTAAAAGGAGAAATTGATGTTCATACCAGCTGGATATAAAGCTGTGCATGTTCTCCTGTTCTAGCCTCTCAACATGAAAAACCCAATGGCAGGAAAAAGCCTCTTTCCTGTAGGGGTTAAATAAATTAAAAAAAGATTTTTCTTTGAAGATGTTCTGACCATAGTAATTCTTGAATATTTGAAGTATAGAAAGGTTAAGACAAGGATAGAACTTTTCTTTCTTCAAAAAACATCAGGTTAAAGGCAAAGCAATCTGTGGAATGGTTGTTGTTAGTATTTTTATTTCAGGATGGACCTTCACAAGGTTAGAGATTGAAAGACAGAGAAAGAAAACAAACATTATATCTGCATTAAACCAAAGAGTTTAATATTCATGGTGGTACTGTAATATACACTGTGCTGGGATATCTTTCTATTTTTGTGGAAGAGAAAAAAACCCCTCAAATCCTTTTTAAAAAAATGCTATTTTCTCCATTGTGGGAACAAATTTTCTCAATTGCTGCATTCCTGATAACATTACAGTAGAATGGTATGTTGTCTCATTTAGCAAAGTAGCTTCATTAATGTAATTCTCTTTAGGTTAGAGTTCTGTCAGTGACCAATATTGAAACCATAAAAGGCTTTATTTTCTTTGTATATGAAAGAAATAAAATATGCATTAGTTTATGGGTCTCATAACTCTACTAAGAGAAGAGATGGCAAGAAATGGTCATCACGTATTTGAAGTAAGATAACATTTGAACAACTTACAGCTCAATTTGGAAACTATTTTTTCCTCTTTCAAGAAAATTCCCTTGGAAGAAGTTACCTCTGCACTATTCCTGCCTTTTTTTTCTATTTCTGCATGTTTATGCACTGTTAAAATCATATGAATCATTTGCAGATAAGGAGATCTGGCTGGGCCTGGGACCCAAATGAACAAACACCTTCCCTTAGGGTTGCTCCATGCTCAAGGGCAAAGGCATCACTTGTGGCCCTGTTGTGAGAACACGGTGTGTGGGTGTTGATGGCCCACCCAGCCCAGGGTTTGTTTTTCAGCAGTGATGGCAGGAGATGTGGTTTAGGGAGACATCAATGAACTTGATTGTTAATATGGAGAGAGAGAACCAAACCCCACAAGGCCGAGAGAATAATGAATATTATGAAATGTAATTCTTGTCAAAACTGGTTTAGGAAAAGCAGACAATAATTGAGATAAATGACTATGCTCCACTGCACATCCTCCTCCCTTCCTTCCAACCCCCTAGCACTACAGGGACATATGAATGTGCTTTTGGTTTTTTTTAGAGTTGGCTCTTTGTCAAGGTTACCATTACTTGACTTTCTGATACTGTGTTGGAAAGCTCTAGTCAAATTCATTGATGTCATGTCTGGAATATAAGGCATGACTTCCAGGGCTTCTCTTAGCAACATGCACTAACTGAGCAAAAATAGTCATGTGCACTTCAATAAATGCAACCATTTGAGGGGTTTGGAGTTCATGTGATTGTAATGAGAAAGAAATTTCATCACGCAGCAACCAGAGACTCCCTACAGCAAGTGAGAATGAAGGGAAAATCTGTACTGAAGAATAAAATTTTCTCTTGCATAAGTTTTAAGTGCGTTTGTTTGATCCGTGAAAGGATCTCTTTCCATGTCAAATCATTAATGTTATGTTGGCTTAGAAATGCCTGAGCAAGCCCAGGAGATTGTAACTGCTGGCATGTGAGGAGTCATCCCTTAAGGTCATCCCCAGGCTGGTGACAGGGGCCAGTTGTGCCACTGCATGTGCAGACAGGTGGGACTGAGCTTCCCTTTATTCTCATTTCCTGGAGTAAGATACCCTTGGCAGGGATAATGTCAGTGTTGTAGTGTAGTGTTTTAACCCCAGCCAGCAACCAAACTCCAAGCAACAGTTTTCTTTCCCTGGAGGTGGCTCTAAGATGGGTCTGTTAACATGTACTTGTTCAGAATTTCTGAGCACTGAAAGAAACCCAAGGACCTAAGAAACCCAAAAGTGTCTGGTGGAAACACAAATAATTTTCAGAAGAGGGACTTTTTAGAATCTTCTTCGAGGCAAAGTTTGTAGAGATATACCTACCAAAAATGACCTAATCTAGAGAGAATTTTATTGACTTCTCAACAGTGCCAGATTAGGGCTCTGACTCAGCAATGGTAATTTGAGTAACTTCCATAGTGCCAGTTACTAAAGTGCATTTTAAGAACTGGAGCTTTGGAAATTGAAGTCCATCATTTTAAATGCAGGAATAAATGTATCATAGTCTTCTAAAATAACCCAGAAAAGAAGCAGGTTAATTTTGAGGTATAATACTGTCAGGATACAGGGGGGAACTATCTGTTACTGTTTCT
This sequence comes from Polioptila caerulea, assembly GCA_013397295.1. Taxonomy (NCBI): domain Eukaryota; kingdom Metazoa; phylum Chordata; class Aves; order Passeriformes; family Certhiidae; genus Polioptila; species Polioptila caerulea. The sequence continues at coordinate 802,324 of VYXF01010846.1, read as the reverse complement.
GAGCATTCTGAAGAAGCTGAGTCAGTGCTGGAAGGAAATGCATGTGGAGGTGGGAAATTGCAGCCGGGCTCCTTCAGGTGCAGGTGCTTCCCTTTCCCTTTAGCTGTAGTGTGGAGCTGTGGTTTCTCCAGCTTGGGGAGTGAGCAGAGATGAAGTCTGGTGGCTGTGCTGTGTCTTATTTGTCCCACAAATGTGTCCTTTGCTGGCCATGTACTCTGCTCTGTAACTCCTGCTGCACAGCCCAGCTTGGATCCTTCCTCTGGGCATTGGTGCTGGGAGCAGGGACCTGGCCAGTGATGCCAAGTGCTTGTGAGCTTTGAGTTGGCCACCACCAAATTGCACCTTCTCCCCAGCTTCTTATCCAGAGACAGTTTGTCCTTTAGGTCTTGAGATCATACCTGGTTTGAATCCACCCTTATTGCTACGCTGGTTTGGCAGCAAACTTTATTTACAATTTGTAATTACCTTACAGCCTTATTACAGCAGACACCTGGTACTTGCTGTTACATTTAAGGTTGCAAAACAGTTTCCATAGCAACAGCTGTCTCTGTACACCGTAATTTTGCAGAGCGTTTCCTTATTGGCCAAAAAAAACTCCACAATTACTTTCTGTCCAAGGTTTAATTTTCTCATCAATCAATTCTAAATTAATTTGAGGTGAAATAATATATTTCTCATTAGAAAAAAAAAAAACCCAAACCAACCCAACCCATTTTCTTCTGGGAAAAACGATTGTAAAAATAGACAGGCTGAGGACTATTAGTATTGCTTAGACTGAGAAAAAAGGTTTTGCTTTAAAAAAGGTTTTGCTTTAATTTAGTTTTAATGAAAGTAAGATAATACCATGGATGTATGAGGCAGTGATTTTTTTTTTTGACCATTTAGTTTTACTGTCTGTCCTTTCACTTGACTTGTTTGATAGCTTTAAATACTTACATATTTAAAAAAAAGTAACAGCTATCTACCTGAAATATTACCTTTGTTTTTGACACATATTGTACTTTGAATAATAGATGTCCAATCAGTAAAAATGACCCCGAGTGTTCAGGCTGCATTCATTCCTTTCACTCTGTGTATGTGTATTGTTAGAATCAGTCAAAGCTAAAGCCGTGCTGGAAGACTGGGAGCCTCTAGCTTTGAATTTATCCAATCTGACCTGTATTAGACCCAGGATTTGCTGCTTTAAATATTTTTAACTCAAATTTAGCAAAGTGATTTTCATCAGACTTAACTGACTCCTGAGGAAACCCACAAAACAAATGTAATTTGAAGAAAAATACCATGTTAGTCCTAACATTTTTTGCATTTAATAAAATCCATTGTAAACTGATATAATCTCATTATTGTTGTTTCTGATCTCATTCTGTCTATATTCAACCATTGTTTCTTAATTCTAACATTTGTGGATTTCTTTGGTTTCTCAAGATTTATGTAAACTCTTTGGATTGTCTTTTTGGAATATTCTGCACAATCTACTTTTTTCAGTTTGGTGGATTCCAATCAATGTAAATCTCATTTAAAGCATTTGAAAGACTTAAATCACAGACATATATAAAGACCCAAAATTTGGGGGTAGCAAAATATATTAGGAGTCAAGATACATTTTTGTTCCTTTTAACAGCACAAATACTATAAATATAGATCTAGAAATGCACAATCAGCACTCAGAGTTATTGACAATTTTTTCTGCATCACCTTTATGCCCACAGCAGCTGCAGCAGAATTCCAGACCTTCCATTCCACTTTCTGGTTGCCAGCATGACCCCAAATGCTCTCTTATCCAACAGAAGGAGTCTTTTTTCTTAAAAAAAAAAAAAGTGGAGGTTAATTGCTTGTTTGTGTCTTGAGAGCTCAGGAGAAAATCACAGTGTTATGTTAAAATGGTATTTATTCTTTTTGTACATATGTTACAATAATTTTCAGTAATCTGAAGCTATCAGTTTTATTGATGCCATGCAATAACTTCCTACTCAGGCTAAATATATTTGAATCAGTTTTTATGCTACTATACTTTTTGTGTGAGGGAGTAATTTGATGAAAATTACTTAATTATAAGTATAAAGTTAAAAGCGTTAAATAGTGCAAATAGTCTGGATACTAAAGCTGGTTACATTAATATAATGTGACCCTATGTTTTTCATTTAGCAGTAACATGATTATCATTGTAATTTCAATGCATTCAAAATAAGAGGCTGCAGAACTTGGGCTGCCAGTCTGAGATGCATTCAGTCTTTTTGAAGGCTGTGATGATAGAGATTTCTGGAAGGAAGTATATTTTCCAACATACTTGTGGTCTGGGAATAAATTCTGCTTGTAAGAGCACCAAAATACATATTTACTTTTAAAAAGACAAGGGGTCCAAATCTTATTTGAATAAGTACTCAGTTTGTCATTGTCATATTCTACTGTTATAAATGAATGGTATATTTTAGACAGTTACATGGCACAGGAAATACCTAATTTTCCCACTGACATTAAAAATGTATTTTATAAAGTGTCAGAGGTACTTAGTTCTATTGAAATTCAATTCTTTTCACAATTTTGAACCATACCCCTTTAAATTGGTTGTTCAGTAGCAGATTAGCACAAAGGCACATTTACATTCACGTTTTCACCCTTGTTTGTATCCCTCATCCATCAAGTGCAGACCCTCTGAGTTTTTATTATATTTTTATTGAAACATTAATACGTAATGTGAGAGTGCAAAAAGCTTGAATATGTGAAAGGAAATAAATCACTGCCACCTAAAATATTATTCTGAGAAATTGAAAAGAGGACATGGATCTTTTGCTGCTTCTGTGCAGATGCTGACTTTTAGAAGCTGATGATATTACTTAGCATCTGCTGAATGTGTCTGTATCTTGAGCCTGGTGGGTTATTATTTTTCCATTACAGCTGTGTTCCTGGGTTGTTCTATAATAGTAACGTAGTTTTTGCAGACTGACACCACAAATTATGTGGCAATATTAAACTATCTTTACTCTTGGTGTTTGAATAACAGGAGGAGGTCAATAAAACAGATGAAAGTTGAGGTTTACGTAGACAGTTCCAGCTAGAAAGGCAAGATGATGAGTGTTGCATATTCAATAGCAGAGTGTTCCCATGAAAATGAATATTCAAGAGTGCCTTTATTAATGAGACAGGACATCAAGTTAAATGGAAAACCAACACATTTTTCCTGAAAAAGAAGTCCTGGGTGCGTAGGCAGCTTCTGCAATTGCCTTTCTTTTCATTGCTACATTTTGTGCAGTGTATTTCCAAACACTTTTTGTAAGATGATTTCTCTTGGAATCACTGTCTCCTAACATTTGTGGCTTGACATTAGTGTTTGATGTCTGAGATTGCTTCAGAAAGTTTAAAAACTAAGAAATACTTTCTTTTCAATCCTCCAAGCAACCTTCTTGTTTTAAGCCAGGTAGCTTGGAGGAGTCCAGGTGGACTGCACAAACACATCTGTGTTTATCAAACTGCTCTGCATCTTTTTTGAAAAGAGAAGAGACTTTTAACAGGACCAACTTGCTAGGAAAACAATTATTATATTTTGACTGCTGACTGACATTGATGATATTTGAATCAGTATTGCCCAGTAAAAGTTATCTGTTCCAGGCTTTGCAGAAGATTGACCACTTTCCAACTCCCCAACCACCACTTTTACTGCCTAAAACACTGTAATAACACTGGGAACATTTTGTACTTGGGGTTTTCTTAGATTTTTGGGCTTGGAGAGAAATTGACAGTAGGTTCAGGGAGATTCTCAGCTAATATTCTGTGCCTGTTGACTTGAAACTATTAAATTTTTCCAGATGCTGCCATGCATCTTCTTTCATTACAGGCCATGCAATTCTGCTCTGTTTTAAATGTAGCATAAAAAATTAGAAGAATGTATTAATTTTATGAATTGGTATTTGTACTACCTGTATAAGGCACCTGGCACATACCTTGCTTTCAGAATTTGTTTTTAAGAGCATGTGCTTGATGTCTGTGACCCCCATTGCATATTTGACTGATTTCTTCAGTGTCTATTATCAGCCACTGGCATTATAAATATTGTAACATGGGTATTAACCTTTTGCTTTGTACCTTTTTGTAATGCTAGGATATTTTATTGATGATTAATAATTAATAACTGCCATTCTGTTTTGTTTCCTTTGTTTCCAAATCTACCGCATTGCTGACTTCAAGTAGGATTAAACCAGTGTTTCAATTTGAAATGTAGTATTCTTGGCAGGGATGTTTTTACTGTTATACATACACAGGAAGGGAAAGAAGGAAAAAGTTTGGGGAGATGGCTACTTGACAATTCTTGTCTTTTTTTTTAATAGCTTTTTTTTTATTATTTTAAAAGAAGTCGCAAAGTACATTGGATTAAATAAATATTGTATTAAATCAAAATATGACAAAGAAACACAAACCCAAAAAGAACCAAGTTTTCTATTTAAAGAAATATCTGAAAAATGGGCTGATTATACAAGAGAGATTTTATCTGGCGGGGGCGAAAGAGTAAAGTTAAGATTTTTCTTTATTTTTAAGTTTCAACTTCCTAACTAAGCACAGAAGTCATGCAAATGAGGAAAAGGTGAAGCAATTGAATAATTTGAAAGTGAAACATGTCTCATCTTGGAATCAGGAGGGAATTTAAGGGACTATTTGATATAGACTCTCTTTCAAGTCTATTAGCTAGGATCTTTCAGTTTTAGAACTTGAACTGGAAAAAGTTCTAGCCTTTAGAAGTTAAAACTACTTGCTCTATTTAAGGCATTGTGCTTCAGCTTGGAAGCATTTAAGGCAAAGTCACCTGACTGGGAGCTGACCAGAGCTGATTTATTATATGGATTGTTGTCTTGTGTAGAGATCTGTGGAGAGCAGGACTTGCTAATTATATATCTTAGATTGAAAAGAAATATTTAATAATACTTTTACCAGAACTATCAGATATTTCTACAAGAAGCAGATTTAGTTAGAATGACATTCTGTACTATTAGCAAACCTTCATTGTATGTGTGTGGCCCATCTGGCAACGTCAGGCACTTATCAGGATGAGGAACACAAGCAATCTATTACTCACACTGCAGGCTCAGTTTGTTCCCAACTTTAAACCACTCTTCTGGAAAACAACTTGGTCTTCTGGAGCTGACAGCTGGAGAGGGACTGGTATGTGTAAAAGCAACTAATGGACCCATTTCCTCTACATTGATTTAATTATTCCTTTTGGTCTTATGTCTCTAAAATGTACCTGGCCATACTTAAACTTGCTTACAGTTTAGCTGTACACCAGTAAGAAAAGGTAGTTGGCTTCCCTTGGCAAGTCACTCCCTGCAAACCTCCTACATTTGTAGCTCTCTCTGCACTAGGTCTGTCCTCATCTTCACCTCATACTTCCCTTCTGTTGCCTCTTTCTGGAACTGAAATTGTATTCTCTGGATTTTAACACAGGGAATTCTCCTTTCTACTGTTCAGACAGGAAGCACATTGATAAGTTTCATATTTGCATTTTTTTTTTTCATCTTTTATAGGAAAATTTTCTGGGCCCAGGGATTTTACCCCTCCTTTTTATAATTTCTTTCCTTTTCATGTGCATTAATTCTCAGATTCTCAGGTGCAATTTCTCAGATTCTTCTTTTCAAAGAATTGACCTGCTGTAGGAACCCTCCACATGGTCACTGCAATGGAAAGCAACATGGATAATGCACTTAGTGTCTCTGCTCAGAGTTCATCCAATCTGGTTTTGGTCTAAAAGGCCTCTAGATCCACATCTAAATAGTATAAAAAGCCTCAGAATCAATTAATACAAAGCAAATGAAATATCTAGTTATAAACTACAGGGTCGTACAATCTTCCAGTAATGAATTGTTCCCCAGGAGAGCCCTGAGTAGTCCTGTAAAAAGAAAAATGTAACTGTTTGTTACTAAAATACTCTCCATCTTCACTCTTGAAGTATGTAAGAATGGATACTTGGTTCTTCTGCTTGGTTATTTTTTTCCACTTGATTTTAGAAACAAATCACATGCAAACCATCAGTTACTATGTTGCAAGTGTGACCTTCATTTTTAGGTTGCCTGTGCTTTACAGCTAGCTAATATTAGCCTTTTGCCTTTTCTGGATTCAAGAATTGAACACCAGCCTTTTCTACCAATTACTACTGAAAGTAAATTCCAGATTTGTCTTGGAAAAGAATCCCTCTGAAAACCAAGTAAGGAAATCTGAGACGTTTTTGAAATATGACTTTTAATTTCCTGCGCTTCAACATCCCCATCAGTAGAAGGGCCAAGCCAGCTGGATGTTGAGGAGGCTTGTCAGCTTAGTAATAAACTGGAAGGAAGTCATTAATACTGCCCTCATATTGGACTATGAAAACTCAGAGAACAAAAGTCCATGGTAATTCCATTTCCCCCATGGAGCTCTTTTCTTGCTGCTCTGTCAAGGGAAAGACTGAATTTCTGTCGCCCTTCAATGGGCTTGCCTCAAAATCTCACAGATATTGGGTGCTGTGCAGAAACTCAATCTCCATGGCAGTTAGGTGCCACTGGTGACTGTGCAATATTTGTCAGCACAGCCTTAAGGGATCTGCACTGTCCACTAAAGCATCCAGTGGAAATGATGGATATCTGCTCATGCTGCACTCCTCCATCCTTTCCAGCATGTGTGCAGAGGGGATGTGTGTGAGCAGAGTGGCCTCTATGCATTACACAGAATCAGGGCTCTCTGTGGGGAGCTTTTCCAGGCCCATATTTGTCCCCTACAAAATGGTTGCAATGTTGGTCACGTAGCATCTACTGTATGTCCAAAAACATCCCACTGTGGACTTGCTGGGCAGGCTGTCAAATACATTGAACTCTTCTAATTGGAATACTTGCCTTGAATAGTAAATTCCTGGGTCTATATTTACCTTTGCAGTGTCTAATTAACTCTGTGTGAGGTTGGTCATTAAGACCTCAGGTTTATAGGAGCTACGAAACAATTTCTTCATTCTCTGTTAAATACAGGGAGTTCTCATTTTGAAAATTATCTTTTGTCTGTTGAAATTTAAATAATTTGAACCTCAAATAGCCTTTGGATTTTACATAATTTTCTCCCTGCGTTTTGATGAAGCAATGAGCCTGCAAAAAGAGGTGAAATTGTTTAGCTGACCAGCCTGGGCAGGCCTGTTTTTGAATAAAATATTCTCTTTTTTCAGCAGTTGAAAGTTCGTGGAGATTTTGATGATACAAATGAAAGGCACCTTGTCCATGCACCAGAGAAGCTCACAATGCTTTGCTGCAAACTACAGATGGAGGCAGATTGTTGTGCAGTTCTGGACAGCTTCCAATGCATTTCCTTCAGTGCTCCTGTGCTCCAGGTAGAGTGACCCATTCTTTGCCAACCTTTTCATGGAGTTAATTTATATGAAACTCCATTTATGAAAGATTAGGTTTTCACACTCTTGATTGATCAGTCTCAGGTCTCTCAAAAGTATTGCATTCTTGGTAATGTATCTGCTCAAAGTCACAATACTATAGATTTTTGTCATTAATAGTTTCTGATTACCAGGTTTGAATTTCTCGTGGCTGAAATAGCCTGAATTTCAGATTTCTGAACTTTACAAGCTATACTAGGAAACTGTGGAGAAAAATTTCCAGTTCTAAGATAGAATTAGAGACAGAAGAGGTAACACAAAACTAAAAACGATTTGATTTTTTTTCAAGTAAGTTTCTGAATGATTTATTTATTGTACTTGTTCTATTGGAAGAAATAGTACAATACTTTGAGAAATAAAATTTAAAAAATTAGCAGTAGAAGCAGTTGTCTTTTTTTTTTTTTAACCTGTTTGAGTCATTATGTTATTGCCTGGAAAAGCAATAAAGGGGCATTATGGAGGACAGTTTTACACACCTTTACACTCTTATGTAGAGTGTCAAGTACAGTTATGTTTAGTATATTGATTCCTTGGAATTATACAAGATAATCCCCCACACATATACATTTGTAGGTGACTATGATAGTTCTTCCATTATCAATATCTAAGCATTGTTTTTTAATTTCTGACTAAATTTCATGATCCTATCTCTGCTGAGAACAGATGTGTGGCAACTGGGGTACAAATAGAAAGATTTCACGCTTGACTCTGTTTATGAATGTTGGGGTAAATGAGCTCCAGAGGGGTAGTAGAGCTGAACCCACCCAGTCTGACTATAATTGGTGATACAAACCAGATAATTAGAGACACGATAATTGGAGATGTGAAAAACTCTCTAGCAGAGGGATACATTGAAGTGGTTGTGTTTTTGGACTCTCTGTAAGGAAACTGCTTATGGAAAGAAGACTGTATTTTATTAACATCAGATTTCATAAAAACAAAAAAAGATATTTGCCATCATGGAATAGAATGTTATAATTCATATTCCATGGAAAACAACTCTGAATTTTAGATTCATATTTGGATCAAAATCTAGCACCATCTATTTCTGTCTTAAAGCCTAATTAGATACATAACCAGAGCAGCAGTAAATCTACTGCTATTACAGCAGTTACTCATTTTTTATATTTGTGTGATTTCAGAGTAATCTCAGGGACAATATAATACGAGAAGAGAGGCACTATAAGTGACCCGAGGTCATCATGTTAATGCCAGTCAGGAATAACACAGATTTTTTAATATTGCATTTTATAGCTTAGAAAATGCTCCCAAACAGCTTCACTCATGAATACAATTCTCTTTTTTAATAACCTGTGGGTCTCCAGAAAGCAGTGAGAACAGCATGGTTGTTCTGGAAGTGCATTTCTGGGCAAAGCATAGTGATGTATTCACCCAGTATTTTTGTAACACAGGAAGAGCTACGGGAGAGTAGCACAGGAGGATTGTTCTGACTTGCTTGTTGACTTACTTCTCCCCCCATGTAAGATGTGAATGAATAAAACAATAACACAACCATTTTTTAAGGATTACTTCTGATTTGGATGATCAAAAGAAGTATTTAATTTTTATTTTGAATTTAGGACTGTAGTTCAAAGTTCAAGTTTATAAAAAAGTTTATGGTGGATTGATGTTTGCTTTATTCTATCTGTGAGTAACAGTGTGTAGCAAGTTCATTCAGAGTTTAGGCAGGAAAATCAGGCAGAGAAATCTCCATAGAGCTTTGCATTTTATAAGTTGAAAAAAACCTAAGTAAAAGCAAGCACAGAGTAAGAGCCTCATGAAAGAAATCTATTCTGGGGAGATCTTGCTGTTACCAAGTAAAATGATGAAAAGATGATATCAGTTGCAACACAAGTACTTATTGAGGGAATACTACAAATGACAGAATCTATTGAACAGGACCTTCTGCTTAGACTGTCAGTCAAGCTTGTCTAATGGCAGTAAAAATGGGAGAACGAAGGCCTGAATTTAAAGGAGGCTTCAGCAAAGCAATTGCAGTAGTCAATTACTTCAGGTGAAACAGGGTGATAAGAACCAAAAGAATAAATACTTGCAGGCTATTTTGATGCTTTAGATATGTATTTTCTTCTTTTACACATTTTTTCATCCAAAATCTTAGTCATGAAAAGACATTTTCATGATTTTTTCTTTATTTCTGCTTGGAATGAATCTCTGAATATTTATGTGAAACATACATTTATATGTAAGATGAAAGGTAGATTGAAGCCTGTTTACAGAAGATTCATTTTCATAGCCAGATAAACCTTGTCTCTGTTTTGCAGACAAAATTAACTGAAGTTGTTTGCCAGAAGATTCAGGACTAGAAAAATCTCAAAGATTTCTCTTTATAATTAGTGTGCTGACTGTGGTGTATCTGTTATTGTGTGAATATTTTATATAGATCTGGAGTCCTGCTCTATATTTTATTGTCTTTTGGGCAAAAGTAATAATTTTACAAAATGACAAACCAGTCAAGTGTTAAAAATCTGTTTTTTTTTCCTGGCTTAAATCACTCTGGATGCTCTTTAAGTCAAAGTTATGGCCCTTGACTCCACTGTCTCAATGCAAAGTTTGCACTTCATCTGTGCAGCCTCATTGCCTTGAGATTTTGCCTGAAAATTATAACTGAAAGATGCTGGAAGCCCAGCCTGAGCACTGACTGTATGTGACAAGCAGGGTAGAAATGGGCTTTTGCTCTGGATCTGTGAGCCAGTAAGAATAAAAGCAAACTACCCTTATCTTCAACAATACCGTGGAAATCACTGAATATCTAAAAGCTGTTATACTGAATTTATGGTTTTGGATTCCAACTTTTTCTTTTAACATTTTTCTTTCCATTAAAGTTCTGCTATTGGGACACAAAAAAATTCATTTCTAAGTGGGAATAGTTTATATAAGAATGTCCTTCTAAACAGAGCAGTGTCTTGCACACCTGCAAAACACTGTGCATGCAGAGGTTTCCCTGCTCATGACAACTCATGGGTTAGTCCAGCCCTGGAGCTGCAATGCACTTACAAATGGGATAATTCAAAATTGCATCACCTGTCTCATTGCACTTGCACTCATTGCCATTGGGAAACTGCATGTTTTGAATATTGGACAGCACAAACCCCTGATGGCTGTGGGGGGAAGGCAGGTCAGGTCACTGGCTGACCCACATGCATCTTCTACTCTGAAGGTGCAGAGAGGCACTAGGACTTGAAATGAAACCCTCAAACTTGGTGCAGTCCATCCCAGGATGGAAATGCAGGGGCCTGTGCTGGTTTATGGGGCTCTGCTCCCACAGGTGCATCCTTTTGAAGTAACTGCTCTTTTCTACTAAAACCACTAAATGACTATCAAATGGCATCATTTGCTCTATGAAAAATACTTAAGGGAGTGGATCCTCATTCAAACTGCTTCATTCACTGAAACCCAGAATTGATTTCTTTTTTTTCACCGTGAGGCTTGTGCTGAACAGATCAATGTTTAAGCATGTTTGAAAACAAGGGTCATAAATCACCTATTTTAGTACAAACTCTTGGGATTTCAGTAGTAGGTTTTTAAAGCCTGTAAGACTAATGTTACATGAGGGGTACATGTAATTATTATGCTGTAAAGTGTTTTTCTCCTCTAATATCTATGCCTGCAACTAGGAGAGGTTTCACTTGTTCTATTATTTTGTTTTGGCTTGGCATTTACTGGCTTTTATTAAAAGGAAAAACAATGGAAAAATACATCAGACTTATTTCTTTTCCCTCCCAGTTTTTATGAAATGTTATGTATGTCCTTTTGAAATTTAGCATTTACCTTGTGTTGGTTTAATCAGTTACTATATTTGTATTCCATTCCCTCCTAAATACCTTGCTTGGAGTCAAAGCTTTACTATATTAGATGCAATGGAAATGAGAAGGAAGAGGACAATCTGGTTTTACCATCTGCTACTTGGTCTTGTGAATAGGACTTATATGGCTCAGTTTATGCAGCATATACAGTTCCTGTCATATTAAAAGCAGTGTTTATTAATTAACTACACACATGGAAGCCTTTGCCTAAAGTCTCAGAGCTACAAGTACTGCTGGAATAGTTCTTGGAAAGAGACTGTTCTCTGTGTAAGGTTGTTTTGTATGAGTTTGTGTCTGTAAGGAAGAGCTGCAGGTTAAAATGCACTCTAGGAAGGAGCAAAAGGAAATGACAATTACATCTCTATGAATATGGACAGGCTTCATGTACAGCTGGTCAATTTGTTTCTGTTCTGAGAAATGAACTATAAAGAACAGATTTTGTAAGACATATCTCCCACAGAATTCCCTACTCCAGGGTGGCTGGCTTCCCTTGGTGGCTCTCCAGGCAGCACTTCCACTGACTCAGTGAGCAAACGTCATTAGCTTGCACTTGTGTTTCGAGGTGCTAATAATGCATAACTTTGCTTTTTCTGGTGGGTAAATTGGGATGGTGGTATCTTAATTTGAAGTCAGTGAGCAGAATTATAGGATTTGGCATAACTGCAAAAGACACAAGTTGCCCTGGAATTGGAGAAGAAAGTTTTCCTTGTTTTGAGATTCATCTTCTGTAAAATCAAATTGGAGATTGTACTTAACTTTGTTTTGTGCCAGACTTATAACTCCTCAACTGATGTAATTTTCTAGGACTATCTTTTTTCATTTTTTGGGTTGTTATTTTATTTTACCCACACTCCTAATAAAATGAAGTTTTACTTTCTAATAGAGCTCAAGTTACATAGAAAATCTTTAAACAATATGGATATCAAAAGTTAATTATGCAAATAATTCAAGTGCTCCACTGAGACCTTAGAAGAATCAGACTCAATTAATCAGTAACAATTGAAACCTAATAGTTCTTATTGTGCTTGGTTTTTACTTGGGAAAATAATTTTTGAATGAAAATGGCAATTATTTAATATTTAGTTTTCATTTCCATACAGACACAATGTACCCAACTAGGAACTTGCAGGCTGTGAATAAGCAAAATGAACTATGAACTTTACTAGTCTAAAAACTCAATAGTTTACATATTCATGAGGGTTTATTATTGTCACTGATGGATAACATTGCCCATTTAATTCACTTCCTACCTCTCTCCAGGAGTTTCCAAGTCAAATCCCTCGTGATTTGCTCTGTAGGATATATGGAATGTTTTTCAGGTTTATTGAAGAACAAAATAACTAGCTTTTTATTTATTTTACCCATTACAATGTCTTTCATATGGCTTATTCATAGTAGTTATTTACCAAGTACACTAACACATTTGTCTTCTGAGAATTAAGCTTAATAATTGGGAAATATGTTTTCTGAATTGTTTACTGAGTGTATAGTTTATAGTGTATAACCTATAATTTCAGGGGCTAGACAGATTATAGAGAATTACCTTAAACCCCTTGGAATAGAGAGTAGCAGAGTTTTTCTGAAGTCAGCACTGAGTACCATTGCTATCTAATGTAAACCCTGTATGCTCACAAGGCTGATTACAGGCACCACAAGTTCCAGTGGGTTATAGGATTCAGGCTTGAAAGTGGAGAGAGATCATTTGTAGCCTTGTGTGTGTCATGATGGCAGTGAGAGGAGGGGGAATTTAGGAATGTTTGTTAGGGTACTGGAAAGACTGCCTGATCTGTAAGGCCAGGGAGCAATTCCACACCCAGCAGGGCAGAGGTGAGTCACTTTTTATTTTTTTGAGAGAGAAGGATCCTGACAGTGGTACCAGCCCATTACTTTTCTGAACACATTTTCTAATTATTGGCCTTGAAATAACCAGCTGCTTTGGATTCCCTGTGGGCTGGTACAGTAAGAAAAACGCAATTCCACTCACTCAGAGGATGGCTGAGTTTGGGTCATGCACCACTCTGCCCAGTCTGGAAACATTCTGCAGAATTGTATAGTGCAGAATTTCCACATTGAAAAGTTACCCATGTATGAACTTCGGGTACCCATGGAGGTACCTGAGGGTTTTGAGTATTTCAGGTTTTGCTTCTGTTGCCTGGATACCTTTTGGACTGTTTCCTTTAAAGCCTCTTTATTTTAAATATATTTGTCTTAACAAGAGGTGAATCCGTTGATAAGTCCCTCTGACTCTCCTATTACAGAATGGTTTCACTGTCTGTATGAATAGATTTAGCATAAAAATTTTGAAGGGATTTACCTTGTATTTCAAATTGACATTTGAGAGTAGCTATATGTTTATTTAGATCAACAGGCAAAGCAGAAGAATCACCAACTGGCAAACCAAGCACTGTAAGTTTGATCTTCATGATACCAACCCCCCACCCCTTCCCCCAAAATGTTTCCACAGTCCATCAAGATGAGAAATGAAATGAAACTTAACTGGAAATGACACAGATGCTCTTGGAGATGAAATCTGACGAAAATCCATCAGTTTGGCAGAGGGAGATTGCATTTCAGGGCAGTTCACCTGTCTGAGCTAGAAGGACTCTAAATCTGCAGACAGTGACAAAATGTTGGGTCCATTATTTGCATATTTATATTAGAGCTGAAGCTCTCCAAATTTTAAACGTCCTCCCAAATTATATCCTGTGACAGAAAACCTGAAATGGAAAACAGTATGATTTTGTGATTGGAGTGTCATCTGTAATATAGCTTCTTCTAGAAATCTCTGTTTGGGTATCTTGCAATAGGTGGTTATTTGTTTCAAAGTGCAGTAATTAACTTCAATCAACTGTTGCTGTATACAGAACTTTCATCTGACGTGTGGTTTTTTACATAAAGACATATTCTAGTAGTGAATGAAAGGTTACTGGTAGAGTCATATTCAGGATGATAGCAATACTGGTATTAAAATCACAGGTTAAGGAATAACATGGCAATTAAAATTCAGGATACAACAAAACTGGAAGGGTGTGTGCGTGTTCCTACCCTGTGTCCTACCGGCGATTCGGACCCTTTGGTTGAGTCAGGATTTCACTCTTTCACTCTTATGAGGTCTCACCTGTGTGTTCCCTGCAGGTGCAAGCACAACGAGGCACAGGTGCAAAGGAGCTGTTTTAAGTGATGTTAAAGTGCAGGGTGTGTGCAGGGCTCACCAAGAGCTGTGAGTGTGTCAGAGGGGCTTTGGCGGCGTTTGGGGCAGTGGCTGCGTTTTCTCTGCGCACAGAGAAGGTCCCTGTGCTCTCCACCACCGGGTCCTGCTGAACAGGGTAAGAACACCACGTCTGCAAGAACCTGCACGTACTGCACTGATGATGTGACTCCCCTTAAGCCTTGCTAATGCCTCTCTTGTTTCGCTTTGCAAATGTTTGTATGCTCAAATTTGGTAGCAAAATACCAAATTTCATCAGAAAAAAAATGACTGTAGCATTTGATGATTCAGTAGATATGTATCTGAGTAATTTCATTTTTTTATACGTATGAATGTTATCAAAAGATAAACATTTGTGTAAATGAAGCCCCTTGATGATTGTATTTTTCCCTGCCCGGCAACAACAGATCATGTTCAAAGTCTTACATTCAATTCCTTGAAAAATGTATTTTTAATATTTTAAGTTGTAATGTAATCATTAATTTGCTATCTGCTTACAGAGAGTGTCTTAATTAGTTGAAAAAGTTTATTAATTGCTTATTCTGCTCTACATTAAATGTGCTTTTATAATATGAGGGGTTTATATTAAATATAATGGAAACTGTGATGATGTTTAAACAACTCAGCTTTAAGACCTAATGTGATGGGACATGTAAGGTTACATTTTAAAAATCTAACTCATTATTATTTTTGTAGTTAGTAATTACACTGGTCAAAATGGATGTATTTTATTATAGATTTAGCATTTCTCTAGTGATTGTGAGATGAAAATTTAATCATGGCCTTTAAGCACAATATCATAGGTTTTCAGTTTGTTTGGGAAAAAAACACTATTTGAAAAGGAAAATTAAGGTGTGTGTCCTGAGGTTCTTTTTCACATTGAGGAATGTTTGAGATATCCATAGATATATGAAGTCTGTTTTATACAGAGTAGCTTTCTCCTCTATGAGGAGTAGCTCTAGATTAGACACACTATCTTTTATTTACTACACAAGTGCACTTGAAATTGTTCTTGGTTCAAACTCTGCCTTGGTAGCTCCAAATGGTGTTACAATCAAACTATATTTTCTTTCTTGTTTTATACCGATGCTTTCAGAGTCTTGTCCTTTCAGAAAAAGAATCAAATATTCTGTTGGGGTCAGTTTCTGCACTCAGGTGTTAGCTGAACAATATAGCTCAGGGCAGGTGAATGACTTTAACCAAAGACTAAATTTGATGTGGTTTTCTGAGGATAGTTGCATGTCAAGA
>VYXF01010846.1:607905-785635 GCA_013397295.1 Polioptila caerulea | reverse complement strand
TAATTTGCTATCTGCTTACAGAGAGTGTCTTAATTAGTTGAAAAAGTTTATTAATTGCTTATTCTGCTCTACATTAAATGTGCTTTTATAATATGAGGGGTTTATATTAAATATAATGGAAACTGTGATGATGTTTAAACAACTCAGCTTTAAGACCTAATGTGATGGGACATGTAAGGTTACATTTTAAAAATCTAACTCATTATTATTTTTGTAGTTAGTAATTACACTGGTCAAAATGGATGTATTTTATTATAGATTTAGCATTTCTCTAGTGATTGTGAGATGAAAATTTAATCATGGCCTATAGACACAATATCATAGGTTTTCAGTTTGTTTGGGAAAAAAACACTATTTGAAAAGGAAAATTAAGGTGTGTGTCCTGAGGTTCTTTTTCACATTGAGGAATGTTTGAGATATCCATAGATGTATGAAGTCTGTTTTATACAGAGTAGCTTTCTCTTCTATGAGGAGTAGCTCTAGATTAGACACACTATCTTGGATTTACTACACAGGTGCACTTGAAATTGTTCTTGGTTCAAACTCTGCCTGGGTAGCTCCAAATAGTGTCACATTCAAACTATATTTTCTTGTTTTATACCGATGCTTTCAGAGTCTTGTCCTTTCAGAAAAAGAATCAAATATTCTGTTGGGGTCAGTTTCTGCACTCAGGTGTTAGCTGAACAATATAGCTCAGGGCAGGTGAATGACTTTAACCAAAGACTAAATTTGATGTGGTTTTCTGAGGATAGTTGCATGTCAAGATAACAATAGAATTACTGACACCTGTATGGTTTAAAATTATTTTTCTTACGTCATTATTCTATTTACTTGATGTTAGCATGTCCTAGCTATCAGACACTTGAAACACCATCTTTCCAACCAGATTTTATCTATACAAAAGATCAAGTAGCAGTGGTATGTCTAATAAACAATGACCAGATACAAATCAATCTGGACATCAAATTTTAGTGGCAGATGTGCCATATGGCAACAGGGCTCCAACTGTGTGGCTGTGTGAGCTGATAAATGAAATAGCTGCTCTAAATTATACCAATATTACCTGATGTTATTTGGATTTTATTTCAAAATATTTAAATATTTTTGTTTTATGCAGAGACACAAATATGCTTAAAGTGCTTTTAAAAAGTCTCCTATTAAATAACTCAAACTATTTTACTATGTCAGTGACTGACAAGAATAACAGTTAAGTACTTTTGTCCTGGATATCATACATTTGAGAATATGCCAGCTGCAATCTAATAATTTTACAATTTCTTCTGTAATAAATAGGACATTGAGATTTAATAAAATCCAACTTACTGAATGTTTCTTCTTTTCAGACTTTTTTAGGATTTACTTGAAATATTCAGTAGTTGCTCAGACATAATTCTGTAACGTTAAGCATGAGATATTAAAATACATACATTTTCTGTCGCTGCAGAAAATTTATGCTTTTATTCAAGTTCTGTAAATGAAAGGGAATGATATTTATAGCTCTTTAATGAGTGTCATGGGAGACTGCAAGACTAGTTTATATCCACTTCATATATCAGAAAATACACTGGAGTTTTATGACACAATGTAAAATTGAAGGGCATGAAGCCCTTTTTAATCTCATGGTTGTGAAAAGTTTAGATCTTTCTTTAGCAATCAAATGGGAAATAGATTCCTAATTATGCTACCCATCTCAGTAGGGCAGGGACACAGGTATCAAATTTCATTAAGAAAACTGTGTGTAAAGTTTTGCAAATGTATATAACTGCTATACTGAAGCCCCAGATTGAGAAATTATATTTAAACTTTAAAAAGCACTGGGCACATGTGTTAAATCCTCAGTAATCCTGCCTGGGGAGGGTACTTACACAGCTCAATGTTTCATAAAACAAGGACAGTATTTTCTCAGCTGATCCACCTAAATACTTCACATATAGAAAATTGAAGGGGAATTTAGCATAATTCTGGTCTCCAACATTAAACTAAGAACACGTCCATCATTTTGAAAGTACAGATTCAAGCTGGAAAACTCTCATCTCTTCTCCCTCTGGTACAAAGATGTTCCCAATCAGACATTTTTCATGCATTGCAGTGGGAAGTATTCAATGTGTCAATGTTCAAATAGGAAGGATGGTGATATGATCTCATTGTCCAAGAGGCTCTATTATACAAAAAAACAGCCAAAAAATTGTCATTGTTTCACCTGAATATTTCCTTATCTAACCCCTGCCTCTATATCGCAGTTTAATTTCCTCAGATATTTCAACTTTCAGTCCTCTATCCTCCTGTGTACCTGTATCATAAATGCTGATAATCCTTTTGGTGAGAGTCTCTACAGGAATTATTGCTTTATTCCAGCTTTCTATGGCCATCAGTGTTAGTCTATTAAGATGTTGAAAGCAATATATTGAAACATGCATTGCAAACAAAATGTAGAATAAAATGAAAGTGTGTTTGTATGTGTTAGATATTGCAAATTTCTGTCTTTTTTTTTTTGGATGTGTGTATGAAGGTTGAGAATGCAAAATATTTTTATAATGCAGATGGAAAACTTGTGGCAGTGGATGTTAATCTGCTGGATAAGACCTCAAACCAATAATGGATTATTTGCTGCAGATATTGCACTGGCTTTCATATTTAAGTATGTGTGCAAAGAAAATGAAGTAAATGGAATGTACAGGGAGATTTGCTGTTAATTTTTTTTTTTTTCATTTTGTTTAGTGTATAAACATGATTCTGTCCAGACATAGAGGGCATGCATTTTGTGGGAGTATCCTGTTTATTTTACACAAAAGATCTGTTTCTCTTCTAGTTATAGTCAATTGTTAGAAATACTAAGGTTTGATTCTTAGTTTAAAAGCATCTTTTTGAAATGCGTTACAAAAAGACATCTTCTGGAGCTGTGTGTGCTTCAGATTAATCTTTATATTGCTCTCTATCTCTTGGGTCAATGTTCAGGCATTTGGAACTTGACCTGTGGAAGACACACTTCAGTAGTTTCTAAGAAAATAATCTGGGGAGAAACTCCTTTTCCATTTTAACTGAAACCTGCTAGCTGGAAATGGTCACAGACTAGAGAAATAAAATCCAGGGATGTAATATGAAATAAAAAAATCCAAGGATGTGAAAATGGGGGTGATTAACAGAACCAAAGATTATGTCTTTGTGCTTAAGATAAATACTTATTTTTTTGTGTAGTTTTAAATTTAAAAATGCTTTAGAAGCTTTTATTCTTAGGCAGTCTCTTGTACAATCTGCCTTTTGTAGACTTATGAGCTAAATGCAAATTGATCCCTATTGCAATGAGAGGATAGGAAGGGAAAACCTTTTTATTCTGCCAGCTCAGTGTAATGGCCAAGAGTAGTGGGCTCAGTAATTCTTCCTGGTGACATTCCAGTTGTCTTCCCCTGTTCTGTATTCAGACCCCAAGAAGCAGAAGGCTAAGTAAATACCTTGGTAAACATTTCCTAATTAATTAAAATTTTTTGAAGACTCCCTTTGGAAAGGGATAATTAAGTTCAACTTGATCTTCACTGGTTCAAGAAAAAACGCAAATAATTGTTTGATTACTGTAAGCTTTTATGTTCAAACAGCCATTCTCCCCTGCCTTTTTTAAACTGAAACGTTTAGGATATAGAAGTATAAGTGTCACCCCACAGAAATGCAAGAGAGAGATCCTCAAATTATGTGGTGCATATCAAAACATAGTCATAGATAGCAGTTTAGATAAAGCTCTGTTTAATTTAAAACAAAAATATAGTAAAGACACGGGCAACAGAGGAAGCTGTTACTGATTTCCATGCCTGATGCATTCCTGGTTTCTGACAAAAAGCTGATTAGAGACATCCTCTGCTCAGGGAAATCTCCCGATGTGTGCCTGGGGCAGGCTGGGGATGGTGTTGAGCTGTGTCAGCCTTTGTGCAGCACCCAGACACAGCTAATGGATGGTGCCTGCCTGGGACAGGCTCTGCATTAACAAGGAGTGCTGCAGCTGCTTGCAGTCACAGAGTTGTTTGTCTTCAGATTTTCCTGTTGCTTGGGAAGTAACTGGCAACAGGAGCTGGTAGAATGTTTTCTTCTGAAATAAAATCTCTATGAGATAAGTCAGCCATTTCCTTTGCTGGGTAATAGTACTGGGCCAGTTACATTCGTGCACAAGAGAAACTGTGGGTCACAGCTCTGGAGGGTTTCCCATAACAGCTTTGCCCCAGAGTGTGCTGAATTCAGTCCTCAAGGTGTGAAGTGACCAAGCCTGTCCTGAATCCTGCTTTACCTCCCAGTGAGCCTGTGCTCAGGCTGGGGTTTGAGCTCCCTGGCTCCTGGTGGCCACAGGGCTCAAGCCTGGCCCTCTGCCCAGGGAGGAGCCCTGCCAGCTCTTGGGGTCTGCTGTCCCTCACTGGCCCTACAAGCAAATCATTCCTGTCACATCACCCTGGGACCTGCTGTTTCAGGAATAGTGTGCTTTAGTGTTTTTAGGGCAAAATTTTCTCAGATTTTTTTGGTTGCATGAATTGAAAATTGAGACAGACTGATGCTATATCAGAACTGAATTGTGTTCTTATGAGAAAGCTATCCAACCTTTGAAATCAGATTTACTGACCTCGCTGAAGACTCAGCTCTGGGTATCTTGTAATTCAATTGGAATGCAGCTACACCATATTTGTAGTCTGAAGTACAGTAAAAAGGGAAAACTGATTTTGGTTTTTTTTGGTTTTTTTTTTTTTTTTGTAATTGCATGCATTCCTCATGCCATAGGTTTTAACTGTTTGAGATGTCACCAGGTGACCTACCTTAGTGATGTTTCTCTAGCCTTGTTTAGTAGTCTTATGTGACCTATAAATGCAGGCAAAGACTGATGGCTGTTCTCATAATGCATTTTTAGTCTAAAACTCAAAGGTGTAGCAGGAAGAGAACGATGTAACAACAATATGAAAGAGAACTGGAAAGTACTTAAAAATTCACTGCCAAAGGATACCTATTTATGGTTGTGTGGATTTTTAAAAAATTGTAATATTTTTGTTCAGTGATATAGTGAGAATCCTGAAACTTATTATATAAGCTTCTGAATTTGAAACATTTTAGTGGCTTTAATAGTTAAGATTGAGCTGCTTTTGGTAATTACAGATATGGCTGTTTGGTATGGTTTATCAGCCCAAACTGTTCATAAGGCCTAGTCCTGGGAATAAAATATGTCAAAATTATTCAAGACAGCTCAGTAGCACAGTGGAAGGTCCAGCAATTGCCATTAAAATGTTATGGATGTGGTTGCAAATGACAAGGGGACAACCTTGCACAAAGAAATCCAGACAGCACAGGAAAACCTTTCCCAAAAGACTGTAATTATCTTGACAGAAGATATTATGTGCCAGATTTAAATCTCAAATTGTTATAACCAGTGTCAGAAGAGATTTTACAGTTCTTGGACAGTGGCACTTCTCGTGGTGGGGGTGACAAGTGATGTGAGCCTCTGAGTCAGAATGCAGGGTTGTACGTGAGAATCTTTCTGCTGATTTACTTTTTACACCTGCAGTTTGATCCAAAAGGTTTTCGGTATCTTGCTGGACATATTTATTTTTTTGTAAAACTTTAGCAGAAATCACAAACTCTAGTGAGCTGGATTCTGCAGCTTTGCACATTTACATTTATTCTGGTGTATGTACTCATTTATTTTACTTTTAGGATGGTGCAAAAGTAATTTTAATTTTTTCTTAGCTTTTTTTTCCCCTTTACTCTCTCTCCTACTTTTAGAAAGGAGTTGAAGCAATCACAAAACAAAATGGATTTTTTTCATGGTCTGTATTCCTTATTAGATAAGTTTTCCTTTGAGATATCATCAGCTGCTTCAAGGTTTTTTTTCCTCTATCCTTTACTAATATTTAGATGTTCTAGTGTTTACTAATATTTAAATGATCCTTTTAGAAAGCAAGAGAGGTATATGTTTTATCTAAAAAATAATACTTGAAATACCTTTTCTTTAAAAATATCTACTAGGACTTTAAAGTAGTTGTTTGTTCTTCTTTGGAGCTCTTCTAGAAACTAAGATGATGCACCTTCTCTTTGAAAAGCACAATTTTTTACTCTCTTTACCAAGTAAGAATTCCCGTGTGAGACTGTGTGCTTGAATTATGCAATATTCTGAAGGCAAAGCAGTTTATTCGGAATTTGTGAAAATGAATAAAATCTCAAAGTAACTTCTTCCATTTAATCTTTTCCTTTTTCTGTTTCTATCTCTTATGGGCAGTATTTGATTATTTGATATTTTTTAATTTTTTCTGCTCTCAATGACATCAAGTTTCTCTAAGAAAATTGGGTGGAACTGAGCCTGCCTGGAGAGGAGGTTATGAAGACTATAGGGGTAATAAGTGAGGAGGCTCAAACTGGGACCAGCCAACCTGGCTTTTGAGGCATCTGATGGACCAGTCCTGAGGCTGGGTAGTCTTTTCTGCAGCTCAGAAGGCTTATAAGATTAGGGAAAGCAATTCTAGAATGAAAGATGTGCCTACATGGACAGTAGGCTGGGAAGAATTGTTTATACTTCTTTTTTATTGTGTTTTGTTCTAATTTTCCTTTTTGCCTTTTCTGTTTAGGATGTCAACTCTTTTTAGCGTAATTCCAATGAAACTTTTCTTCTTGGAGTTTAAAATCCTACCAGTGTTATTTTGGAGCTTGCCACAGGTGAAAACCTCTGCACTTGCAGATGCCCTGCATAGCCCTGAACACCTCTGGGTCATTGTTTTTAATAATTGTGCTTTTCTCAACTTCTGAAAATTCCTTTCTTCTCTATGGCTTTTCTAGACTGCATGAATAGCAGTGACACTGTAGCTGACCCTACTGTGTTTTTATTGCTCATTTAGGGAAGCTACAAACTGCATGTTTGCTCCAGACAACTTTTGGTGGATTTTTTTTTTTATAACATTGAAAAAATATAAGCTTAGTGATCAGTTGTCAAAAGTCAATTTTGGTGTAACTTTGTAAAAGGTCAAAGAGGATGACTGGTCTCAACAATATTTGGATTCAATTGTTTTGCTTGCAGTTAATGTTGTGAACACTACAGCAATGTTATAGAATTTTCCTGTGTCTCTGAATACCATCTCCCGAAAGTATAGGCTCATCCTGTGAGATTGTGCTCATTCTGCCTGGGAGATGTTGAGCCAAATGTTTTCCAAGAACATTATTCTCTGCAAAAGCATTTTCTCACTGTAAACAGGACAGGCTCTGCAGCTGTTCAGGCATGAGCCCATTCCAGAAAACAGCAAGTTTTGCTCTGAGGGCAGGGCAAATTTCTTTCCAGTGTGGGGAAATATCCCTGGGTTAGTTCAGTAGAAGTTTGAAGCAGAAGCTCTGCTCAAGGGAGTTAATTCAGACTGTCCAACTAACCTGGCTTCACTGTTTGCTGAACTTGTCTTTGATCCTGCATGCTTCCCTCCATGGCTGTCTTCAGATCTGGTTTCCTTCTGCTGGGACTTGATGTACTTGGAAAAAAGAGGGATGTTCAGGTAGGTTTGTATTCTGTTTGACTCCAAGGTTTTTGTGTTTCTGTTCCTCAGGGATGAGGGAAAAAAATCTGTGTTGCTTTAAAACATACAAACCAAATACTTTGTCACAATGATGTTGTCCAAATATGAGTTTTTACCCAAAATAACATCATCACTCTTTGTTTATTTTACTTGTCTCACTGAGGATGTTTCTCTGGGAGGATTTCAGGGGTGTTTTCTCAGCTGATGGGAATGGCTGCAAAAAAATGTTTTACAGCTCTCCTGAGGGCATTTTCACTGCAGAGTGAAGGTTTGAATCTCAATGAAGATTTATTGTTTTGAGGTTCTGAACAGACATGTCCAGAGGACTCTGCTATATGTGAATCCTGGGTTCTACTGTCCTCTACTTTCTCATGGACAGCAGAGAAAACTCTTCCTTTTTCAGCAAGATACAGCAAATTCAACAGCTGAAACGTTATCTTGCTTCAGTTTTTGTCCAGAAAAACTCAATGTTTGGGTGTTGATTTAGTACCCTTTAAGCACACACTTCCACATTGAGAACTGCTCCTCCCTAGGTACTTTGCTATATATTTGTGTTGTAATTCCTTTAATGAAAGTAATGGGTTTTTATTAGTATAAATAATAGTACTTATTTGTTAGATCAATGTGCAGAGCTGGGTATATGATGAGAGAGAAAATTATTTTAAATTATTAAATAAATAGTACCTTCACACTTTTGTTGCCTAGGATTCTTAACTTTAGGCCAACATTATTCAATTGGGGAATAAAATTTGCCATTTATATGACTAAGCAGCAAATCACAAGCGCAGGGTGATCTCTTCTCAAATGGCTCATAAACTGCAATTGCTTATCCGGAAATAATTCATGGTACTATTAAATAGTGAAAAAATAGATAAATCCCAAGTTTTATTTTTTAATTTTAAAGTAGTGGAAGTTAGATGAAGTTTTTCTGGAAAAGTATTCGTAGTGCACTGCTAGCCTAATTCAGGACTCTGAAGGCAGGTAAATGTCTGGCTGATATGTTCAAGAGGAAAATTTTAATATGAGAGACTGAATGGTCACTAGAGGCTATGTTGATATGCAGTGTCAATTTTTGCAATAATTGAAAAAGCTCTGGATTTTTGAGCCATGATTTCCACTCCCCTGCAGTGGTTCAAGTCATGAAAAAGAATGTTTTTTAGGAAAACCAATCTCGCACCTGCAGAGCAGGACAGGTTTTGAGTAATAGTTAAATAGCTGTAAGCTGCAAATCAGTGTTCATCTTGAGCAGTATTGTTAATGCTGCTGTCAGACTGCTTTTTGTTAATTGACATGTTACTTGTTTTACAGAGAATTTTTTTTTTTCTCTACTAGAAAAGTGGTTATTGCTAGCAGAGATACCTGTATTATTTGGGATTCTGTTCTCATTACTTCTAGGAGTGACAAGAGCAATAGATGCACCTTTATGCCAAATCAGCAGAATTTTAAGGGTTTCCCTGGGCAAGAGATGTAATGCAGTGTTTTAAAATTATCTTTAAATTATGTTGATTTCTTTTCCAGAAACCTTATGGGAAGCTTCTACTACATTATCAGCACAACTTATTTTCTGTAGCTGGTAATAAGAATATCTTATATTTCACATCATGATCAGTGGCATTAAGTTTTGTACTGACTTGACCAGTTCCATCTCATTTCTGTTAATCTCTAGCTGGAGTATTTGAAGCTGCATAATGAGAAGCCATAGAGTTGTTCTGAATCTAAGATAATGCATAAATAATTCATCTCCTGGCATTCCCTGTCTGGAAAGAAATAAAATATATACTTCATTATTTTTTACAGCATGTTTTGGTTATAGTCTGCAAGTAATAATGATAGAAAAAGATTACAGAGGAAAATGGATGTTTTAAATAACAATAATTGATAAAATTATTATATAGCACAGTACTTGAAACATTTCCAAAATTGCAAAGATTTTGTTGTGAAGAATGAATTCCTACTTTCACTCTTCATCAATTTTTAGAGAGGAATGATTTCATCCTAGTGTTCTGATGGAATGTTCTAATTCTTTCTCTGAGGAATGATTGATTTTATAGAAATTTGGCTGAGTATATTAAGTTCTGGTATTCTGGATATACTTTTTCTGAGGTCTTTTCCCTAGAGGAGAGAGCACTGTGTGTGTGGTTAATCAAGGAAGACACTCTAAATAATGTTCTATGAGTGGCATTAATAACCACTTGTATGAATTAATTCCTACTATTAGAATATTTTTAAAATAGTAATGTTAATTATATTGCAAATCACATAATAAAATGATACATGTTGTATATTAGACTACAAAGAATTATATTTTATATTTTATGATTTGCAATTATTTATTAATTATTAATAATATGCGTGAAAATGGACACAATAGTAAGATTATAGCATTACTACCAGTACAAAAAGGTCCTGAAATTGCTTTCAGGCAACTGGTTTCAGGGGCTGGGTAATGTTATTGTAGCAGATGGGTTAGATTGGCTTCTGGTTAATGGGAGAACTGAGAAAAGAAGTTGAAAACACAAGATTTAAAAAAAGCTGTGAGATAGAACTCACTTTTTAAAGGAAAAGAATGCATTGGAGAAACAGAATAACACATTTCAGAGAAACAGACTTTCACAAATTCAGGGAATCTCTATATAGGATTTCTTGGGAAGATCAGGAAGGGATAAAAGACTGCAGCTCCTGTGGGAGATGTGGTCTGCTTTTGTACCTATTATACAATGCAGAGGTGAAACAGAAACGATAGAAACAGACCAAATGGCTGTATCAGGAGCTTGTCACTGACTTGAGGTTCAAATAGAAATCATACAAAATGAGGGGGAAGTGTGTAGATAATGGTGAATGCAAAGGAATAGGATGGATCTGTATGGATAAAATTGGTTAGGAATTTCTATTAAGATGGGGTACACAAAGTAACAGACAGCAGGGCTAGAACTAGAAGGAAAGAAAGGAAGTCTATTTCCACTGCTAAACAGGAAAAGCATGAATTCTCCGATTCAGGGAAGACAGAAGTGTCCAATATATTTTTCTGCAACAATTTTTAGTGTCTCTATTTAGGAAGATTCATGCTAACAAGGAAATAGTTTAATGGATCTAAGCTTCTAAAGTTTGTTTTGGGGTACTTCAAGGCTAAATGCTCAAGTTGGCAGGATCTTATTAAATTCTCATTTCAATGCTTTGCAAAAAGGGAGCTGAAGTCACTTTTGAACTCTTTTATATTTATCTTTTTAAATGAATGCAGTGGTCTGCTCTGCAGGGACGTCAGCAGGACTTGTGCTGGTTGATCTGGCCTCTTCACACCAGGGAACAATTGCCTTCCCTGGCTCTGAGGGAAGGCCTGATTTAGTGATCTTTCTTATTGAGGCTTTCAAATACACCCTTTCAGTCTGTCTTTGGGCATCCTCCTAGCTTAAAGATAGTTAAGGGGGTTTTGATTAAGTCCTACATCTCCTTATTGGGAACAGGGGTTAATTTGTGATGTTTGCTGAGCTGCCTAACTATCTTCTGGAAATGTACTTGAATTTCCTGATAGTACAGCTATTAGATAATCTTTTATCTTCCTGCTTTTATTATTTTTTTTTATTGCTGTTTATTAAGAAGTGGAAATATTTCTTCTAGCAATGAGCAACATTGCAGGTGTGTTAAGCTTTTTACATTAAAATGATCTGGGAGAGAAGTAAAATGAAGCATCCAAATTCATAATGAGGACAGATGCCAGGATCTTCAGCTAAGTAAATTTGCTGACTCGTAAAACAATGAAAGTATCAACTAAAGCAGAATCTTGTTTTTATGCAAAAGTGTCCTTTTACATGAGGACTCCACCTTTTTACATGAAAGGTGAAGATGAATTGGAAATTAATTGTAGCACTCTAGGGTGACAAAGAAAAAGGAATATAGACAAGCCACATTTTAAAGGTGTGTGTGTATTTATAAGATGAGGAAAGAAAGAGGAGGATCCAATGTCTAAGGGATCAGAAAAGACAAAACAGCAGGTGATACAACTAAGCAGGTTCTCAGCTCCTGCTGATGCTTGTTATTGTCAGTTGGGTGTCCCTGTGACTTTCTAACTGCATCCCAGCTGAATCTCATCACATTAGCACAGCTGAAGGACTAAATTAACTAAAAAGTGAGAGAAGGAATTGAGCTAAAAAGGGTGAAAACAAGAGTATACCATGCAGCTTATGGAGAACCTATCTACAGGGAGCTATTTTATTTGCAATTCTTTTATCCCTTTCTGAGCTTTTCTGTTATTTGTGCTAGGTGTGTGTGCCCATTCTTTCTTTTTTTTGGTATAACATTAACTGATATATAGTTTCTAAGCTGTGGGAATGGTTGAACAAAGCACTGATTTCTTTTTTTTTCTTTTATATTGAGGGTTAGCATTCTGTAAATTACTGAAAGAAATGGAATAACTCAAAGTTGTTCTNGTTGTGCTAGGTGTGTGTGCCCATTCTTTCTTTTTTTTGGTATAACATTAACTGATATATAGTTTCTAAGCTGTGGGAATGGTTGAACCAAAGCACTGATTTGTTTTTTTTTCTTTTATATTGAGGGTTAGCATTCTGTAAATTACTGAAAGAAATGGAATAACTCAAAGTTGTTCTTTTGATTGATTTTTAAGACAAGGCTAAGTGTAAAGGAGGAACCTATTGCTATCCATTTTCCCGGTACAATCTTACTATGCAGCTGGCACATACTCTTTCTCCATGAATTAAAACATGCACAAAGTGTGGTTTTTACAGTATCTGTTTGTTGCTGAGGGTTTGCATGCTTCTCAGGAAGGAAATTGGTGTAAGACATCCAAGTGGTGTAAATGAGCTGGAATGTATTGAGATACTTGAGTTGCCATTACGAGGTTGTCAGAATGAGACTGAGTAGTTCTGCCACTACCAGACTGTGGGTCTGAGTGTGCTCTTACTGAGCTCTGTACCACCATGACAGGCTAGAGGGAGAAAACATCCCTGCAGCTTTGTAAGGGCATTTGTGGGGGGACTCCATAAAAAGATTTAACTGATTCTATTGATAACTGGTGAAAACAACAAAAAAGCTGAAAAACAAGTTCTGGATGCATATTTTTCAAGACCTTGATTGAGTCTGGTGAAAAGCAGAAACATCTTGTGCATGCATATTTGGAGAGTATATGAAGCACAACAAACTGTTTCAACATTTTCTTTGTCTTGTGACAAGAAAAATCTTTGGAGACTCCCATCTGTTGAATCTATTCAGGAGCAACAACTTTATTTTTAAACAGATCTTTAGGTGTAACAATAAAAGTTCTACTTCTTGGCACATCCCACTTCCTTAACATTAACAATTAAATTATATGAACCTTAAATATTACTAATGAAATATCCATAGATGGGAAATAGTGAAAATTATTATTAATTTGATTTTATTTATTTGTGTTTCTGAAATCTGTGTATTTATTTAGATTCAAGGAAACCAACAAAGGAGATCTACTACATTCCTTATTTACTTCATATTCTGCTCTAGACCTAGAATTCAAGCTGCCAAAGACTCAGAAACTTTAAATGCCTTTATGCTTAATTGTGTTTAGATATAGAAATGGTGACTAAAGGCTGTGTCATATGATTCTGGTTCTCCAGAAATGTACAGAATGTGTCTGAATTCAGTTTACTGGGATTGTCTCTGACAATAGTAAGAGTTGTGCTGTTATACTGCATCTTATAAGGCCTTATTGTTTGTACTGCATTTGTACTGAAGTTTAAAGTATAAGTGAATGAATATGAGGAGCACTGTGTCACCTATCTGAATATCTCACAGTGTTATATTCTTTGCTTAAACCCCCTTGCACTTTACATGATTATTGTCCTTAATCTATTGTTCATAATAACTATATCAAAATGAAGTTTGTGCTTTCAGAGTAAATTTCCACTTTCTTGAACAACAGATAATCTGGCATATTTGTGCATAAAGCAGGAAAAGCCCCCGTGTGCTGAGGTTGCCCATGTGCACATTGGAGAGAGAAACATGATAATAAAAGCTGCTGTAAATTTTGAGATAATCTACATTTTCCAAATTCCTATTAAAATAAATTATTTTGACATATCCACTAAAACACCTGTAAGTACAACCTGGTCAGCACTGAGACACTTAAGTACTTCCTGTCCATTTCAGAGAAGTGTTCCTTCTACCTTCTTCCTGCTCTGCCTTCCTCATGATCCTTGATAAGAAATGAGGGAAATTGTTGTTTAGACACATTTTGCTGGGAGTGTTTTGCTTTTGGCTAATATTTTCCACTTGGCCAGCCAGCTTTTCTTCTGAGATCTCTCTGACAGTTGCTCAAGTATTTGGCATTTCTGGCTCTGTAAGGTGTAAGGTTGGCTTTAGATTCTGTTTTCTTCTGGCAAATGAATATATCCTGGTGGAAGTGCTGCACATTGACCTCCTCTTCTGAGAGGCAATGATGGTGCCAGATTGCCATTAATCACACACTTGTAAACATTTCAGCTAAAAGGAACAGGAAGTGTAGAGCAATTATCCCTACTAATTTGCTCCCTAAAATTCTTTTTCATTATAGGCAAGTTAGCTTGAGAATACTTTCCTTTTTCATTTGAGTAAAAGTGATGCAGTTCTGCATTAGGACTCATTGTGGCCAAATTCCTTTGCAGTCAGTCTATACGTTTTCTTTTTCATTCATTTCTAAGTGTTCTGTGTAAAGTCCAAATGTTCTCTGGATGCTGCACATAGTGTGAAATCTGCTTTGTACAGTGGTTTTGTGCCCTGCATTTGCACTTATTAAAGTGAGTTTGAGTTGTCATGCTCCAAACTTGTTATTTTTCTCTTTCACAAAATGTGGGTGGAATTTTCCTGTGACAGAGTGGCTGTTGTGAACTGGGCTCTTTTGGAAGTGTTTTCATGCTGAGGAACCAGATGGGTGGGCACCAGAGTAGAATATATTTCTTTGTCTAAAATAACATGACTAGGAGACTATTTCTTGCTAGTTGAATTAGTGAGGTCAGTGAGATTTTCCTCTAAAGAGTAACTGTCCTTTGCATGATTTCACATTCTTATAAACAATTATTCTGAATTTAAGAGCAATGTAATTGTTCTTGGCTAAGAACTTCAGAGATTTAATGTTGAAATGAATATTTTTGTAGATAAAGTGAGATCAGGTTAGCAGATTAACTGGGTATTTCCTGCAAATTGACTTTGTAAATCTCATATGGTATTCAATAAAAATAAACAAATAGCTCCATTTTGTTTTCTTTGAAACAAAACCCAGTTCCTATCTCCCCCCACCCCGTTCAGTACCCAAAGCTGGTGTGGACCACTTATAAGTTTGGTTAGTATTTATTCAATGAATGCAAATTTGGAAAAAATGTGTGGGGTGAGAATGGTTCCTTTTAATTCTTTTTGCATTTCTATAGAGTGTTTTTTTCTTTTTTTCTTTCAGACTTAAATTTAATTTTGTGTTTACTTTGTATCTGAGCAAGATTTTTAGCATTATTTGTGATGAAATAAGGTTATTTTCCCAAAAAGCAAGATTTTCAGGACAGATAAAAAAAAACTAAAATGAAAATATCTTTAATGAATTAATCTTTGGGATAGAGGGGAAGTCCCAGTGAGATCTTGGCAATGTTATTTGGTACTGAGAGAACCTGATCAAGAGTGAAGGCATAGTAGAAAGTGAACTCTTCCCATGAGGCAACCTGGGAAATGGGGAATTTCAGAGCAGTGCATTTATAAGAATAGTATTTTTTTTAAAGGGTGCTACTACAAGAGCAGTTGCTGTATTCCCCTGAGAAATCATTGTAATTGCTTAATGAGTCTGACAGAGCTTTTCCACACATGCTGTGTTTCTGCTGTGCTCCTAAAATGCACCCATGAGGATTAAGGGCCGTTCATCCATTGCCAATGAGCCTCAGGGTCACCTTCAGGCAGTGCATGTGTAAGGCTGGATAGAAACCCTACAGCTCAGAAAGAAAAACAAAGCC
This sequence comes from Polioptila caerulea, assembly GCA_013397295.1. Lineage (NCBI taxonomy): Eukaryota > Metazoa > Chordata > Aves > Passeriformes > Certhiidae > Polioptila > Polioptila caerulea. The sequence goes on along the minus strand of VYXF01010846.1, from coordinate 770,166 downwards.
CTTTATAATGATCTGCTTTAAATTGTTCACATGTTATAGAAACACTCCCAGAATATGGCTAAAATGACTCCATTAGAGTCACCTAGTAGGATTTCAATAAATGTTATTTCTTAGAAGAATTGTCTCCAATCTTTCAGCCTGAAAAAGAATTTGTACCTCCAGGATCTTTCACAGCACCACTCACACCTGAAGATAGCTCTGCAGAGTGAATGGGAGCCCGTGTGTCACTGCAGAGCACTGGGCAAAACATTTGATGGTGGTTTCAGGCCACCTTAATTTTATTTGTGACCAGCTTCTACAATGTTAACATTATTTGATGCACCATGCTCTATTGCCTTAGCTGTGGTGTGAAAGAATTCCATGCAGATGTCTTCCAGTGAATTTTGAATATTTTTTCTTTTCTTGTTATTTCTGGTTTTTTTAAAGTTAGAAATAATACGAAAATTTGTGTTTCTTGGCATGTCAAAAACTTTGTGTCAGACCAAACCCAAAATATAAAATAAAAAGAGATATTTGAATGGACATTTATATCCTTGGATTCCTAAGGCAATCTGCTCAGAGTGAAAGCATCAGAAATGAGAAGGTCATTTTAAATGAAAATGTTCTGTTTCTGCAAACACTAGGAGTTATTTTTTTTATAGCTCTTGAAGGTCAAGAACCCTTGTGAAGTGGTTTACTTTAGGAATTTGATTGAAATCAAACCTGCAGGGAAAACCTAAGGGTCATAAGCTGACAAGAAGTAAGTGAAACTAACTCCTGAACATCCGGATGCAGAACAGAATGCATTTTTCTTACTTTTAACAAGGTAGCATATTACAATTCTTCCCTATGAGTGGTGAGAAGAGCTGAAAATTAACTTAGAGCTGGGTGCAGGTCAGTAAATTCTGGCAATGAAAGTTGCATTTTGAATGTAGTCTATAAATTTTCTTCATTTCCTGTTGCTCCTTGAACACTGCTGGACCTTTGATTGTTAGAGGGTATTTGCTGGTGGAAAAAAATTAAATTTCAGGAAATTACTTATAGTGACTATCATCCAGGTACCTGAATGGTCCATTGGGTTTTTAAAACTTATTTTAGAGTTTCTAGGTACTAAAAAAGATTTTGTTTTTAAAAGCTATGCTTTCTAATTACAGAATATTAGATATAGAATATAATCTTGCAAGTTACATCACACAAAATGAGTTTTGATAATATACATATATATTCTTTGTATGACTTTCTATTTTGTCTAAGTGTTGCTTTGTTTTCAGTGATTTCTGCTTGTCTTTATATACTGAGCTTGTACTATTTCAGTGTGTTATCTTCCTTTGTTTTTGTTTCTAGACTTAAAAAAAAAAGGCAACCTGCCCAGTTGATGTTGCTAATTAGAAATTGTGACTTTCATGTGACAAGGGAGAAGCTCTATAAATCAGAACAGGAAGACAGACTTGCTGTAGGAGAAGGTGGAGGGCCCATTGCCAAACCTGGTCTGGTTTGGGGTGTCCCCAAAAACCAGGGATGTGTTCAGTAGGACTGGGATGTGCCCTGAAAGGAGGAGAACGCTTCTGGGGAGGAGCTGCCTGTGGGCTGATGGTGAGCAGCTGAGGCAGGTGGCAGAGGGGAAGAGGCAGCTGCCCTGTCTGGGCCTCCTGGGCTCTGCTAAGCCAGGGAGGATTTCCTCTCTCCTATTTTCCATGTGGGAATGGGGAGTTCTAGGAGAGAAAGGAAATGGGGTTGTGATAGGAGTCATCCTCTGCTGGGTTAATCTGGTGAGAACAAACTCCTTGTCCTCAGAGAGAGGGTGGTACAAAAAACAAATCCCATACCCACCAAAAGCTTTGTATTTCTGTGCAAACCAAACTTATTGAGGGAATTGAGTTCAGGGGTTTACTGACGGATTTGTTTCTTTAGAGAGCTACATTTTCCAGCTTGTATCCTAGCTTGTGACATAAAATACCATAAGCCCTTGTGAACTGGGGGATAGCAGGAACAGAAGTCTCCTCAGACTCATCAGAGTAACTTTTTTAGTCTAGGTCTTGATCTGGAAATAAATTTGGCAGAGACAGTAATAAATCCTCAGTTCATTATAATGTTTAACCATTGCCCTGAATCTGGGACAAGCATTTTTATAAAATATTACTCTGTTATTAAATTCATTTTGGTACCTGTCCATTGAATCAATTATGTTGAAATTTCTTCCAAATATTTGAAAATGTGGAATTATAACCTAAAAAAGATGAGAGGTAATTTTGTAAGGTGAAAGAGCCAACTGTAAAAATGTAACTGCCAGCCTAATTTCAGATAGTGTGCTAATTTATTACTTTCAATGGAAAACTAAAGCTGACACTTCTCAGTGTAAGGCTATATTTATCAGTAAACATAAAATATTAATAAGATAAATTTGATATATCACTACTCTCCAACTTTCCCTGAAAGATGTATAACTTAGATTCTCTCTCTCAACCTGTCTCATCTGAATTCTTTCTTTGAGGGTCTTAATTGAATTTCTTTATTACAGTTTGTGCTGAGTTCGTGCCAGCTTTGTGCTGCATCCTAGCTCTAGTTTCCATCGGCCAAGAGAAGAAGTGAAAGGACACTGAATGAATGAAGGTTATGATCTCTTGGTACAAAATCAGCCTTCTATGCTTGTGATTCAGATTATTACCTCATAGCTTTTAACTGATCTTTAATTTTTAAAAAGTTATTTTTTTTCCCCCTGGAAATCTGCAGTAGCTTCTGGGATTGAAAACTGTTAATTATCTCCTACTCCTGCTGCTTCTAAGATGGTTCCCTCTTATTGACATCACCCTGATTTGTAACTGGAATAGTAATTCCTCTTTTAGGTTCTGATTGCATTGGCTGCGCTGTTTGGTTAGAGGTGATGTAAGTGTGTCAGGATGAGAGAATAATCCAGAAAAACAATCAAACCCTGGAACAACAATGATGGGAAATTTAACTGCTCTGATTTGGTTGCCTTTTTGATTTTGGGAGTGGCAACTCCAAAAAATCTGTTTGTATTCAGCTCTGAGTGTACTAAAAGTCCTGCCTGGGCTGTGTCAGTGCAGTGAGGCAGATTCCCCCGAGTCTCTGCAGAGTGCATTTGCAAGGTGCCTGATTCAAATCAGTAGTGAGGCTGTCAAGGGTCTGGCGAGAGACAGATGTGTTGTCTTGCAGGCATTAACATCACATGAATGACGGGTTGTAATGTGGTGTCATTCTTAAAGGAGTTTGTGCTTCTCAAATTAGGGAGCAGTGGGAGGCCTCAGCAAGCCCCCCATGCTGAAGGATGAAGAATGTGCTGTATGAATTCTTGCTTTCATTCAGGGCAGCCTACTTTCATAAAAAATGAATTCCTTCTGTGAGGCCAAGATACTCAACAGCTGAATCCACACTTAAACTGTGAGTGTGTTTGGGTTCTGGAGTGGTTAAAGCCCAGTGCAGACTTTATCTGGTACATCAAGTTGTAACTAGTCAGATCAATGCATTTTCACTTTTGAGATGTATAATGTGCTGCTTAAATTGAATTTTCACTTGTCAGAAATCTGTTCCTTCAGCTATCTTGATTTTGTTGTGACAAATCAATCTTCGGAGTAGAAATGATGAACTTATCTGGTAGGTCTCAAATAGCTGAGCATTAAGTATAAATATTTTGTATTCCTAGGTAAAAGAAGGTAGATGTTTGTATTTAAATCACGTTTCTTTACATCCTTTTTATTATGCTGCTGTAGTTTTATTATAGTTATACATTATGCCAGTTCAATGTGTTTTTTATTTTTGTATGTAAGCTTAGTCTGTCAACAAAATTATAGGAGAATGAATGATAGCTTTAAACATAACTATGCTTGGTTTTGTTTCTGTCATCTTCTAGCTTCCTTTCCTCAAACTTTGGACTGCTTACAGTAGTGCTCTCTAGAGGCAGAATTATTTTTTAACATTCAGTTTTAGAAGAGAGCTATATTTTTATTGCTCTGAGCTAACAGAGAAGCACAATTCCCCTAGAGGCTGTTTCAAACAACTTGGTAAGAAAAGAGACAGAAATATTTCAGGAAACAGATTATCCCTGACAAATATATACAGCTGTCTAATAGAGCAACCTCCTCAGACCCATCCATGTCACAGGATTTTTTTGGTCTCTCTAATCTTCTTACTTTTACAGAATCCAGTTTTGTATTCCATTAGTATGCATGTGTATGTTCTAATAGTCTATAAAAATTCTGCATGACCTACTTACTGAGAACCTGGTTTTACATCCCATTAGTGGGCATGTATTTTCACAGTAACAGACTTCTAAAAACACTGTGTGACCCATTTATTCTGCTTCATCGGTAACTCCTGATGTAGTGTGTATATACATCTCCTTTCCCATTGTTTAGGAAAATATGAGAAAACCTTCCAGTGCTGAACAAGAGCTCTGTGCTGTTTGAACTGCTTCGACACTAATATGATGCTTGAAAGCATTTGCAATGTAAGAAAACGGGATGTAGATGAAGGAACCTGTACTTAGAGAAGGATTAATATTGCAATGTATCCTGACCTATTTTTAAAGGAATCCTCGTTTTACTGATTTATGATTCCCTGTTGAACTCACTCATGCTTTACTTGATTTGGTTTTCTCTGAGATTTACTCAAGATGCTGAACAAAAAGGAATTCCTACAAATGAAGCAAGCATCTGTTGTTATTTAATCCTAAGTGTAGTTCCTAAATATTGTGAAGGACTGCATTTTTTTTGTTTGTAACCTGCCCTCTGCCTGTCATTTGGTATGCTTTATTTCCCATGACAACCTTGATTTTTTTTTTTTTAAATTCTTCCTTAATCTTGGCTGAGGTGCCTTTGAGTCTAATACAAAACTGTTTAATATCTTTGCTCATTTTTGTCAGCCTGCTCTGTACTTTCTATTGTTCTATTCTTTTTGAGGTCAGGAAGACCCACATTTGATGTTTAAGGTGTTTTGCCATGAAGAGTGTAATGATGTTTTGGTCTTTTTTTTTTTTTCTTTTTTTTCTTAACGCTGCCTAAGATTCAATTGACTCTTTTTTGACTGCCATTGCATAATAATCTAATGGTTTAATGAAATTAACTATTACAGCCCCAGATCTGGGACCCATCTGAGTGTTTATCACACATATAAGTGATCACTTTGCTATTTGTATGATGGGATGTTATTTGATTGTAGCCTGGTCTGCCGTGGTGAGTACTTTGTTGGATCTCTTCTTTTGCTCCATACGTTTTCCAGGAGGTAGAGTCTAGTGGTACAGTGCCATCCTTGGAGTGTCCCTGGGGTGCCACGGATTTAGATGATCTCTGCAGAGGTCCATCTGCTTTCAGGCGTGCCCTGGAGTGTTTCACATCCTGAATCAGAAGCATATGGTGGTGGTTTTATAATATCCCTCTCTTTGTGTGCCCACACTGGTGAGGAGATTATGCACTAGATGAGGTAGGGGACTTGACTACTTAAGGCTGATCATTGGAATTCCTATCTGTCTGTTGGATATGGGTATCCTAGCAGGAGTTGAGCTCCTTACATCCACAGGGTTTCTGGCCCTGAACTGATTTACTCATTGTCCTTCCCTACGTGCACCCAGTAGTAACTGGTTTACAGCCCAGAATTCAAAGAGAAATAGAGAGATGCTAGTGCCAGGAATAGATGTGTATGGCACGGGAGAGGAAGACAGAATGATCCAGTTCAAAGGATTTATACAAATATGTGAACACCAGTAAGAGAGGGGACTGTAGTCTCCTGGGAGTATTAAAGTGTCTTTGGTGTGAAGTTAATCCATGGAACTAATTGTATTTAATTTGGAGGCTTCACATTGTAGTTCTCAGGCTGAAGTAATTGCATGGAGGAATTGCACTAAAGCCTATGAACAGGTTGCTTTGTTGTACCTCATCTGCATGTAAGTTCTTTCCCCCCTGTTATAGTAAAAAGGGCTTATTTACTTTAAGCATTACCTAGGTTCATTAATTTCAGTATTGGAATTTTTGGTGTAACAGGAATTGTTGCTCTATCAAGAGTGGCATTATAAGATGACTATTGTAGCTAACTCCTGATGCATACTTAATACATTTGATCTGCAGTTAATCACCTCACACTAGGAGGGAATGGTATCATAATTAATAGTTTTTCTACCAACAATATGTGGCCCACAAAGCTAATGTTTGGAAGACATTTTGTCTTGACTTTTCAATTTGGGATCAAAGTGTATAGAATTCAATTGCTGGTTTACTTTGGAAGTTTTACATTGAAGTCTTGATGAAGTTCATTTACTGTGCATCAATAAAAGGGATGGGAGAATGCTTAGGAGTTTACGCTTTCTGAACTCCTCTTTTAGTTTGGCAAAACATAGCGCAGCTTCCCTCTTGTTACCTATAAATCATTCAAAGGACTGAACATTATATGACATAAATAAATGGATGTGTGACCTGGAAATACGCAAGATCAGATTTCAGTTTGACAAGGCACATGAGGTGAGGTAATTGATCCTTTTGGCATGTAGCAACATGAGAAATACATTTGGTTCCCCTAAACAAGTAGGTATATGTGATGGTATTCGTTTAGCTTCCAAGTGCTTGCCAATGCTTCTGCACTGAGTTCAGTCTTGGGAGACAGCTGATGTTTCATACAAGGGGAATAAATTGAAGATGGGAGTAAGCTCTTTTCTTGCCACATAGAAACATGACTGCTCAGAGACTGGTATTTGATTATTCCACAGTAATACAAACAAGTGTAAAAGGTAAAACTTCAATTGGGATGGTTTTACTTTTGGCATTTATCACCCGTATTTGAGCTCCATCACTTCAGCTGGAGAACTTGGAGGACCTCTAATCTTGAATGGTCTATTGCTTTTGTTTGCTAATTACTAATACATTTTAATGTTATGTTTATCACATTTATATTTTATTTTCAGAACTGGTTCCCTCTCTGATTCAAAGCTTTACTAAATGACATAATTTTCCATAATATTAGCTGCTATGTAATTATAGTTCATGATGTCTATGACTAAATGGTCAAATTCTGTTGCAGAAAATATGTTTACAGAATGTTTTAAAGCTATGGAGGCTCTATAAAGCACATAGACATCAACATTACTTATTGGCAAAATGACCTGTTTAAGAATCCCTGTGAGTAGGTTTCAGCAGAGTAGTTGATCAAGGTTTCAGTATTTCGCTTGATTCATCAATATTTGTGAATTTTTATTAACTACTTTTAATGATCCAAATTGTACATTACATAAGTCTGTTTAATATAAATCAAAGAATAGCATCCTATTTTATTTTAAAGTAAATGTTGTTTTTTAAAGATTTCTAAGACAAATATTTTTATAAAGGACAAATAATAAGCTTACTTCTTGCCATTTCTATTGGTGATCAAAGCAGTGAGTATCTATCTCCTGGGATTATGTCTTTTGAATAAGAAATAATAAAAATTAATTTGCATTACACTGACATAATTTGCAATTGTAGGAAAAACCTGTTACACTAGTTGATCTAAAGAGATTATTGTGGCAAGAATGCCTGGCAGAGGAGACAACTCTGGAACAAATGATACTGAAAGGAGGCTTGTAAATGAGTCAACTTTATGATTTTTTTTTATTTCTCCTTTGAGAGCAATCAGATTAGAGAATTTCTGAGAATCTACCTCTAATTCATTTGGTATTGGTTTAGATTAAGCCACTGTTCCCAATAGTTACTAAAACTCATCTCTCAGAAATCAGGAATGAGGGCATTTGAGAAATTAAAACTGCTTTAATGTGAAGTAGTTCAAGTATAGATTTTAGATTTTTATTTTTTGCGAATAGGAACTCTACTCCTACCACCAACAGTGATGGTCTTTTGGTATCTTATTTCACTGTTTACTGAAAATACAGAGAGGTGTGAAATATCTTTATTATATCATCTACAGTCTCTTCCATCTGTGAGTGCACTGCTGCGGTCTCGTTCTCCATCTGTCCCTGATTCTATCATATGGTTGGTTCAGGAAAACCTACGGTTGTTTTCTTTGGAAGAGTCTCAAACAGAAACTGAGTGAAATGTTCAAGCATATTGCTGTTATTTTAATGTTCCAAATTTTAGCACTAGTGATTTAGATTTTAATTGTTCTAAGTCAAATCCTGAATATAAATTGAGTTTGGATTTCTTTTTTCAGGGCTCTTAAAACATTTTTGTTTAATAATCTGTGAAAAGACAATGGACCATGCTTTACATACTTGAATGCTTTGAATCTAAACCAGCTTGGAATACCAGTTAATAAATTTAACAGTAGTGGGGATCATGTATTCTACTGCAAAGAATGACAAATAACAATTTAAGATGTAATCATTATGCTTTACTTTAACCTGTTTTTTCTGGAGATGTGGGACTTTTATCCATGAAGGGAACTCTTATATAGGTGTGTCTAGACAAACTGCAAACCTTGGGGTCACTTATTTAGGAGGAATTCTGCTCTTGATTCTAGTCTATCTCCTTCTTTGACCTTGTTATTTGTGTATTTCCACTGGAATACGAGATCACTGGTAACTGGAGACTCATATAACACTCAAGTCAGTAACAAATGTTTATGGAAGTGAACATGAAAATGACTGAATTTAGAAAATTTGATGCTGGGTTTTCTTGACTCTGTGTAGCTTTACTGTTTTTAGTGCACAGTTCTAATGTTGGTGGAATGTCTGGGAAGATAATTTTCCTTGCATTTCATGTTTTTAGTTAGTGGCCTGTTACAATTTCCAGTGCTGTCCTCTTTCTCTACTAGTTCCATAATACTGCATGGTGCTAAACATTGTTTAATACACATAGAAAGTTAAAAATGTGAGTATGTTCACTGATCACATTTCAGGGACCAATTTAGTCCACAAATTATTTTAGGGTACTAAACAGAAATGCTTTTGATTCTGAACTCATATTCATAAAGTTGTAGAGAGATAGAAATATCTTGGATTTTCCCTTCTGGATTTGATCTAGGGTTATTTGACTAGAATTGCCATAAAGAAATAGTTTTATGCTTTTTAAAGTTTTTAATAGAGGCCATTATAATGAGCTCTTTTACACAAACAGATTAGCAATATTCAGTAGCTTTGTTCCTCTACTGTATTTCTGCCTCTGTGGTCACTTCTTTTCCCTGTGCCCTGTCCTTGTTGACATCTCTCAGTGGATTGCTGTCATCTTCAGTGGATGCCTGCCAAGGTTCCAGCTCAGCCACTGTCTGGTAATCTTGGCTATAAATATATTGCCCCTTTTCAGACAAGTTCTTAATAAATATTACTTCATGCAATTCTGGAATTTTAGCATGGATGTTGTGTGTTGGGTATCTAGAAACATAAAACCCACTTTGAAAAAAAAACACAGCTGAAGAGCTGCTCCATGCAAACCTTGTAAAAGTGCCCTTATTCTGCAAGCTGTTGGTGAGTACCTGCTGGTGCTTCTGTGCTATGGGTGAATGTTCAGAGGTTGGCTGTCATGTGTGGGTTGTGTTTGCAGCAAGTCTGGCACCACAAAGCCTCCAACTTGACCTGTGGGGGCTGTCCCTGTCAGTGGTGAGGCAGGGGTCAGCAGATGGTGGTTACAGGCAGTCTTCAAGGAGGATTTTTCCTTAGCCCACGAGCATATGTTCGGTGGTGGGAAGACGTGCTGCGCTGCTGTGAGCGTTGCTTATGCAAGGCTCACTGTAGTGACAAGGCTTTTGGAGAGGGACTCTGAGAGCAGCAGGAGAGCTCGCTCTCTACCCAGGGGTCTGATTAAATTCAGGTCTTGAGGCAGAGCTGCTCTTTGAGCACTGCCCACTGCTGTTGGGCTGCTTATTGAAGGAAGAAATCGCCCAGAGGCAATTTGGTAATTTCTTTGTCAAATCTAGAACCGAGACTCTGCACAAACAGAGCAAGTTACACTTAAATTATACCCGGACTTGACGTCACTGGTTTCTCTTCCATTAGCAAGCTGACTTGCATGGCCTCAGACATCTGCCATCATTCAGAGGGACAGTGTCAAAATAAATGCTGCTGTGGGAACCAAGGGAAACTAGGAAAAAATATTTTGCTCTAATCTCGGGTATGTTATTTCATTCTAATGATCTGTCTGGAAAATTTGATGGGCTCTACTTCTATTAAGGAAGAAAGCAAAGGAAAAATAAGCAGCTGAATATATGTGTGTTCTAGCAAGCAAATTTAATTTCCTCATTGGCCATAGATACACTATAGCTTGACAACACAGACAAATACAGCCCTTGGTTAAGAGGTAGAGGTATCAGTGAAGGATGAAAATCCATTCTGATGTTTAAAGTGCATGGAAATCCTGCTCTGTGTTCGCCTGTACTTGTGCAGCCTAATGATCCTTTTGTTAATCCCTGAGCCAGGGACTGGGTCAGAAAATTACCCTGGGAAGAAAGAAAGGTTTTGCAGGAGAACGACAGAATAAGTGGATGAAGTGTGTGTTTATATATATACACGCAGGCACACACCCTCTTATTTTCTTTTTTCTTCATTTATTTTAAGCAATATTTGTTTATGAATTTTCCCCACACTTGTCTGCTTATTCAACCTTATGTCACATCCTTGGTTGTGCTAATACAGCAAACTAATTGAGGTTAAAAATAACCTCTATCTGGAGCACATACTTACAGGCACAAAGCCACTGAGGAAAGAGTGAGAGCATCCAAATTTGTCTAGCTCCTCAGGCTAAATTCCAAAGTTTGCAGAAGAATAAAGCTCCGGAAGGGAAGCTTGGGAAGGTGGTAACAGGTCTCTGGAGAGATGAAATAAATGTTCACAGGTGCTGAGTGAGAAGAGTTTTGACTGGGAGCGTCTTGTAATTCAATATTGTGTGAGTTGAGAGAAAAATATTAATTCATCATTATTAATACACTGAAAATAAAAGTGTTGGGTTTTTTTTTTTTTTTTTTTTTTTTAACACAGCACGATTCCTTTCACCTAAGCATCTCTTTTGGTGATGATTCTAGAGAGCCCCAGAGCAGACAGCCATCAGTAGTAAATATTTCACGATCTGATAAAGGAGTGTTTACTGAAGCTGATAGAGGGACTTGCTTCTTAGCAATACTTTGGATTGGTTTTTTTAAAATTATAGTCTTGGAAGTGCTATTTGTATGTTTTTTGTTTGAGTATAAGTTATCTTGTTATACAGTTTAGGTGTATGAACAAATAAAATAATGTAGTGGTAGTTTGCACAAAGTTGCACGTACAGCAATGATTAACTCTGCTTCTGCTGTGCTGCTACACCGAATATTGCTCTGGTTTTTCTTGAGTTTTCAACATCCAGCTTTATGTTGGCTGTATCTAGAGCAGATGTTAAAACTTTGAATAGATTCCATAGTCATTAATATGAAAGGTTCTGTTTATCAGAAATATTTAATTTTATTCTTCCCTCTGCACCCCTGAGACAGATTTTGGAGAGGAGTTGGGGTCAAGAGGTTTCAGGATATTGAGGTTGCCTCTTCTCTTTCTGTGGATATTTATGGCGAATTTTGCATTTTTTTTTTTTTTTTACATCTTTCCAGGAAGTATGTGAGGTTTGTCTGCACATGCTTCGTCTTTTGAAATGCCTATTAGTCAGATGAAATACTCCATGTAGAGGCAAGGGGAAGTTCAAATAAAGGTACATTTTGTAAAAAAAAGGGTAAACTTCTACTGCTTCTGACATATACATCCTTCCAGGGTGCATACTGTACATAAATAGTTATATACCACCCTTTGTGTTTTTCAACTTTTGTTTATTTGTATCAACATATTGGGATGCTCCAAAATGTGTTTATTTTTATAACAGCAAATCAACATGCAGGAGAAGTAAACCATGCAACTTGGGAATTGCTTATCAGCTGCATAATGAAAATGAATGGCATGTTAAATCTTATCTGATTATGCAAAAGTATCTTTTTATGACAGCAGTGCCTTTGCTTTGCAGTTTGTAGAAAGCTGGGCATCATGCATCTGATTGATCATGTAAAATTAGATAGAAAGAAAAGAGGAGAAAAAAAAGTGGAGCTCTGTATTCTGGGTCTTTTCCAGGCAGGTGGCATTACCTGATGCTTAAAGCCTTTTTTTTTGTGGGCAAACTTTAGGAATATCAAATGATAGAGAAATTAATAAGTTGTAGTGAATCTAATTAAGAACTGGTTCTATTAATGTTACTTCTAGGACAATTAATATAATCTCTAATGGCAAATATTTGCCAAGATTGGTTACATCATAAATTGAATGATATAAAGCACCAATAGAAAGCTAGTCCTAAGCTCCTAATCTTCGACTTCCCTGTGGAATCTAATTGTAAAACAAATTTGTTGATGGTATCTTCAATAATAGATTCCTGCATCCAGCTGAATCCAGCTTTTATTTGCCTTGACTCAGAGGTACGGGCCTTGGAACGACATCTACCAAAATTCACTTCTTGGTCTCTTGGGTGTGATTTTTTTTGTTGTTGTTTTTTTTTTTTTTTATCCCACTGTGTGTGTTAAGTTTCGATTGTCCTTGAGATGTGGAACATTGTAATGAGAAATCTCAAAAGGCACAGGATGGCTCATCCCGCTGTGTTCCTGAGCCACGGTTTCATCACGGAGAATCGTAAACCTTGGAAGATTTGCAAGTGTCTTTTCTCGGGACATTTTCAGATTGATGCAGCTCAGAAATCCTCCTTCTGCAAATGAATGTTACCACAGCAAAGTGAGCCTGTGGAGGATAAGAATTGTTTACTGTCACAACAGTAAGTGACAAATTGTCTGTACAGCAAATGACTGGAGCTGTTTTTTAGGGCTTAAAAGAGAGTATCAGAAAGTAGGGGGGAACTGGGTAAGATGAGTATGTCTTCTGTTCATCCCCAGACTTTCTGTGAAAATTAGGGCAATTACCCAGCAATGAATGGTAATGAAAGTGAATTATGTTATTGTTCAGTGCTGTAAAGACCCAAACCTCAGCACTGACTGTGAGTGCTTTTTCATGGATGTACCAGAATATAGCTTGCTTTCTACAGGGATTTTGTTGCAACATGGCAATATTTTCTGCATATTACTTTTGTCACCAGTGCTAGAGCTAATCTCCTCAATGGTGCCCAACTCCATCATCTGTGCTTTATTACCTTGTTTATAACTGCACTGTGTTTCTGCTGTGCTGCAGGGAAGGGTGTCCCGATTTTCCTGCAATAGTGGCTGCTTGAAGATAGGAACCTAAGGCAGTGACTGCCTGTTTAGTTTCTGCTGGTTGATTGCATCTAGAAGCTTTGTGCCACATTTCTGGGTCATTCTGAAGTGATATGGGACTGGTTATGAAAAGATAAGCCTGGACTGTATGAACTCAAAATGGATCTGAGTGGCTCATTGAAAAGCAAGATGCCCACACTTTCCTTAATCACACAGTCCCTTCTTTTCCCAGCTAGGAACTCCACAACATAGTGGAGCAGCACTCATATAGCATTCATAGTGAAGCATTTGTGACGTGAAATTGCAGTCTCAGAATGTGTTTTAAGATCAGGACTAAAATTCATTCTGTTTTCTAATGGGGAAGTTCAGCCACACACAGGGAGACAATTTGTTCTATCAGGTGAAGATCACGGCTTTGAAACCTATAGGAGATCCTTTCATCCTCATGTGCTTTAATTACTTGAACTCAGGTTTCTATTGTCTTTCAAACAGTATTATTGTAGGCAGAATGTGACCCTGGCCTCTGGCAGGAATTGGAGTGCTGCGTGTTTTCATTGAAGGGTGCACCCGGTTTGCCTGGTGATAACCAGGACTGTGAACAGGCTGGTTTTGCTCAGCCTGAGGAGTTGGTCCCTGGTGAAGGCATTTGCCTCACAAGGTCATGGGGACTGAAATTCTGTCAGTGGCACATTCAATAAGGAAGCAGCATCCCTTGGGCCTGTGCAAAGATAAAGTTCCATTTGCACAGTGCAGGGTAAGGGCGCTTGTTCAAAATGCAGTAAACAGGACATGCCTCTGACAGATTTGCTGGCAGGTGCCTGCTGAAGTCTAGGTTGGAAAGTCACCTTTGTATTTTGACATCAGTGTGAAGAGGATATAACTCCCTGCTGCTTTGGGCCAAAGCAGTTATCCATACCAGCACAGAAGAGTACAAAAGAGGTGTAGAAATACAAGAAATACACCTATCTCATACTGCTCTTAGAGTTCAGAATAGGGAAGAATCAGGTCTTGATAAGTGTTGGATGTCTAGAAATGGTCTGAGGGTGCGTCCAGCAACCAGGAAAGAAGTTTGTGATGGCAGGATTGTAGTTTTGTTTTAGGGAGCCTGAGTGAAAGAGCTGGTTTCTTGTATGACCCCAAACTCTGTGCCAGATGCTGATCCACCTTTTTGGATCAATTTTTCTCTATAAATAGCTGTTCTTCTCTCTAAAGCTTCTACTATGGAGGATTTGACTTTGCAGAACTTCTCCTCAATGCTTTTAATGCTTCCTGAAAGGCATCCTTCATTCTGTGGTTTTAACTGAACACCATTCATTGTGCCCTCAGTCAGTAAACAGAAGAAAAGAAAGGTGGCAGTCTTTTCTTTCCAGTATCACCTTTCATCTTCCACTTGATGAATCAATCAGTGTCTTTGATTTTAAAAAATTGCCTGAATTTCATAAAAGTTTAGTTTCTTTCCTTTGAAAATGTTTATTTAGGCAAATGGTTCTCTTGGAGTGAAGAGTTTAAAGGCAGACAAATGAAATACAAGTGAAAAAAGACTTATTGAAAAAGATTCAATTAAGCATCACTAGCAATAGGTCAGGCCTTGTATATTAAAAAAAAAAAAAAAAAATCTGTATGATGTTTTCCCTTACCAGATGGAGATAGTGACATCCAGTCAACCTTCACTAAGAAATTGCCATGAGCATTGAGTATCTGAGCACAGGAGCTCCCCTGTGCTCCTCAGATTTTTCATGTGGTTTCAGAACAACCTCTCAGTGGTGTTTCTTCAGTTTGATTGTAGCCTTTAATCTTCACCTATAAATGTCACTACCTTTTCACATTTGCCTGTTACAGGTGCAGAAATTCCAAGATTAGTGTCTTGATTGTGACGTGTTTGCGTTTTATATGAACATTTCTCAGTGAAATCTGTTTTGGGAAGCAAGAATTCAGAGCATGCCCGCAAAATAACACTTCATATATGCCTGCTTCTTACTTGGAAATGCAGGCTCTACCCACTGATCTCAAGCTCGTTGGAGGGGAAATCGTGTCAGCAGCAGTGAGATGATTATGAATGTGTTTCCTGGTGTAGACAGGGGCCTGGTTAGCACTGCTAAACTCTTGATTCCAGCTGTTAGCAGGATGGCATGTGCAATTACTTGTGAGGCTGACAGTCTGTACTGCCTCATTTATAGTTTTTAAGGGTATGTAAAGTGCTTTAGCACAGCAGAGCCAGAATTTAAAACCCTTGTGAAAACATGGGAATGCTGTGTTGTTGTGATTAAAGGAAACTGATGCGTGACCTAATGGCAGCTTAGCTGAGGAGGAGAAATGATGAAGCATTTATTTTTTTTTTTCAAAGCTAAATTCCAACAAAAGGAGGTCCTCCTGCCTGGAGGCTACAGTGGTTGATGTGTGGGTTAGGTATTCTCTAAACAATTAGGAAGTAAATGTTTGTGCTGCTGCATATTTAAAGAGGGCCAGGGAAATGATAACATGGTTTCCTATAGTAATGTTAATTGAACATAATAGTTACTGAAGACAAAAATCAATCTATACTTACAGCCCTTGTTATTTCATATCTAATTTGAAGAGCTGCCCATTTGAAAATTATAGGCTGATAATAGTTTTGTTCTCCTTTTGAGTTAGTATTGTTAGAATCTAGTAGCAAACTTAGCAAATATCTATATATGGACAAGTAATTTATGATAAAATATATTAAAATAGTCAGAATTATTAAATGTAAATCAAGGCAATGAGAATGCTTGGGTTTTTTCCTTTTAACCTTTTCATATGTTTCTGATAATTTTGTTGTTTTTTCACTTCTGTTTCCTAGAACGTTTGTATGAATTTCTCTTTAGCTGGGCTTGGTTTTCAGAATGTATTCTTCAGTGTTCAGGTGATGGTGATTTTGTCACCAATAGGTGTTCAGGAATGTATCCAGTTCCCCCTTTTAATTGCTCTGGGGTTCCTGTAGCAGCACTGCAGGCTCAGCTGTCGGGGCTCCCCTGTGTTGGCCCAACTGCAGGAGAGGCTCATGCAGGAATGGAATCTGGCACTTGTCACCTTCATCACAACCAAATGAGATTTGGCAGGTTTATCATCTGTGTGTCTGGTAGGAGCCATCTCACTGTTTTCTGACTCTTGATAATTCATGAGTTTTTGAAGGAGAGATATTAATCCAAACACAGTCAAAACAGAGCTTTTTATTTATTTATTTTTCCAGAAATACTCCTTTTCAGGCAGATGCAGAATTCCTTCAGGGTTAGTCTTGAGCATATTTTGGAACAGCATCCCAGGGTAATTACAGTGAGTAATTATTTAGAGAAGAAATTGAGGGGTAGTCAAGACTTTAAAGCTAGGTTTATACTAAATAATTAAATACAGTTGGAAATAATCCTATATAATCAATAAAAATCTTTAATGAATGTGTTTGTATGTAACTTTGCTGACAAGCTTCAAGCTAAACTTTCTTCCTTTCTTGGTCTTTTTTCTTCCTCAAGTCCTTGGATCGACCACTACTTGAAATTTGTTTCTTTCTTTTCCAAGTTTTTGATCTAAAATAACTTTATCCAGATGTACTACATTATACATGCAGCCTTCTTAAAATGGACCTGATCCACTTCGTGTAAAGACAAGTTATGTTTCAGATATATTTTGTGAAAAAAGCCAAACTGCTTAAATAGTACTTAGGTCAGTTTTCCAAGTGTAGAAGTTTACTACTTTGATAGTTAAAGCTAGAGCTCAAATGCACCTCATTTTGGAAAAGATTTTTTTGTGCTGTGTAACTCTTGCCAGCTGACAGAATAACCTTGGTAGAGTGCAGCCTTTGCTTCTTTTTCATACATATTTATTCTTCTACCCTAGGATCATCCAATGGGAATTCATTACTTCAGCAGTGATTGAAGAAATCTTATTTTTAATCTAAGTAATTTTCTGTGAAGTTTAATTCATAACATAAGAGCACCTCCTGGGTAATAACTAAAAATTATATATTTTTAATGAAAAGAATTGCCTTGAGTCCTCAAGTGTCCAGCAGACTTGCCTCTCGCTCTCCAAAACTCACAGATCATCTTTTCCATATAATGTTTAATATTTCATTGCAATTTAATTACTGGAAAAATACAAAATTAACAATAAAAATTGTCTCGGTTGGACTTAGGGGCTTTTAGAGTTGTAGGGGAGACTGGTTTCCAGTTGATTCTCTTCCATTAGGAAACACAAAATGGGTTTGGGAAGAGTTCAGGCTAATTAGACATGCAGGCTCTATTTTTCCAGTTTGAACACTGACACAGATTTATCAAATCCCTATGATTGTGTGGGCTTGTGAAAATGCTCAGTGATATTTCCAAATGGCCTCGAGTTCCCTGCATTTTACGTTCCTAGATAATTTTTAGCAGCATCATGGTTCTGATTTGCATTGATCACATGAGAAGCCCCTTCAGTTTCTGGGTTAGTCAGTGAAAAAAACTCTGCAGGACTGATTGTGAAACTCAGATGCTGCAGAGGGGTGATGGGCTGGCATCCACAAGTCTGGCTCCATTCCTGCTTCTGCCTTGGGTTTCTTGTGTGAGCTTAGGCACCAATCTCTGCTTTGGTTTCCCCTCATTCTCCTGTGCCTTATCTACTTTGGGAATCTCTTTTCAATAAAAATATCTTCTTCTGATTGCATTTTTACAAATAATAGCTGACCTATGCAAAGTATATCTGTACCAGATATGTTACTTGTTGTTCTACATGGTAAATGTTAAAATAAACAATCCCCCCCAAAAAACCCCAAAACAAAAGCCACCCTAAACCCCAAACATAATGACATAGTCCTTTTTTCCTTGCTTTTTTTTTTTTTTGTGAAGGAAAATATTTCACACAGCTCTTTGCAACTTAATTTAAAATTCAGTATAATCATAGATCAGACAGCATGTTAAATCTGAATTAAAATCTTGGCAGCTTTTAATTTTAAATTTGGATGCCAGTTTGCACTTGTAGCTTAATGAATTTAAATAGTTCCATGAATTTTGGAGAGTATTTAGCCTTTTGGGGTAATTGAATTTTTTCTTTTTGATACCTAGTGATGGTAAATAAGGAAGTATTAGAATTTGGTGAAATAAAGTAATACCTGAAAATGATCTAAAATCTCATAGGTATTTTTGAGTTATTCTGTAATTAATTTGTGAACAATTCTATATCTATGGAAGAACTCCTGGTTCCTGCAGTGGAGTATTTGATGAAGACTTAACCCCTTCTCACAGATTATTTAGCCAGCCAGTCTAAATAACAGCATTTACCAAAATCACAAGCTGTTTATGAACATTTTTTAACTTACTTATTATTTCTATTCTTTTTAAAGAGATTAAATTCATGCAATAAATTTTGTGTATAATTTGATTAGTTCCTTCTGACAGAGGATATATGCTCAGAGTTACACTCTTCATTGTTTCCATCTAATAAGTGCAGTAAGTTATTGCTAAGTGTCAACAGCATTCTTTGTTTCTGTTTTTTTTTCTGCTGTGAAATTTCTCCCTGGTTAAAAATGAAATTCTCTACAGGAAAGGGAAGATGTGCTGGGATCATATGGGCTGTTGAACATCACAGAGCATATTTGGAAGGTGTTAAGTTCACTGCTGTACTGACTCCAGCTCAGTTCAGTAGTTCCTGCAATGCTTTGTGTCTACTGCTGAGTTAGGGAGAACGAAGGGCTTGACCTCATTTCAGAGTGGTCACCATGCTGAGGAAACTCAGCCTGGCACAGGAGTTCCTCTGCAAATTACACAGGAAAAGCAGATAGGGTTTTAAGGGCAGATTGAATTATTATTGTCTCCTGGGTACAAATTCACATGTTGATTCATTGATGCATCATTGGATCCAAATTGCTGTTGTTTCTCAAGCTCCTCAAGAGAATATTCCACCCCGTTGATGTTGTGTTTTGGATATATATATTATTCAGGGAAATAATATCTGCAGGCTCTGTAGCTTGAACTTGTTCGTGGTGGCTTCCAGGCTGGGAATATGTTTACATATTTGTAACAGAGGGTAGTGATATGCAGAGCACATTTGTTCAGACTCCACTTAGTACAAAAAGAGTGGGGACACCCTCTCAGGATCAAATTCTGTCTTGTACCTCTACTGAAATCAAAATTGACAGAAGTAACTCCTAAGCTGGACTAGAACATGGCAAAAATACAGAGAGATCTCCCTTTCTGTGGTCTCACACAGCCTTTTCTGGTTCTGCCACGAGTTAGGGAATGCAGTCTGAATCCACACTGCCTGTCAGCCCTCTTCCACATTTATTCCTCTTTTTTTTCCTCTCTTTCTTTTCCTCAGAGTATATTCCCATACAGTCCAGCTATTCTGGGTATGCAATTTGCATGGGAAGTGCTCTTTATGTCTGACTGCTGTGTAATGCCTGGAAACACTGGGTGGTGTCTATGGACAAAGCCCTGCCTGTTGTAAGTTAAAGTCCATCTAGCAGGCATCGTGCAGGGACTCTTATCTGGAGGAGGGGAATGGATTCACTCTGCTGTAGTTTTCCATTAGTGTTTTACTGTACACTGCATGTTTTTGCAATTCCTTTTCAGTTTTTCTTTCTGCTAGTCAGTAATGGACATTTGTTTTCTCACTGTCATAACCTCAGGCCCAGAGGCTTAGCTCACACTGCAGTCAGTGCTGTCACTGGCAAGAAAAACCCTCTTGCTTAAATGGGTAAATATGATTGAAGAAAATGTGTAGGCCCTCTTAGACCTGAATGGAATACAAATTAGAGCTGCCTCAGTAATTGTCAGCAGCTCTTGTGTATCATGGGCAAGTGAAGGTGGAGATCTCTGACTTCTGCCCGAGTCTGGTCTGTTACCACTCCACTCGTGCTCACCCAGTGTAGGTTTGTTTTTTCCTTTGTGTATTTGGTCAAACATCAGTGTTTGTCCACTTTATAGAACAGAGCTGGGAACAGCTCAGGAAGCTGTTCTGTGGCCCAAGCTGCTCTTTGGTTTGCCCTCTTGCCTGGAACTCCTGCTGCTCAAAAAAACCCAGAGAAATGGGTGTTAATGGGTGAGACCCCGAGGTGAGGCAGGTTGGAGCTTGGGACTGTACTGTAGTGTGTAGAAATAACAGAAAAATATTAAAGAGCAGGCTTCACTTCCTTGGATTAGCTTTTCTGATTATCTTGTATTTATTTAGTTGAAAAATAATCTTTGATGTTTTAATAGCTTTCAATACAAAGTTTATAGTATGCCCACTTGTTATTTCATATTCTGCAGTGAATAATTCATTTTCCTAAATTGATAGTGAAGGCTTTCAGCTGTAATTGCTAGAGTCTTTGAAATATGAAACTGAATTCTTACAATGGTCATAGGCTGAGTCATTTAGAAAGTTTGTTTAGATAAGTGTCAGCTACAGAGTCTGCTTGAAAAGATACCTTTGTTCACTTGCTTGCCTATTGCTTTTGTCTTCAAATTAGGTTTTATAGATTCATCATTTAGAAATGCATTTAAACTCTGTAGCATGTGTGTGCATTCCTTCAGCAGAGAACACCCAAGGGAAACACATTTTCCAGATACAAACTGTAATTTCTCTTTCTCTCAGCCGATACTTACAGTGACACGTTTTTACAATATCCCAGTTCTGCTTATTAGTCTCAGTCTAGTGTTTGTATCACATCTTGATTATAATTTTTTTAAAAAAATTAGAGTTTGTCTCCTGAAGATTCATTACTATGAATTTTTCATAGTACAAGGCAATCACATAAATCTGGTGCCAAAATGCAAAGGGATGTGAGAACACCATCAAAATAAGCATGTGTAAACAACTGAATGCTTCCCAACACTTGCCCAGCTGTATTTTACAAATAACATTGAATCCATTTATGTTAATTTTATGTCTGCTAGCTGAATTTAATTTAATACAATAACTTAATATTCTCCCCATATTTGTTCAGGTCTTTAGATTTCTAGGGATTTGCGAGAAATGTGTATTTAACTCAGACTAATACTGTAATGGTAAATTATTCTGGTTTCAGTATTTGTCTACAAATTTGATTTCTACAGTCACTAGCTTGAGAATATCAATGAAAACTAGTAAAGCAAATTGAATTTACATTGAAAAACAATGGAAATTATTGGTTTATTATTATTACTTTTTTTCCTTAAGCTTCCCAAGTAAATCACTAGAGTCGTGTCTACCTGAGCTAAAAAGTGGTATTTGCACAGGCCAGGAATTCTTTAGAAAAGTCTCTTGATTCTTCCAGGGTAAAGACAAAATTATTTGAAAAATGTTTCATATTTTGCTGTTGGGATGGGTTGGTGATGGCCCAACACCCATGAATTGATTATTTTGATGCAAATTTAAGTCTCCAGAAGACATAAAATGTATGAAGAAATATGCACATCCAGTTCCATCTCACAGACATTCCCTTTGGTATTTTAGCAGTTTCCTGTGTGCAGTGTCCATATACAAAGGAAAGGCTGGTTCCAGCACTGTGGTCTTAATTCAGGCATCATCTCAATGTGGCATTAGGAAAAAAAAGCATTTTAGGTAAGGTGTTTGCGATTCAGAATGGCTGCTAGTTTTAGTTTCTTATATGTCTTTAATTCACACATTACTACTTCCCTTCTTTTGTCAGATATTAGCTAAAAAATGCTTTAAGGAAAATTCAATTCAGTTTCTATATTTGGCTCTTACATTTCCATCCTAGCAAACAAAATAAAAAGGGCAGAAATCTTTCTCAGTCTTTATTGAACAGTTTTATGTAAAACTGCCTGTTCTGAGTATACAGGTTGACTTGAAGAGCTGTCATCTGACAGACTTCTCTGAATGTATTTGCTCTCTTCAGATGCACATCAAATGGTTTCCATGTGGTAACTGTTCCTTGGAGAATGGAAATTTTTTCTCTATTTAATCTTGCTGTTCTCTGCCATCTTTTTTTTTTCTTTATTTCCCTAAGAGCATATGTGTATATTTGCTATCTTAACTAACCAATACAAATGGAATTCCATTTAGAATTTTGGTTGCCTCAGTTGTTGCTAAGAAGTGAAACTGCAGGAACAGCTGTCAGTTTGCTTAGGTTAGCTCAGTTGAATTAGGAAAATTCTCTCAAGTTGACTTTTTTTAATGGCATATTTACTTCCCTAAAACAGAGTATAACAGCTTTTAAAACAGCACTGAAAACTTTTCCACGTCAATCATTTTGACTACATGAATTGTGTGAGGTCCAACTGCTTGTGCTTCACCACTGCACTTGGATCACATTCAAAACAGCCCTGTGCTGTAGGGTTAATGCATTTTCCTCTGATCTTCTACATGACAAATTTTGATCTAGAAATATTTCTCTGTTAAAAACAGTGAAACATTGAAGTGTACTGTGTAAAGCTGTGGATTATAAGGGATGGTTTTACCAGCCTGCCTGATTGCTTCTGCTGTGTGGAGTTGAGGGAGACTCAGAGCTGTAACTGACTGCCTTGGCTGGTTCTGGTATTATTCTTTTATCCCCAGTCTCGGGGATAAACAGTTAAGTAGGTGGTGATTACATTATGCACTAAAATGTGTGCCATTTTACAGTAGAATAAACAGCCACAGAAAAATGTGATGAAAGTGCTTCTGGTAAAAAAAGCCAGAAGCTGTTTACTCCAGCCTTTCTGGTTTAATTCACAGAGCCACAAATGATATACTGTGGAATATTTTTTGCATTTTGTCCACAAGAGCGTTCTGTAGCAGGAACCACCTCATCTCTTGATTGTTCTCCTTTTTTTTATTTGAAACTGAGTCTGCTGATGTTTTCTTACATCAAATTTTGTTAACTGTAAACAGAGTCTGTGCCTACTGTTGACACTTTGGGCTACATCTTGCAGAAATACAATTTGGAATCTAATTTTTAGTATCCAGGGAAGAAGTTTGAGGATGTTGAAAGACCTTAAAATCTCATCCAAGTATCTCACAAATATCTCCTGGAAAGAATCTGGTTACCTGCGTGGGGTCATGTGTTACATTTTTAGAAGGTTGACATCAACTTACAAACTGTGTCCTCTCTTCCCTTAGTTACTTTTTCCCTAAGCAAAGCTGAAAACTCCAGCCTGTGTAATGAGAAACACTTGTGACCAAAACCAATGACAAATGTGTAGCATTACACAACATTTTTGTGTGTGTGTGTGTATATATACACCTACCTAATTAGTTGCATTTTTTAGGACACTGACAGATCAAATTTTACACTGATAAAACAGCCAGATTCCAGACAGTGCAAATCATACTTTAATATATTATAAAGCTATATAGTAAGCCCACTCCATGGGCTTCACATGCACATAAAACCAATAGTTACATAAATAATATCAAATGACAAAACTAGAAAGCAGTTTCTGCATACTTTATTTTACAATTCCTCACTAAATATATTTACAGGACACAGAGTTTGCTTTAGTGCAATACATAGTAATGTTGCATAAGTACAAACTGTTGAACTTTTCTAAAAAAAATTAAAGAAATAAAGCACTTAACTGATGTTACAGCTAAGTATGTAAAGCAACGTTAATAACTCTGAGTGAAAATGCTAACAGCATCTTTTCTCCTCATAAACAATTTCTAGAAACAAACCACAAACCGGCATTACATATTCCAAACTACTACCCCTTGTACAGTACCATATCATTAAAAAAATCACTTTTTAAAAGCACATATACTGTACTGTACAGCAACCTGTTTCTACAGATACTGACTTACTCTTTTAATACAAATATGATATTACCGTGGCAGTTTTGAAGAACAAAGTTATCTCAAGATATCAAACATCAGTAACAAACTCTGATAAGCACAGCTTCTTGAGAACCTGCTTTAACAGCATTTCTTCACAGTGATATTTATGAAAGGTTGGAAAAAGAGATTAGCATAAAATATTTCCATCCTTTTTCAATTTTTATGCAAAAATCATTACTTTATATTGGTAATTATAAAATTACAAACACTTTCTATAAGTAACTGCATCTGTAGTAATGATAGAAAAAGTCATCAGTAAGACACCTAAAATGAGGCTTGCATAACATGAGAGTTTGAAGAAAACTTGGTACACCTCATTTTTAAAAGAAGAGTGAGGGATGTAACTTAATTTAGAATGAGCAACACAGTTTAACAGAGATAACCTATTCTCAATTAAAAAAGCTACTTATTTATTAATAAATGTTAAAAAATAATGAAATTGTGATGAGGTGAAATCAACATTTAAAAAGAGATGATGAAACATTTACTCTTAATCTTAGTTTTGGCACTTCATTGGAACAATTACTTAACCGAAGACCAAAATATGTATAAAAGATGTACAGCTCCTTGACATACCTTGCAAATATAGTACATAAGTACTGGCAAACACTGAAAACATAGTTAGTTAAACATTCCCACATATTTGCACATGCATGCACTAGTCAGACAACAGCGTTGTATTTATGTTCTTGGCGGTGACAATCTTGCATTACTTGGGTACTTTAGGCCGTTTCTTCAGCAGATCTTGTTTCTGTTTTAAGTCTTACAAATTCTTTAGCAACTTCATCGTTGTTCCTCTGAGAGAGTATTCTAAGGATTGTTAACCCGGTCTCATCCACAGAGATGCTCCTGAGCAGGGGGTACCAGGAGGCGCAGCTGCCCCTGTCGGCGATGCCCTGCAGCTGGATGACCGTCATGCCGATGATGCGATCCTCCCGCGCAAAGCAGTAATCCTTCACTGACACGTGGAGCTCGTAGGCTCCCGGCTTATCTTCGTTACTCAGCAGGCTGTGGGCATTAACAATAAGTATTTAGAACAAGGAGTTCGGTTTAATTCCCCCAAGGAATTAATTCACTCTAGAAATCTTGGGCAAATTAAAGTGAGAGCGGTAGTTAAGGTTTTGCAGTTCCATTTGGTTACAACAGAATATCTAGTTTTTTCTGCACAGGTAACCCTTCAGATGTATTGGTGATGGAGCCTCTGTTCTCAGCAGCCTGAACAGAAACAGAATTCCCTCAACAGCTGGAAGGCAGTCACCTTTCCCTGAAAAGCACATAAAATGTTCAACTGGTTCTCCAGCTGTCAGCACCATGACTTTAAATCAGCTTCAAAATACACAGAAAATCCCTGGCAGCAGGCATCAAAAGGAGCTTTGTGGTGAGACACAGACTGTGAACTCATTTCCAGTCAGGGTTGGAAGGTATGGGGAGTAAAATAAATTGGTCTCAGAAAAAGGAGGAGAAGTAATACATTTAAAACTCCAGGTTAGGAGGAAGTTTTTTACTGATTTAAGGATTGTTAACAGCATCAGATAAACAGTACTATTACGACACACACAACCTAATACATGCTTAGATATCTCTATAGGTATGAAGGCCAGATATCTACAAACAATAATTAATGCTTCTGTGCAAACAAATACCTAGGCCAATAGATTCATAGGGATAGAAATAGTTATTCCTTTGTAGGGAAATTAATTGTACATTTTAACTAGGTTTTGTGGCATTGAAAGCTTGATGACTGCCATTCATCTTCATATACAACAAAAATACGAGTTACTAAACAATTTTTAAATAGTGTCTATGTAGCAATGTTAGGATGGCTTTTTTTTTTTTTGTTGCTAATGGTTTAAAAACAAAAAATATCTCAGAAAAAATTTCAAAAAATATGTAATTCCCAGGCATAGAAGACTTACAATTGGAAAGTTTCGTTGTACTTTGGTGACCAGGTGTTGCTCTTTGTCTTGGTTCCATGTTTTCTTTTCTTGTCACTTAATTTAGGACCCAATATGCAAACTTCCACAAAGGGCCGGAACATAGCTGTCGTCTGCCAGTTTAGGTTATTAATTGCTACAACTATAAAGAGATAAAAGAAACGAAGTGAAATAAAATTCTATTAGAAGAGTTCCAATTAATTACCCTGTATAACTTTGTCTAGCCAGTGAAAGGTGACCTGAGAGCTTTCCTACAGGATAGCAATACCTGGTAAGCCTAGGAGGAGCTTTGTCCCTTCCCTGCCAAGTAAAGATGTCTGACTTTTAGGTTGAAAAGTATCAAATATAAACACGCATTTTACAAATCCTTTACATTTACAGCGCCTTTTTTTGGCTGCCTTCACTGCAATTAAAAAAATCAGCTTATACTAATCTGAACGATCCTGTGTTTCTGAAATTCAGGTTGTGCAGAACAAAGGCATTTTGTTAAAAATGCAGCTTCTTAAGGCTTGGTGCAGTCATTCACCACTCAGCTTTGCTGTAGTTTTTTAGAAGTTGAATTACGTACAAGCAACTGAGAAGTATAATTTGACACATTTTAATTTATAACTCTGTAACTTAGTATGAAAACTTTAAATTATCTACAGAGGCGCATAGACAGTACTTGCCTGCATAATCTGAACTTCTGTTGATGCTGAGCAAGAAAAAAAATGCACTTCTAATCACTTGGAGTGTACTTGTAGCCTCTCAAGTACTATAATAATTATCATTTTTTATTTTAGAATTAGTATGTTTGACTTAGGGTGTAGTGCTTGGAAATTTGGTCATTGTTGTTGCTTTCTTTTTAAAACTGGTAGTTTGAAACTTACCTTTCACAGTGACTTTATGCTCACCAGTTCCAGGATGGGTAGAGACATCCACCTGTACAGATATCTCACCCACTGAATTATTAGCAGTTTGACCTGAAACAAGAATTATTGGTTAGCACACGTGGTTTCTGGATGCATCAAGAGAAATAGAGAGTGAAAGGTGAGAGGTATTTTCCATCAGAAAAACTTAAAAATTTTCTGAAGTGTTTTGCATTTAAGTGGGAATCAGTTACTGATTCATGAATGATTTTGCCACAAGAGTACTGGACAATTGCAGATGCCAATGGAAAGTGCCTCAGTGAAATAAGTTCCAGATGAACAGGATTTTTTTCCATTCTGGTTGTCATTAGGTGTGTTTGCATCTTGAAATGCAGAAGTTGGTGCTTTGTCAAGCTTTGCATGTACCTCCCAAAAATCTTATTGCTAAGAGTGTATTTGGGAAGTTACTTCTACATCACTCTTGATGAATCCTTTGCTGAAGGTTTTGTCTCAACAAATTACTGAAGTTCTGCACTACTGCAGAGAGAGGGGCTTTAAAAAATGAAAGAAGTTGTTTGAAGGGATGACAGAGGAACCAGGAATTTAATTTTAAAAGTTTTTACTTTTGAGCACCAGGGGAAGTGGTAAATCAATTTGTAGAGAGTGATTATTTAAAAGGACTTTAGGTATGTCTTGAAAGGTACCACAATATATCAGATTATAACAGTACAACAGAAAGAAAAGTGAGTATGTTTCCTTATGNAGGACTTTAGGTATGTCTTGAAAGGTACCACAATATATCAGATTATAACAGTAAAGAAAAGTGAGTATGTTTCCTCATTCTTTGTTTGGATGACTGCAAATGTCGAGTTCTGTGAACTGCACTTGCTCCCCAGTGTAATCTCCTGTGAAGTATATACTAAAGTAAATTTCTAACCCTTTAAACTGGATGCTATTTCTTTGGTTAGTAGAGAAGTTTCTATATTCCTCTTATTTATACAAAAATTCCTTACCCACTGGTTCTCCATCCCTCTATACGTGAGGAGAAGAAAACATCCCTTTAGAATTTTTCCAGCAGTCCATGTAGGAATAAAGGAAGGGGTACAGAGAAGAGGGAGAGGTGTCTTGTGTAATGGGGAAAGTGATTTCCTGCCTTTAGTTAGTTTATACCCAGAATATTTTTTTCTGTGATCATGCATGGTTTTTTCTTTCCTGAATTTCCTCACCAGTGTCTTTCTAGAAATGAGCTCTACAGTGGATGTTTATTCACTGTTTTGGCCTGATCTGTAATTATGTTCTCTACATGGCATGAGTATTGCAAGGTCAAATAAATACTCTAACCCCAAGTGTTACTGATACAGAGAACAAGCGTTTTTTAACCTGATATATCAAAATGTGGAGATTCAGTGATCATTTAACAGGCTCAGAATCCTTGAACATTATTGTGCATTTCCAAGTGTTCAGGTGAGTTTGGCTTAGAATTGTTGTGAACCTACTTTTGAAACACAGCAGTGTTTTAAAAGTGTACAGTGACAATGTCTTACTGTATTTACAGCTGCCACTTCTGAATTACAGGGTGCCTGTACAAATTTTGCTGTTAGATGTATTTCATTATTAGTCAGAGGGTTTGGACCACTTATTAGATATCAGTTTTTTAATTACAAGAGGTGTAGCTTCAGTGGCAGCAGTTTAATTACTTAAAGCTGTCCTGTATGGAAGCTCTGAGTTGGTGAATCATTCTACGGCTTGCTCAGAGTAAATAGTACAAAATGTTTTAAAGAATTTGTATAAAAAGGTAGGAACCAAATGGGCCAGAAAAGCTAAATAGTAAGAATAATAGAATGGCTTTATTTCAAAGCACAGACCAAAGTATTATCTAACTACAGTAAAATTTGCTTTTACTTGCGAAGAGAAAGGACATTCTCATTCGGTGAAAGTCATAAAGTTAAAGCTGGTTTTCTTTTCTCTTGCAAACACAGGATCATTAGGCCAAAAATCAGTGAGTAGCAGGTTTTAAAAGGAGTTACATTTAACCCTGAGTGTTGACTTGTGTGAGAAAACCTTCCCTTGTATTTATGTGGATTACCTGGATTAAATGCAGAAAATGCCTGTAATTCAAAAAGCAGCTTGCCCAGGATAGGAATCCAATACTATATATATTTTTATATATAAGATATTCTCACTGGCTCTCTGATACTGTAAAGTAAATCAAAGAGCACAGGGACTAGAGGTCCTAGAGCATTAATCTGTCTCCTTCTTTCATATTATGAAATTCCACCTTTTCATGTTGTTCCATAACACATGGGATTCAGCCTCAGCACAGGTAATTTTTGTGGTGATAAACCTCTTTATGAATGAAGCTTTTGATTCCATCTATAGCCTTTCTTCAGCCCTGGAGTTTGAATTGAACATACTGTAACTCTGTTCTGATTAAAAAGCTTTCCATGCCAAGCCAGACAGGAGAAAGGAACCGGGAATTTGCACCACCTAAATCTTAGGGACACTGCATGGGTAGGATAAACTGAATGTACTGAGAGAGAGGATGAGAAGTTCTTGAACCCTCTCCCCATCACAATTAATAGTAATTTACCCCGACTGCAGTGGAAGATGAGTTAAGCTGATACTGAATATCACTGAAATGATCAGTCAGTGTCAATTACTTGTTTTAGCCTCTAGCTCAGAAAACCCCAAACCAAAACCTCAGGAAAGTTTTAAAGGAGACAATTAGCATTTTTATTTGATGGTCTTGTGAGCAGGCTATGGATATTGGTAATAGTGAAGTGCCCAGCATTAACTTATAATAATGACTGGTAGGATTTCATCAAGACAAAAATCTATGAATCTGTAAGATTAGACTTGTTCTATTTCTCCAACTTTTCTATTAACTTATTCAAAATATATTCTTGCAAAGGTTTCCTAATTGGTATCTCTTTCCTTTTCCTGGTAGTCCATAATTTAGAACAGTGCTTCAAGCAGTACTGCAAATATGCAGTGTGAATATTCTTGTATGTACAGTACTGTTTGGTATGGTTATAATGAAATCTGTGCAAAACATCACCCAGTTTTCTCCTAAAAGCAGTTGACATTAAAATGACCCTACATTCAGTATTGCTGAGGAAATCTTTGCAGAACAATTGTCTTTGCACCAGCACAGACAATTTCTAGTGGAGTCTAGAATATAAACTTTGTTTCTTTTGGTAATCATCCCATCCATCTTTCTCTTTCTGACCTGCTGAACAAACTAGAGATGCAATTCCAGGACATTTAGTATTTGCTTATAGCATCTCTTGTTGACATTCAAGAGCCATGGTACTTCATTTTAAAGTCTGTGATCTGTCTATTTCTGCTGTTTTGTTTTCTTTTTTGCTACCACTTCTTGTACAGACACAGCAGGAATTAGTGAGCCTGACTGCACTATAGAAAGGTCCATTTATCCTACTACATTTAATAAGCCAATTTAGCTGACAATAAATCTCTCCATGCACTGCAGAGGATGATTGCACTTTTCTTCCTTTAGTACTGTAATATAACTCATTTGAAGGCTAACAAACTTATAAATGATTCTGCCTCATGTTGAAAACCTTATGGATGTTTAATTATTACTGCTTGCTCTCTAATATCTGCTTTACATTTTATTTGTTAGTATATTTGTATCATTCAAAATATAGCATCCTCTTACTGGTGGGTCTTAAAGTGGTCATGTGCATTTAAAGTGTAATTTTGCACCACCTAAATCTTAGCTGTAAAGAAGAAAAAAATATCCCCTCTGGCCATAGATGCTTGCTCCTCAGGGACTAGAAAGACCTAGAAGTCAGCCTTTTATTCCTCCTTATTTTGCATCTGGAATGGCATCAATGTGAGAGCTGCTGTAACACTAATGATTTTGACAGAAGACAGACATTTTGGACCAAGGACCAAGGCAAATATTTCTTAGTCAGGATAGTCATAATGACAACATGTGCACAGAGAAATTCCATCGCCTTCTATTCCTTAGTTGATAACTTTGGAAAAGGTGAACCTGTGCACTCTGATTGAGAAAACAGCAGAATATGCAAGTGGAAAAACGAGTCATGTACGTTTTGTAAAAACAAAACAGTAACTCCCTATATTTTCTAGGATAATATTCCTGCTAAATATGAGAGACTCCTACTGAACCAGTCTGTGATTGTGCACAAGAGCACGTTTCTGAGGAAGGATTCCTTTGTCTTACTGGATCTTTTAGCAGTAAGAAGTTCTAAAATGAGGAGGACTTTGGAAATTAACTTCTAGGTTTGCATGAAAAAAGAGCCCAGCAGAAATAAATGGGATTCACAGTAAATGAGTTAGCATAAAATTTAAGAATGTGTGACTTGCAGTATTTTTGCCCCAAAGTAGCCAAATATCATAAGTAAGACTCTGAAATTTTGTATCAGAAGTTGTGGAGGTTTACAGATGTTTCTCTCTCTTTTTTTTTTTTTTAACTCTGCCTCAAGGGTTCAGGGTTTCAAGATCTTCTTTACTTCTCTGAGGTTTATAAATCTAGTTCAGAAGAAAAATAACTACCTGCAAACTAACAATCATGTATGACGTGTTTTTATTACCCAGGCCTTAGAAAGCTGGCTGAGCACTGGGAGCCAGGCCAGCTGACCTCTCCCGTTTGCCTCCCTGCCTTTTTCATTTCAATACTGGACCTGTGCTTTGACCTTGTTTTCTAAATGGGACATAAGAAGGAAAACTTGAACAAATACTCAAGCTTTCATAGTTTCCAATGCTCTAGGAATTACACAAGTTATGAAATCAGCACTTTAATCCAGACAAGCATCAGTCATCTTTTGATTGATGATGCTAATAAATACATACTTTTGTCTGGTGTTGAACTGCTAAATTATTAGGAGAGAAAATATCAGGGTGACTCATTGAGTTATTTTTCACAGGATCCTAAGACTGATTTGGAGGAAAACCTTGAGTGCATTTTTTAACATTTTCATTTAATCCACAAAGAGTAAGTTAAGGCTGAATTGTTAGGGGAGGGCTGTAGCAAGCTAGATCTAGATGATTGCTTCTGTATGTGTGTTAGAGGAAAGCAAGGCAGCAGAGAAAAGTGATTTTATCATGATAATCTCACTAACTGCAACGTGTGCTTTGCTTCAAGGAGTTGAAATACAAACGGTTGATAATTATTTGTTTTGGGGACTTCTGAGAACCAAGTTCAGTACTGGAAGGATGATTTCAGCAAGCACCACACTGCCATAAAAAGATTGAAAAGATTTAGGTTTGTATTTGATTGGCAAATGTCAATCATTTGTCTAAAGGATCCCTTGTGATAGAATCAAGGCTGGCAGATTTGGCATCGGTAAGCCTCCCCACAATGGTGCAAAGCCACACTATCAAAGTACATTCCCTCCCACTGGAATTTTGGTGGTGTCAGACAGGGATCTGAGGCACTCAGAACATAACATAAAAGCAGGGTGTCGTGGTGTGGGTAGGAAGTCCTGGCTGGAGTGATGGCAGGGAACCCCCAGCTAAGGCCTGGCCCTTCCTCTCTCACAGGGAGAGCCGGACTCTGCCAAGCTCACGGGGACCCCCAGAGCTGCAGCTGCTGCTCTGGCCATGTGCTAAAGAAACTGGGGATGAGCCAGCTTTGATCTGGGAGGTGTGTATCCAACTGGCCTCAACTACCCCTCTGTGGGTGTATGAATATCTTTTAATATATATTTATATATACGCATGTATTCGGTGCAGCGTTTTCCCAGACAACACACAGGTCTCTCAAGAGGTTTCTATATGTATTGAATGCTCTGCTTCTAGTAGGAAGTTATTTGTAAAAATTGATATAATAAAACCTGTAGATTACCTGTAGTTTGTGTTTATTTTCTTGAAGACTTAGAGGAAACTGATATACAACTTGTTTCTAGTTTAGGTGCTTTACTGTTTCATTCAAGGAACAACCAGAAATTTTCTAATGTGACAGTGAATATTTTGTAAAGACGTTCTGCTTCACCAGCAGTCTGGCTTTATCTATGTGAACTTTAAAAATAATTATTTTTCTGCCACTTTCTGAGTGCATTTGCTTTGCTATCAGCATATGCTGGACTAATTTTATTTGGTGTAATTCAGCAAGTTTCTTCTTTGTTTGTTCTTATCTTTCCTGTTTGTTGCTTGCAATAGTGGGCTGATTTCTGCAGCTTGTAATGCAGGTCTGTTTTTTTTTTTTTTTCCCATGAAATAAGGTTGTGTAACACATGGTTCTGACCTCAATTTGAAACTACAGTGGATGAAGCAGGGATTATTGCTTGAGTTAAATTCTGCCTGAAGTATGGGTTATGAGAGAACTGGAAATGCTCTGTAGGACATAAATTTCCTGATAGAATAGAGGTACAGCTTTCAAAATATGACAGTTAATAATACAATGGTTTTGACAAGCAAAAGAAGAAAAGGTCTTTTTCACCTATAAGAGCTGCTAAACAATTGAAGCAATTTTTATTTTCTGTAGTATTATGTCATCTATCTGCTTGCTTAAACAATAGTTAATATTGGATTATTGTTTTAATATCATTCCATGTATTTATGGAATATAGTATGAAATATTGAGGTTCTGTTTTTTTTGTACAATTACATGTTGCAAAGGAACACCAACTGAATTTTGGCTTAGCAGTTGAAAATAATTTGTTTTCATTTTTGATTGTATAACTTCCTTCCCCATGTTGGTGACTTCACAAGAAAAAGATGGAGCTACTGTTACAGATAAGCATATCTACCTAATAAGAATGAATATTATATTTTCTTGTTTTCAGATACATCTTCCCTTTTTAGCTTTCGATTGTCTGGCATAAGAATGAAGAAATCTCAACCAGTCCAGCTGAAGCAAAGCCTTTTCTGCAGCTTTGTAAATACACAGGTAGGGTTTGCAGTATGAGCTCTGTGTTGTGAGATTTTCTGCTTAAGGGATGCAAACTATTTTAAGTCAAGCTAAAAAATATAGTACAGAATCCTGGCATTATGTGTTATTCTCTAATAATTTTAGTGAACTGGAGCTGCTGTAAATTTGTAAGAAAAAATATTTCTCTTTGTCCAATAAATAACCATTTTAGATGCAAAAGTGGTGTTTACTTTGGAGAAATTAGTGGTAATAAATGACAGCTATTTCACAAAACTGTTTCAGACTCTGTCTTTTTATGTAGTTTGCTAAAATTAATATTTGTTCAAATGTTATTAGTGTTGATGCTAAACAAATGTAAATAGTCCCAGCACTGGTTATAGTTTATGAAATTACTGAAGAATTCAAGGCATTTGCTAAACTAAACCATAGCCATTTAATTTTAATATACTTATGTAGTTTAAAAGGTGAAGGTACAACTTTAAAAGGTGACTACTTCTTTCTTCTTTTTTCAGGAATGACTTAAGAGAAGCTTCACCAATACTGCTCTCAGCACAGAGTATGGGTAAGTCAAGTGTACCATGGGGTAGGAAAGTTCATGCAATAGGCCAGCAGCAGCACAGTGAGAGTTTGTCCTTTGGCTTTTAGAGTTCTGTCTTGAGTGTGAAAATGTGGTTGAATTTAGCTCAGGTTTGGTTAAAATGATCTTGTCCTGCCTGACCTGAAATTTGTCCAATTTGTCTAGAGCTCTTGTCAATGTACAAAATGTATGGTCTTTTGCAGAAGCCATGGAGCTTTCCCTGAAATTCTGGGCTGGCTGCTGGCTGCCTTCCAGCTGTGAACCAGCCATGGATGTTCCAGCCCCACAGCACTGAACCCCCAAGTTCCTGCAACTGAGCTGGGTTTTACAGGTCAGGCTTGGCACTGTGCTGCTTTTCTACAACTGATTCATGCTTGGCTCAAGCAGACTGTGCACAAAGAATGGTTTGGTTACAAAAGATTTTGAAAGCAATCCATATAATAACCTGAATGTATGCAAGAGTGTTATCCTGTGGCTGAATTTAGAGGAAAAACCCACCCACTTTTGCATTATGAGCTAAGGTTTCCTATTATTATTATTAGTGCACAAACAAAGTGACAATTTACAGCTGGCAGAAGTACAGAGTAAATGAAACCAATGTGAGATCTGGACCTCAGGTGATCTGCTTGGTAATGTTGCACTGATGGTACACGATTCTCATCTGGCTCTGTTTTATGTGTTCTTTGCATGTGTATGGATCACACACCTAGTGTGTTACATGCTGGTCACACAGCCTTTGGAATGCAGTTCTGCCCACTAAACTGCCTTCAGGTTTTGCAAAGTCCTTTAGGCCTGTATCAATGTCCTTTTTAGAGACTCCAGAAGTAACCTGCTCCATGGAATGGCTCTTGGCAGTGACAGCATGACTCGTGTGTGATTAAATAAGAGAACTGATCCAGATGGCTGTGCTTACAACAGGCACTGCAGAATCAGCTGAATCCTTTCTGTGGAATATTAAATGTGAAGTTCAGATAGGTGGAACTAACTTCCATTACTGATTTATAAATCATTCTATGTATTATTATAAAAAGTTTTCCAGTCAAACGATACTGATAATTCATTTGCAAAAGAAAATGCTGCTCTGCATGTTTTACATTTGTGGGTTGGGATTAAAACAGGACAAGGGCTTAGCAGGCCTTGCTTATTTTCTGGAAATGTTTATACAGAGGGATAGTCATAGATTGTGTCCCCCTTACTATCCTATTGATACCAATTTTAAAATCTGTAATGCTCAGAGTTTCCACAGGATTCAGTCTCCAAACAAACACACTGAAAGTGTGTTGCAGTTCTGGGATAACAGTTGAAGAACCTCTCCCACCTCACAACACAGTGCTCTCAACACTGAGTGAGCAGTAAATCTACAGCTTTCATCAGCATAGAATCATTACAGCTGGAAAAGACTTTCAGCCATGACAAATGTGGAGGGAAAAAAAAAAAGCAGTTACTGAAAAAGTTACTGCCAGATTATGCTCCTCAGTGTCATTTACTTATTCCAACACTTGTCTGCTTAGAAAAGTCTTGACAGTCTACAGTGGTGCTTTGAAAAATAATCAGAGTAAGATTACAGCAGTTAATTCCATAATTCCTGTTGTGTGATTATTTGCTTTTAAATTATGTGTCTATAACAACGTAGTCTCGTGATGCATTTGAAAAAGGCAGTAGGAATTGTGCTTTCAACTATTTAGTGTGGTGAAACCACCACAGGAAACACTATGAATCCCTGAGCCATCCTTTTTAAAGTCAGGAATGGTTTTATTATTATTATTATCTTATGCAAATTATTTTGTTTCCAAGATCTTCAGGAACATGTGGGCACAAAGTCTAGGAAACCATATTCTGGTTCAAGTAATCATCCTTCTTTAGAAATAGTGCAGATCATAGTGTTGGATAATTTGGTTATTCCTCTTGAATGTGATCCTGATGAACATAAATACAGGAAGTATCCAAGGACCATAACACTTTTGCAGAGCCATTATTACAGAATCAGAGAATCATTGAAGTTGGAAGTGACCTCCAAGCTCATAAAGTCCAACTTTAGGCTTTCTGTTTGTTAACTTCCCCTTCTCATACCAATCAGACAAATTTTTGCTCCTTAGTTTCTTAGAAAAACTGCAGCTTAGTCATGGTGAGTGAGAAACTATTTTAACCTGTGGGTAAAAGTAAGCCTGATTGTTGTCTGATTCTTGTAATCATTACAGGAAAACCAAGCATCCAATTCTATCTACAATCATCGTTATTGTACAATATATGCTTTCTTTACATTTACAATATTCTTTCTTCCATTGCTTTGAGCTTAATTATATCCAGCTGTCTATTGATTATGGATTGGCAATGTGAAAAAAATAGGCCAAATATCAATCAAATTATGTTCCAGCAAAAGCTTCTGATTTGCAAACAGGGTCATTTTAACTAAAAGCTAATGATACAGTTATAGCTGTGAGGCTGGAGATCATAATAGATGAGGATTTAATTCTCTTAAGTGAGGCATTAAAGGATAATGAAAAGTTATGAGTCACTTTTCCTTAAGTTTCATTCCCAGTGGCTACATTTCTAACAATACTGGTGTGCAAATATAGGCATGGTAATGTGTGCACAGAAATGAACATAGACCTCAGGCTGAAATCATGATGAAAATCAGAAAATTCAATTTTGTGATTCAGAATTTATAAAAGATCACTGCTTATGGCTACAACTTAACTATTTTTTTTTACCTCTTGAAGCTACAATGAAGGTATGTGTTAAAGAAAAGCAAAATGTACATAAAAGTAAGTAACAATTTTCTGCCTGAATCCATATTGCTAATTTTTGTTTTTGAGAGGGAGAAAAAAGACTCTATTCCCTGCATATTAGAGTTTAATAGCTATTTTCTCATTTGTAATATATGAGTTCTTACCAGAGATCTCAGTTTTAATATGGAAACAGCTTAGGAAATCATTCCTTGGAAATAATCTTGGGGCAAGCTGCAAAACTCATGCTTCATGCTTTTTATACTGTGAGTAAACATATTGTACTTCAGAAGTAAAATCAATTGATTTCCAGCTTTACTGTCCAATTAAAACTTTTTTGATTCTTATGAGCTAGAGCAGGGTAATTCATTTTATCAGCAAATTGTATTCTTTCCCAAAGACATGAAGTGGCAAGCAGGTAATTTTTACAAGTGCTCATTACATTCAAAAGAAATCTAGTAAAGATTACTATTATGGAAAAATTGGCAGTTTCTAGAATGAAGAGAACATTCAGCTTGGAATACAATGTGTGCAGTGCTCTGTTGCTCCTGTGCAGTCAGAAGCCCTTGAAGGAACTGCCCTCAGATAAGCTCCAACAACACCATTAGAGAAGGGGTAACATCAATAACATCACATGGGCAAACTTGTGGCAATGAATTCTAAAATACCACAAGGGGTGGAGAATGCAATCTGCAATCAATAATTTAGAACATTTAAAATTTAATAGGGCGCATTTCTACGTCCCTTCCAGATCACTTACTCTGAGAGGTTTGTGTGGCTATAAACTTCTTTATCAAGGCGTCAGTAGTTTGTGTGTAAAGGCTGAGAGCGTATTTGAGGGACTGTAGGTCTGGGCTCTTTTCCAGGAAGTTCTTTTTCAGCCCACTTCCTCCAGCATGGAAATATTGCTAAAATGAAAAAAAAAAAATATGGTTGTTCACAGAGGAAAAAAAAAAAGGCCTCAGTTACAGACAGAGAACTTCAAGTAAAATTTTTAAATCAATGTTGAGAATTAGCAACAGGCATGTGTAAATTTATTATAGCATTTGAGATAATAACTGTCACAATCTCTAGTACAAAGCTTCTTTCCAAGGATAAAAAAATTAAGCATAAGGGGAAGAAAACAATATACAAAATTTTGATTTTGTTCTTCATGATCTGAAGTATTCATTTGCCAAAACTGGACAAATCTTTGAAGTATTCTTTTAGGTTGCAGAGAGCTGAATGAGTTTTAAGTCTTTAGCTAAAAAACACCAAAACATCACAAACCCCTCTCAAATGAAGGCAAGGCTTACAAGCACAGATAAAGGATATAGTCCTTTTTAGGGCAAACGTAATTTTGTAAAAAATTTCAGAGAGAATACTCCAGAGTGTGAAGTTCTTGAGTAGCAGTGTGAGAAGAGGACTACTGTTCTACTGGCACAGCTAGATTTGGAGAAACAAACATGCTTACGACTTTGGTGCTGACTGTGTAAACTATATACAAAAATATATAAATATATTATATTACATTTTCAATCCCAAAGCTGAGTTCTGAAAAATTAGGGGGCAGATTCTTCCCTTTTTCCTCCCACAATGAAGAATTTTTCCTGAAGTTTTATACAGGGCAGCGTTTGATGCATTAATACATGTTAGCTTCATTGAAAAGATAAATGTGCTACATACCTTCATTCCGCTCAAACACCTTGGAAAGCATTTTGCAACCTGCTTACAGCTTCAGGTCTCAAGATCAATAAAGCTCCCATTAATGGCTAATTAGTAAAAATAAACCATGTTTTTCAGGAACACACTGACTACTTGATGAGATGCAACATTGGTCCACTCTGTTCAGGGAGTGTTGGGGACTGTGAGCACAATCTACTCTCACTGCCTTTTTGCAGTGTTGCCAAAGGAATAGATGCAATATATACATTCCAGTCCACATACACACATCTGCACCAAATGCTGTATCCCAGGCTTAACTGGACAGCTCAGACCTACAGTCCACATCTGCCCTTTGCATTTAGTGCACACGTTTCACCCTCCAGTTGTCAAAATTCTGCAGGAGATGAAACATGAATGTTTCATAACAGTTATTATTTACATTTCTGTATGGCTGTCTACTGACTATTAAAGGGAAAAATACCTGTAGGAGCAAAACAGGGGATTTGAAGTCATCAGCCTGCAACATTTTATATTGTTTTAATACTATGGGGACAGTTAGTGTCAGTTTAAAAGGTTCTGAATAAATCTATCTTCTCATCATTACAGACTCATATAAAAGTATCTTTCCAAGTAAATTATTTAATACAATACGTTCCAAACAAAACTCTCATCTTAATTGCTCAAGAGTTTGGTCATGATTTCACTCAGAATCATAATCAAATTATAAGCAAGTCTTAAAACCTGTTAATATTTCCTGCTATTGTGACAATTACTGTGATTTCTTTGAAGTTGTGTCTCGCAGTAAAGTGTTACCTGCAGCAGCAGCTACACATGGCTGAAAGCTCCATGAAAGCCAATAGCCAAGTAAAGAAACAGACACCTGGCCCTTGTTTTCCTGAGTTTTTAATGATTTTTTTTTTGTTTGTGTTTCCCATAAAAGGTAAACTTGGCAAGCAAAACCAGCAATGTGAACCCATCATTACTGTATGGAACCAAGTACAGGAAGATACTGGGTAAACAGGGTTTGACACATTCCTCTGGATCAGTTATTACCCTGTTCCTTAGAGATGGAGACATTAAAATAATTCCCCTGCTACTCTTGCTCCTCCCTGAGCGGTTTCAAGGTTTGCAGGTGACAGAAGAGGTTTGAAAGTCACACTTTCACACTGACTAATGAATGTGTACAGAAATCAGCACTGGAGCCACTGCAGTCCCAGCCCAGACCTGCCAAATGCCACCCAAGCCCCTTTGGTGCTGGTTTCTCTTTGTAGAGGGTCTCTGGGTGTCCAGGGGGAACTGGGGCAGTATTGTCAATGAACATTGTCTCTGGGCTGACATAAGGAGGTAGCAGAGAACTCAGTCTGAGATAACTGAGGCCAGAAAGCCATTTCTCCTAACTGTAAATTGCAAATTAAGCTGAAAACTATTAAATACTTATATAAATTACTATAGTTCTTTTTACATAATACAAAGACTGATGATATGCTACATATATTTAAGATTATAAAATATTCCTTTACTTTATATTTATCAAAGGATTAATAACACCACCCACTATTAAATTATGATTGTTTCTCAGTGAATTTAATGAAAGGAAAAATAAAAAAAGAGTGTAAGTAGAGAAACTCCTCCCTGCAAAACTCTTCCTTACCATAATCAGTTACCCAATTTCTGAACACACACCACATGCCATTTTTACCATTCTCTTATTCTTATCTGGGCAGCCATGATTTTTGCTTTTAAACAAACTGTATATGCCAAACTAAGCATTACCAAGAAATTCTCTCTTTTGATCATCGAACTTATGAACTACATTCCTAAATAAACATAGCAGGTTTTTTTTTTCTTTAGTTAACTTTTAAAGTTTGCTTTTTTTCACTTTCTACCAGTGTAAGCCCAATTGCTGCATGATCAAGGTTATTAAGTATTTTGGAAATTATTTTGCCATATCAGCTTGTAAGTACAGTAGGCAGTTATATTGCACACAGTCATTGCCTTATAATTTGAAAAGAGGCTTCTCAGGAAACATTCTTTAGCTCAGTTAATGTGTGTTATGGATTAACTATTATAATTTAGCACAGATATAGCACAGAGATATAGGGATGCTGAATTAACAAAGGGATTTTCCCTATTTAATCTTATTCCTGCAAATCTAGATGTTTTTTGTAAAATGGTCAACACCTATCTATCCATCTGTAAGAGTTAAGGCACTGGAAATTTAGGCAAGGTTAGAGTTTACATTTTCCCCAGCTTTTATGTGTTTAGGACAAATGCTTTGAAAAGAAAATTATTAGATTCACATACTTTACTTCACACTGCTTACTTGGGGAGCATACTTTATTTGTTGCATTTTTCAATTTGTTCAATTTGTTTCCACAACATAGCTAATTCCTGATTATTGCTATTTCTGAAAGAAATGCCAATTCCACTACAAATACAGAAAATGGCAATTGGGAGCCTTTTCTGTTACTTTTTGCTTGCCTTGGAGATGGTTTTATTGCAAAACACTTGATCATAAGTATTTCCTCTTACTTATATCTTCAATTTTATACTTTAGTAGCTGCCTCCTTACCTTTCTGATGTGCTGTCTCTTCCCAGGAAAATATGCTGTTATTCTAGAAACGGATTGCTTTTAACATATTTACACCAAGAAATGATTCAGGCCAATGTGAAAAAGACTGATAAGCAAATTAAATAATATGCTAATTATTAATAAAATAAATATTCCTAATGACTTCTTTTGACTTCAGAAACCAACTCCATGAAGACTGTATGAAAGTCTCCAGCCTTTTATCTAAAAACCAATCAGTCATTCTTGGGCAGTCCAGCACAGAGCAGACAAACACACAAAGCTGTACCTTTATAGTAACCAGTGCCACATCCATTATTGCACACTGCCTCAGGGTCAGGCTTTTGGCTTCCTCACGGATCACGTGGTCCTGCACAGCAGAGAAGACCGAGTTGGTTTTGAAAGAGAGACAATATTGTGAATATCTGTTCTCTGCAAAACAAACACACATCCACCAAATGCCCCCCAAGGACTGTGATTAACAGGGATTAATTCAGAATCCTTTCACAACAAATTATAACCTGGAGCAATTGTGTTGTTTCTTGAGAACATAGACTGTAGAGAACAAGATCCACTGTTTAATACCGAGCAGTACTTCTTTCTTAGGATGCATTATTGCTCTGCTTTGGGGGATGGGGGAAAGGTTAAAATTTGCTTAAAATAGTTATATTAGATGTTCTAGAAGTAATTAATTTTATTAATAAATCTGACAGTTTAACAGATGCTTGTTAATGCCCTATGTTTAACAAAGGGGGGTTCCTATTAGAACATGCTAGAGTGACTACACTGCTGTTAAATCTTTGTCTAAATAAGCAGTGATATACTGAGGTAACATTATTTTAACTCCTCTAGCAAACTGAACAGTCATTCATGGAGGCCCCAAATACCACATTTCTGTACAAATCTGAAATCCTAATGCCAGAATTGACTGAAAAACAGCTGACATCAGCATCAAACATCTCTGCTGTCCATCAAGTGGACTCCGGCACACAAGTGCTGAAGACTACTGCAGAGGTATATACTATGTTTCAATGCACAGAAATAGTCACAGAAAGAAAAGAACTCACCTAAGGGCTTTCCCAGAACTGGTTACAGAAGCAAAGATACCTTTTTTTTTTTTTTTTTTTTTTTGGTGATGTTTAGTGCTTGTAAGGCCTTGTTGTGTAACATGGGAATGATGGCTTCTTGACCCATATAGTGATCACTTACCACATAAGCATAGAGTCTTCTATTCATAATTTGGTTTTGATGAAACTGGGCAATATTTATTCACCTCTGAGTAGTTACTGCCATATTCAATCTTATTATACTATATAACAAGAATGAGGCATGAGGTTTGGCCTCACAGTCACTAATATTTCCTCTTTTTTTTTGTTAGTGCAAGCCATTCACAGCTTCATCTGGCTCCATTACCTTGAGTTTTGACAGTTGTCCAAGATCTTTGGCTGCACTGAATATCATCTGGGGCCCCTGTAATCACATTGAAAATTAGGGAAACGGACTCAAAACAGCATGTTTGCTTTTTATGTCAACAAAATCTTATTTTCTGCTAGGACATAGGCCAAAGTCATCATTTTGCAAAGCTAAATAAAAGTTTCAGTTGCACAGGAGACACATTCTCATTCAGCTGATAAGGCCAAGTGGTTGAATGCCTGCAGCAAGATTCCCTCCAGTATCCTATGTCCTATGATACAAATATTGCCGTTTCCACTGAGAGTGGTTTTGTGTTCTCCTTTCTGCTATCCCATTTTGTGTTTAATACTGAAAGCAAAGGCTCTGATTGTTCTCAGAGTGTGTCAGTGAGATATTTGTCCATAACTGCAGCTCTCAGGTGCTGTGCTAACATGAACAATCATATTGGGAAATCAGCAGCCCCGAGGAACCTGCAAAAGCCTGTGCAGAGGGAAACAGCTGAGTAAAACACAGCATAACAATGTACTGTGAGCCAAAGCCTTTCTTAAAAGAAAAGATACTGAAGTTTATGAAGTTAAAGGAGTATCTTACAGTAGCCAAATCCTGGCATGACACCAAAGGCCAATGCCTACACATTTGTCTTAGACAAAGAGAATCTTTGTAATTCCATGCTCACATCTTTTATCACAGTTACTCCAAGCAATATAATTACCAGTGCAGTTACATGGCAGTTCATCAAGACATAGCTCTGATTATCTGGATTTCAGAAAAAAAGGTTCATCCAGCTTACACTGGACTAATTTTTCATTAGACTTTCTGTTCCAAAGAGTTTAATTTTCCAGAAATAATTTTGCTTCCTAAATGCTTCAATTAAAGAAAATGCAATATAGAGCTACAGCTTAAGTCTTCATTATTTTTTAGTAGCAAGAATGGTTATATATATATATATGTATGTATAAAAGTAAAAAAATAGACCCTGTTTCTGAATGTCTGTGCCTCTCACCCTCAAACTGAAAGAAATATTCAGGGCTAGAAAATCTCTCAGTGTATCCTACTTTTCAATCATTTTCTTTAATTATGTGTTCAACAGTAATGGAAACAGTTCACAATTCCTACCAGAAACTCTCTATAAAGAGGCTATACCAGTAAGGAAACTCAACTCTGAACAGATTGGCCTATGAATAATTGATCCTGCGTAAAGCTAAGAAATGCTCCTAACACATGATGGAAAATGCAGTTACCCAATTGAAATGCTACCTATGTATCTGCAGATAAAATTTGCACCAAAAAGTTTGAAAAACAAATCAAAGATCTCAGAAATGTTATTTCAAAACTTATTGAAAGAGAGGTTCTTTCT
This sequence comes from Polioptila caerulea, assembly GCA_013397295.1. Classification (NCBI taxonomy): domain Eukaryota; kingdom Metazoa; phylum Chordata; class Aves; order Passeriformes; family Certhiidae; genus Polioptila; species Polioptila caerulea. The sequence goes on along the minus strand of VYXF01010846.1, from coordinate 726,404 downwards.
AATTATTCATAGTTAACAAGGTCATGATAGTAAATATGGACAAATTCAGTGACTGGAGTCCTGGCCATGATCAGCTGTACTCTAGAATTTTTAATAGTTCAGGTAATTTCATTACTATCTCTGTACCACTTACACATTTTCTATTAGAGTTTTTCCTGTCTGTCCAGCAATATTCTTTCATGCATCTTCAATATATTATATAATATGTTTTAATGATATGCCTGTAACTTATGGACCCTGACCAACAGCTTTTTAGCAGCTGAAGTGGTACCAGAGGATGTGTAACAGCAAAGCTGCCAAAGGCACATTGTGCTATCATGATTAGCTTATTGTAAGATGGTCAATTGATTTTAAACAAGATTGAAAACAAGAAGAATTAACAGTTATGTTATCCCAATCCCTAAAAAAGAAGAAAAAGAGAAAAAGCAATTATGAAAAGGCCTCCAAGCCAGGCTTTGTTTATCCTTTAACAGGATCAGATTTCACTGCTGCCCTCGGCTCAGCCACCAAGGTTCATATCGGGCCACGCCCCACAAGAGTCTCCTGTGCAGCACCACTCTCTGCAAGGACAGCTCCATTCCTGCTTCTCGGCAGGCTGGAAATGCAGTTCTGCCCAAACAGGACCTCCTGTCAAGTCTGCTGTTCAAATATTCCAAATCTTTAGTGCTATATTTGGCTTAAGCTTCCTGATGTTAATTAAGTGCTGCCTCAAGATGAGGAATAGCACAGGATGCAGGGCTGGAGGATGGGATGGGGCATCCCTGGCTTTCTCAAACCTACAAAAATGGAAGTGATTGAATTTCTGATGTGACTTGGAAGGGCAAGGAACACTCATCACGTTACTGTGCACAGTGAAGCCGAGAGAGAAATCTGATGTAAGACCCCTTTTATGAGAGCACATGACTGCATTCATAAGAACTGCTCTGGGCTGGGACAGACAGTAAATGAAGGAGCAAAGCCTTCTCCACCAGCTAAGAGCCAGCTGGCTGCACAACTCTGACACAGAGAGTAGCACACTGCCTGCAGTCCAGGTGTTAGTCCTTGTGGTCAATGTACAGAGCAGGACAGTGTCAGACCCCTTGGCAGCACCTGGTCAGGCACTTCATTACAACCTTTATATCAACGGAGAATTACCCTGGAACACTTACGGTTTGGTCTGTCAGTGGTGGAAGCACAATTTGTTTTTCTATTTTGTTCAAGACTAACTTCCAGAGCTCTTTCAAAACCCGCTTCAGAACTGTCTTCTCACAGATTTTTGCAGTGACACTTAAACTGGAATAACACAAAACCACAAACCAGTCATCAAAACTAGCATTAAGGCTTCAGAGGTGCTCTATCATGCTCAGATTAATAGCCATTAAAGTTTATCTTTTCTCCTCTAATAAAAATTTCTCAGTAGCTAAATTATTTTGCAATATTATCAGTAAATTTTTTTTTGGTAAAAAGGCTTGCAGATTACAAACTCATATAAATCTCCACTATCTAATTTAATGCTTAATATCACTGATGCATATTTATTGAAAATGCAAAATCATGATGAGTTATAAAGTTTGATGGATGATACAATTTAGCACTCCCACATCCCTAAATTAAAGTTTTAGTATATAATTTGTTTATGTCTTAAAAATAAAGAGCAACTGTCTCTCTTGTTTTGTATTTCTACTGGGATGTAGAAATGGTAGATGACAGCTAATGCAAATTCGCAGTTACTGTTTGGAAGCATTTATTTCTATATACTGACATGTCTGAGAAATCTTGCTATCTATTACTTACAATAAAATTACATTTTTGGAGCACCTTTTCCATCTTCCCTTTGAAAATTTCTGGCTGGGGAAAACCCACATAAGGAACCAAAAGGGTTTGTAACTTGTGACAGGAGCCCTCGAGTACAGGATCAGTGCCAGGCTGCTTGTCCTCACAGCCACTTCCAACAAAAGGCCACTGGTGTTTGACAAGGACCAATGACCAAGGACATCAACGTGCTAACAGATGTGGAAGATGTTTCACAACTTGTCACTGCTGAATGATGGCAGCATAAGTTATGCATTACTTACAGAGGCCAGAATGAATTTGCAGGATCCTCTCAAAACTTAGCATTTTACCAAATGAAAAAAAAAATCAAGCTGCTGTTTAGATGATGACCTGGCTTTTCATGACACAGAAGTGCATATCAATAAGCAGTAGGACATTGGGTGCAAGCCTAGAACAAATGCCAGACAATTTCAGTATGGGAATTAATTTTGTTCTTTTGTTCAGTACAATCTTCATAATTCAGCCTGTGGAGGAGACACCGTGCACTGGCTCATTTTCAATGACTCAAAACATGACAAGACATGGAAAGACAAGCCTGTAGCTTATGTAAAAATTGCTCAGTGGAAGTAAATATGTTAGGCATGGGATTCTGCACACAGTGAATACTAGAAATATCAAAAGTACCATAGAGTGCTTCCAGGTATCAACAGTGCTTCAGAGTAAAACCAAGTGTGCCTGACTGCAGCATCCAGTTCCCAGTCTGCCACACAAACCAGTCTGCCTGCCACACAAGCCAGTCTGCCACACTTACATTTTGTCCAGAGAATCCATGAGAGGCCGAAGCACTATCTCAGCATCAATGGCTGCACTGTTCTTATTGGCTGCTGCATTCCCATTTCCTCTCATCTGGTTCAGTTCATTGCTCATTTGTCTTACACAATCTTCAATAACAAATTGGAAACTACAGAATAAAAGAAAAAAATGAGAATGAAAGAATTCTGGGAGAGAAAACAATAATGATTATTCTGCATCAGGTCCTTCAACAAGACTTAAATATTTTCTGCAGTGATGCAAAGTTCAGAATTGAAGATACTGTGGTGTTACAGCCTGAAAAAGTTCTACTGAGGATCATAGCTCATACAAGTAATTAATGCCATGTTTTGATTGTTTCTCTGCCTTTCTTCTGTTCTGCCACAATTTTCATACCCTTGTAGGTGTGCTGAATATTTATTTTCTGAAAGCAACAGATGTATCAGAATCTATAGGTTAGATGTGATTGTCTACCAGCTATGAACAACTTCTCAAGATTTTGTTTTTGGTGTGAAAGGATGAGACAAACAGGTGATGAGAAACAATTTTTCTCTTGATGGTTAATATGAACCAAGTGTTGATATTCTTCTTGAGGTGAAATAAAAAACTCCTACTCATTCTGCCCTGTTTGGCTCAATTTGACTTTTCCCAAATTTCACAGAGACAGTGCCATCAGAAGGTTTGTTACTTCTTTGCAACTACACAGAGTTAAAACACTTGGACTGTTTAAAATATCCTTTTGCAAAAAAAACCCCCTTGCTTAGAAGCACTCAGACTCTTCCTCCTGGGAGGAATCTTTTTCACTTCCAGGTGACTGTGAACATATCATCCCTCCTCAAGTTTGTATCTGTTCAGCTTTTCTGAAAACTGTTCTGTTTCCTACTGATCTGGTTGAGTGTCTGACAGTCTTAAAGTGCTATTGATGTGATAATCTTTGGACAACATATTGACACAAAGCAGAACAGCAGATAATCAGTCACCAGTTCAGAGTCAGGAAGAAGCTCTGTGCACACTGTAATTTGGTTTATGGGTTGATTTGTAATGGATTGAAATGGTTTAGGATTAGTTTATGAACAAAAATGCAAAACTGAGGCCAAAATTATATGGAGCCTGTTAAGGTGAAAAGATAAATGGCAAAGATTAACTTGAGGAAAGTGAAAGAGAATTTACAGCAAAAGAAAAGAAACAGTCAGTTTTTTCAGTGACATGGTTAATGGCAAAAAGAGAATGCAAATCCCCATGTGAAATCACCAGAAAAATCAGAAACTTTTCCAAATGCACTTGGAATTACACTTACCTACATACTTTAAAGCCCTAGATAAAATCAACCTGAGGCAGCTAGTGAAACTGCTCACGGAAATTATTGGGACCAGTCTCTCTGACAAAAGCCAAAATAATGCATTGCCTTTCTTGACATTCGACATCTTTCCAACATTGTTAACCTCACAGACCCAAGCAGTAAACTGACCCATGAGGAATGTTCTAGCTATCTGGAGCATATCCTATGCTGAGCTATTCTGGGTTTGCTTTTGCAGAAACCTAGTTGGCTCATTCAGAAAGAAGCCCTGGAAAGAAATAATATTCATGCACTGTCAATGATCCGAGAAGCAGAGCCTGGGAGCAAAAGTACAGCAAGACAATACAGCAAACTAAGCACACTCAGAAAAAAGCAGACTGTCCACCCAGACTGCCCATTGATGGATTAAATAAGCAGCTACAGACTTTGCTTAATGAGCACCACTACAGCATTAATCCCTCTTAGATTTCTTTCTAATTTGGAGCTAAAGTAACTTTCTACTTCTTATACCACAAGCACTGCTGGCACAGCACCATACTCATTCAGGACTGCAGTGGGCACTCTGTTAATCAAAGGTTTTGAGAGTAAGGCTCAGTAGACAATTTTTGAAGAGCCACAGGCAAGCAAATGACCCAAGAAGGCCATTCACAATGTCCACTTGAAGCAGGCTAAACACAGGCAGACATCCCTGGTTGAAGCAGGCCACTTGGCAAAAGCTGTCAGTCTCAGGAAGTAACACAAACATGGTCCATGGTCAGAGAGGAAAGTTTAACATAGCATCAGGCAAGAAAAAACCAGTGACTTTGCTTTCCAAAAAGCAGAACAAAAGCCATCAGCCTCACCACTGTGACGTGCTCATGCCAACGGAGGACGTTCACTTTACAGCAAAGTTACTGTTATTTGTTTGAGAGTCTAAACATAAACACACACAAATGCACACCACTCCATCAAGGCAGAAGCAAGCCACGCCTCAGGACATCCAAACAGCCACCCAGACTTCATCAACAAGGGAGATTTTTTGAGCAGGCATATTCCTCTAAGGTTTGCAGTAAAATGGGTTTGTTACCTTGCAGCATACGTTACACTGAGTTCATCCAATACATTGCTAAGTTTCACCTGAAGTTCTTTTAGAACCACACTAGCTTCAGGATCCAACTGCAAAGAGATAAGCAACATTATATTTTACTTACACACTAGGTTTCTGGGGTTTCCATTATGATTCATGAATTAGGAATTATGTGCAAAGATACACTGCACTATGGAAAATCAAATGTGGAAACACCTGTTGTGACACAGAATTGCTTTAGTAGGCCTTAAAATACAATTACCATTAAAAAAAACAAAAAGGAAAAATCTTTGATTACAGTAGGGAATATTTATATTGTTAGAAATCAAACCTGTGCCATTGTGGAAACTGTTGGCAGTCACAAGGAGAGAACTACCATTATCAGGCCAGTGGCATTCAAGAAGGCACACCAAGAGAAGAATGCAGGAAAAGTCAGTGCTCATGTTAATAGTAATACTGTTGGTATTTTGTTTTGTGATTTGCATCGTAGTTGCTTCCATATTTCATATGTTTCCATAATGCAGTGTAAAAGTAGAACAGCCAGCACTGAAAAAGATGGCTTGAAGACCATCCATGCCAATTCTACTGACAGAGCAAGTGGGGAGGGACTCTACCAAATTTCAGTACTGCTGTTTCTAAAGCCATTAGGGCAAAAATAAAAATCAAGCACAGAGCAACATTCTGATGCTCTGATAAAGATTTTCTTAACATAGGAAAAAAGTTAGTGCAGGGGAGAAATAAATTTTTACATTTACAGGGATGAGGATCCATGCATAGATATTTCAATCAAAAGAGTACCCTACTAAACGGATCAGAAAACTTATTTATTTGCTATAATTTTTTTTTTTAAATAAAAAAAGAATGATTTTTTTTAATCTCCCTGATCTTTAGCACTCAGGAAAAATAGTTACAGCCTATTCTGGGATATGATAGATGATCATCAGGATCAACAGCTGAATGTGAATTAGTAGCTGATGTTCCAGGTCTTTCAGCTGTTGACATCACAGGGTTAAAGAAATTATTTTCAATGATAACCCTAAATTTGTGGACTCTGTTCTGCTGCAAGGTCAGGTGCAGATCTGACAATTTCAAAGGACACTTCACATTTAGAATACATAATCAGGGCTGTTTCTATTTGTGTTTTTCTATCTTTCGACTGCATGAGTAGTGTTTTATTTTTCCTCTGGCGCTTCAGAGCACTGTGGTGCAGCAGGTCAGTTCTTTTAACCACACTTCAGAGAAAAGGGTAAGTTGTCACAGCACACTGGATAATTTACATGAGACTACACAGGAATTCTACAGCAAAGCAAACTGAAATGGATCCAATTATCTCCTGTGTTTTAATCTTAGACCATCCTTTATCTCCTCAGAGGTTATGTGTGGGTTAAAATCACAGAAAGTTCAAGATTTTCACTACAGGTTTTGACAAGAACCTGAAATAGGTGACAAAGGGGAATTGCCACACATCCTTTAGAAGATAATCAGTGTTGTGCAGCACTCTTCTAATCTGAGAAGCTCATATTTTACTAATTACTGTAAGTACTTACTGTGACTACTTACTGATTTAGTTTTGAATTACTTTGCATTGAGAGAACTTCTGTTGCTTCTGTATATCTTAGTAGTGTCCCTGGCAGATACTTTGACAGTTCATACACTGAAAGTGATTGCTTCCATCATATGAAGAGCAGGAATTAAAAAGCTAATTTTACTGCAGTATCTATATTAGTAAACAAGTTAAGACTTTACTATCAAAGGCAAAGATTTTTCCAGGAAATACTTTCACTAGGGAATTATACCTTCTCCTTTGGAGGGATTCATACAAACCCCAAATTTATGACCACTAGAATATAAACATTTAAAAAACACTGAACACACACGCATTCACGTTGAACATGGTACATGTCAAGGAAAACACAAAATACCAGGCAAGCAGAAGACTCAAAATTTCTTAGCAGATCATGCACAAACTAGAGAATCACCTTGTCACTGGGCCTATAGAGGTCAATGTAGTTACTTTCTATCAGAGGTTGCTGAGATAACCAGAAAACAGAATGTATCTGCCAAATTCATCGGGAATTGAACTTAGTCCAGCCAAAATTGGATTTAACGCTAACGCCAGATTGTGGACATTACACACATTATAGAGGGTGCATGCAACTGTTAAACATTTTAGAGGCTTTGTGCTCACAAATTGCATGAACAAGTTTGTGTGTGCACAGCTGGAGGCATCTGGCAGCACCTCCAGCCCTGTGTGTACACATGCTCATGCCCATCGATGAGGTGGCACGGGGAGGGGTGTGACACAAAGAGGTATGCGGGCTGCCGGGCCAGGCGTGCCACACCTGGCCACGGGGCATCACTCAGAAGGTGTCAGCAAGATTTTTAATGCTACTTCTCTTTAGGTACTGGAAAATATGGTGATTTGAGTGTCTCACCAGAACTAAATTGTGCACTTTTCATTTATTTTATCGTGTGCCTTCTGTGTGCTAATGATTGTCCCCAGGCATCATCCAAACATGCCACAGCATGACCTGCTCCTTTTTCCTGATATGGCAGAGCTAAGATGGAAGCATGGAAGTGAGACCAAAGGCAATGCTGATCAGCATCTGGGCTGATGTCATAGAGGGATATACAGACATGAAAATGAAGTATTCATGGTCCTGGAGACTCCTCTTTTTCTCTTCAAGTTTCATTTGCTTCATAGAGGTTGATGACAAAGGAATGAAAACTAAAAAATGTCCCTGAACATAATTCAGGAAAATAAAAGAAAAAGGCTCTACCTGAGCAGATAATTTTGAGAAAAAAACCCCAACAAATCAACAATAAAACCCAGCTATGAGTGTCATTAGTGTATCATATCTAATTTAAGCACCAAAAGAGCAAAGACAGTGCATTTATTGCTTGGACAAATGTATTCTGGATTCCATTTACAGTTCCCAGCATGTGTGGGCTAGCCTTAAAATACATTGGGGCAGGTTGCTCAGGTTTCAAAATTGGATTTTTTAAAGGAACAAGCTTATTTAATTAATAATGTGTAAATCATACTTTTCTATCAATTCTTAATATTATTGGCTTTTCTAGGCTCATATTTCTGTTACTTTTCAAAGTTCTTAAATAGCAGAATTAATTTTTACCCACAAGGGAATATACTCATACATTTGTTGGCACACTACGTAAGATCTGTTGATTATGAGTTATCAAGGAGATAATTAGAAGTTTGACTTTTTCTGAATGCTACATAAAAACTGAGAACACATTTGCTGAACAGCTGAGAAAATAAGAAATATTTGAACATCACAGTTTTCAAATTCTGCCTGTCTAAAACAGAATTTTTTTTATACAGACAAGCCTTGGGAAATAGTTAAAAATCTGATGAATTTGGCTGCTTTCAGTGTGTTAGATTGAGGTATTCTCTGCAGTAATTTGATGTGTGCTGGTATGGACATAATCTTGTTAACTGCAAATCTGGTTGTGTTTCTGCAGGAAACTAGAGAGATGCAAATTAGTTTGCATGAGTTAAATGGAACCTCTCTGATCTGAATTCCATTTATCCACAATTTCACATTATAGTTTCCTAATGGGACCACCTGGTAACTTCTGTTCAGAAGATAGTTTTACATATTTTCTGTCTATCTAGCAAAGATACAGGTATTTATCAGCTGCATCACTTAAGTGGTTCTTTCTGTCTCTGACAGATGTCACCCTTCCTCCTCCCACACCCCTGGGACAGTGAGATGGGAGATGTTTGGCTGCCACTGCTCTGGGCACACTGAACAGCACCTGGGCCTCTGCACGAGATGTAAAGATGGACACTTCAGAACTATTCTGCTCAACTCTGGCCCTCTGTCACCCCACCAAAGTCTTTAAGGCTACATATATAGATTCCTATAGGAATTTCTAAGCTTTATATGTAAAGTTGGAACTGAATTTACCAAAGTGGGAATATGATTTATCTGCAGTTAATATAATATTGTCATACTTAACCTCCTTTTGATTTACATCTTTTTTTTTTTTTAATCCTAATTACTGTAACTCATTTCTGCCATGTTCTGTCATCTGGTGTAAAGCAACACAAGCATTGGCTTCTCTTCTTTCTCTTTTATCAGCTTCCAGCTTGTCAGACATGAAAAAAAAAATAGTGTGAATGTATGCATTTCTTTTGGATGAAACAAACAGGAGCTAAATCAAAATTCTATGATGATGATGATCTGTTCCCATGTTTTTTGACTTGATTTAAAAAACCCAAACAAACAGTGGGCTGGATGCACTTTACTACTCCTTATGGCAGACTGTTCTCAGTGATATGATTTGTAAGTACCCTCCCTGCTTTGCTGCAGCAGAAGAGGACAGTTAATAAAGCAGCTCACCTTGTTCAGACTATTTTATTTTAATGGCATGGGATCTGAGAATCCAGTTTTTCCTCTATTGCCAGAGCTCCCTGCCTGCAATGTGCAATAAGCCTACTCTGAACAGAGGGACTGCAGCCTGATTGTGGTTATTTTGACTGCACAGTTTGAAAGACATACTGCTCACAGTGTGACACTGAGGAGATTAACAGCATTTAATTTTTCTTAGAATTAGTTTTGCTTCAACTGAAATAGGTCTCATTATTTTGCTGAAAATCATCTGACTTTTATGCCCTCCACAAGTGAAATATTAATCTGTTATTTCCCTTCAAGGAAACAGCTAACAGATTTTATTGCAGGCTTTGTTTTTTATAAATACCAGTTCAATAAGCCAAATTGGCCATTAGCAGTTGTGCCTTTGGAATAGTGAGGGGAAGAAATATTCCAATTGGAGGACAAACATTTTAGTGGCATTTTGATATGGGTGAAAAAAAATTGAACATGAATGTACTTTTCTTCAAAAAGTTGCCCTAAAATTCTGAAACTATTTTTAAGATCTTTTCTCTTAGACTGTGAATCAGAGATGCACTTAAGGCACCTAATGAAGGGATTATGAAAAAATATATCCAAATTGTCTCTGTGGGTTGTGTATTGTACCATATTTGTAGGAAATTCTGCTTTGATACTGTAACAACTTTAATAATTCATCCTCACTAACATCAAAAGGAAACCAAAAAGGATGAGAAGTCATAAGAACTTTTGAAAGAAAATTGCTATGAAAAATTCCTAATTTAAAAGAAAGTATTATATAAGCCATTAGGAGCAAATGAAAAACTAATATTTTCTTGTGGAAAAGAGGACATTTTAAAGACTCAAGCAAATATTCTGGTTGAAAATAATTTGATAGAAATAGATATAAAATGTGACTCAGCTTTCCTCTGCCCTCGTCGTTATCCCGATTTATGGACACTTACAGGTTTTCATGAATCATGACATTCCAAATTAATATTGGATCCAAGACCAAATAAAAAAGTCCTTTGCACAGAACATAAAAGCATGGAAGATATGATTACTTGTAATATTCAGAGAGGGAAAACAGTATAATAGGAACTACGAAAACAGCCCCATTTGGATGATGAATATCTGCTTTCAAAGTTTGGTAAGAAATTGGCACTGACAAGGCTGCAGAAGTTTATCTTGTGTTATCTGGAGCAGGAAGTATTTTTGCTGTGGCAGCTTCAAGGAGCTGTTCCTGGCTCAGCAGAACCTCCACTCCCTGGAGTGACTCTGTAGGTGCATCTGGAGGCTGCAGATCCTTGCATGGCATAGGGGACCCATCTCACCTCTGCAGGGTCCCACTGTGGGTGTAGAAATATGAAATACTGTTTTTTCCAGCTTTCTCTATATAGTGTGGCCACATTAGATCAAAGTTTTGTGGATCTATAATGCTACTGCCTCAAGAAAAAAAGGATGATGTATGTATAACTTATTTTTTAGGGCCAGCTACTGATAAGGTGGCGAGGATATTCATGTTGTAAACATTGCTTCTTAAATAGTAGTCAGGATTTTTTCTATGGCTTGAAGATACGTTAATTTCTTCATCATGTTTCAGAACAGTAAAAGACTACAGTCAGGAAGGTATTGAAGCACTGTTTATGTCCTTTTACTGTTGGACAGGACTTCAGGAACTTTTAAATCTTCTGAAATGGAAAAAGAGGGTAAAGCTGAGAATGTTTTGAACTGTTGAGTAACAGCTCTTGGTGAAATGGCATCTTAAATACAAGCAGGCCCTCAGATACTGAAAAGTGCACTGAAAATGTTTTATAGATTTTTTTTAAACTGTGGAAGTCTTTACACTATCTGCCTAGTAAAATTTTTCAGTTTTGTGTCAACTGAATGCCCAAGCATAGCTCTTTTTGATTTTAGATCATAGGGAATTACACAAATGCATGGAAATAAGTAGAAAATGTGACTGTTCTTAGCTTTAGAAAATATGGTCAGGAATAATAAAAGATGCTTACTATCACAAACCTCATAAGAGAATCTCTCTCCTTCTTTCTTCTGCTCAGTGGATTGCAAGTCAAAGGCATTAGACAAAGACAATGACACATTACAGACAAAACGTACCAATACATAAAAAGCAAAATACAGTCCAATACAAACATTAAAATAAAGCTGGCACTACAGATTGCAACACATAACACCCAGTGCTGATAGAACATTACAGATCATTAGCATGTGTCTGTGAAATAGCCTTATGTCATTCCAGTATTGTCAGGACAGTAAATAGACTTGTAGACTTTTTTTAAACATTTGATTTTCTTTGCAAGTAGAAGTAAAAGCTTTGACTAGGTTGCAAACATGGTGCTAATGATCTCTAAGGAACTTTGGGTGAACCAGGAAATAGATGTGACTCACCTCCTTCCCTCCCATGGACTCAAACATTTTCTCAAGCTGGACCCTTAATTGCTGAATGTTGTTCATCAAGATACAGGCCTGCAGACAGAGCATCAAATGTGAGATTGTGCACCACCAATTCTGCAGCAGCCCTACATTCATAGAATGCTAGAATCATTAAGGTTGGGAAAAAAAAAAAAGATTTCTAAGACCATCTTCATTCTTACAGCTGTGTTTTTAGAGGAACTTTCTGTCCACTGCTGCCTCTCCTTCCTCCTTAAGTGGGCCTCCTCTTTGCCTGCTCAGCCTGTGACTGCCCACTAAGGGCAGTGCTGCCCCACAGGGAGCTGCATACCATCTCCCAGTCAGCTGGACAGGTTTCACATCCCAGAATTTCGTGTCCTGAGCTGTCCCAGGTAGTTTCTAGTCATACCTAATGCAGTTACACCTGAAATGCAAGCAGCACATCTTCATCCAGTAGAGAGCAGAGGCATCCATGATCAAAGTGCTTTGGGAGTGACAAAAGGCTGCAGGAAAGGGGCTGCCATGCTGCTTGCTAGACTCAGTCTTTGCAGAAAACTGTGACAACACTGTAACCCAGATAATGGCTGATGCTTAAGTATTTGAATAAATCAAGAGGCACTTCTGTTAATAACAGAATAATATTTTAGAAATATGCATTTTTGCATTACTTGAAAAGCTGGTGAATAAATTAGATAATTGAACTCTGTAATCATATTATTTTAGTCTAGAGATGTTGCTGTTTAAGTTAATTTTTTAAAGGCAGAACACTGCAAAAGAGCTACTGTGCAAAAGGAGCAATTTCTGTATCCATATAAGGTTAAAAGTAAAATGTTAATAAAATTAAGGAGCTAGTTACAGAAATCACGGAAGAAAGAATCTATGACTAGAATTTTGTGTACTTAGATGACATTATATTCTGATTTGTTATGGTGCAGATGAAGCATTTAGACAATACTTACTAAAAGAACTGTGGCTGGCCAAGGCCAGGGTGTTCTAGTGCATGACTGGATTAACTTAGACACTGAGGAAATGCATTTCAATAAAACACATATACTTTTCTTCAGACAACAAGGTGCTGATGGAATGATTACAGTAATTGATACTTATTTGTACCTTTCTAGTTAATAGCATGTTCCAATGTAGACCTGAAACATGATGGGATCAATAACATGATTTAGCTTTAATTATTAATACCTTACTCTCATGGGAATTTGATGTGAGTCCTTCTCAACTGAGGAAGAAAAAAAGAAATTTGGTCTACGTTCTTACACTTTGATTATTCCTTCCCAGTGAAACATGTTGCTCATCCTCCAACAGAATGCAGCTGGCTTTGTAGGGCTGAAATGTCACCTCTCTGCTCATCTCTTGAAAAATCCACAAACCCCACTTCTATTTCTCTATCTACCGTCTGTTAATTTACAGTTACTAAGATTGTATCCTCTTTGCTTGTACGAGCTCCTCACTTCTAAAAAATGAATTATTTTGGAAATTATCTGCAATATCACAAAAAATAATAATGAGAATTATGATTTATAATGGGGGTATAAGTAGCTGAATATAACATCTTGTTCCTTTTGTCCCAAACAAATGCAAATGCCTTTGGCAATTCACTGAAGCTATGAGAGAAATACTTTACACTGAATCAGTTTCCAAGTTTCTTTTGAGGCTGGCTCAGGTGGCTCTTTCAGAGCCTAAGCCTACATTGGCTCGATGAAAACTTTGCTATTGTTGTCAAGTAAAGAACATGAATTAAAAACATCCTCACTGTATTTCACTATTGCCTACCCTTCAGAACAGTCTGTGTAGCAGTTTGCAGGAATCAAACAGATGCAACAATAGGTAAAACTGAATGACAAGTACAATACCAGAACTCACATTTGTTTGTAAGTGCTGACAGGAGGTGGAAGATAAGAGGCTGTTTTTACATTAGATAAACACCTTTTTGAAAAGCATCTTTGATATGCTTTTATTTGAACAGTTTATATGCACATTTTGTAGTGTTTAATAAGATTACTAAAAGTATTGACTTGGAAAAGAATGCCAAATTCTAATTTAAGTCATAAAAAGTATTCATTTTAATCTCTTTTATGCAACTTTAATGCAGATGAACATTTATTGTAACTGAAATTACCAGATCAAATGGACTTTTATTAACATAAAAGTGTGTAAGGCAAAAAGAAAAAGTTATATCCCTCAAAGGCATTTGATACAATACTTTATATCTGATCTAGTGGAAGGTGTCTCTGCTCATAGCAGAGGGGTGAAAGGAGATGATTTTAAGGTCCCTTCCAACCCAATTCTTTCACTCATAATGAGATTATTTCATCTAAAGCCTTAATAAAGATAGGTATACAAGGATGACTTCAGAAATTATTCACTCCAACAGTTAAAAAAATCCCATTGGATAGGCCAGAAATAAAAGACTACACAAATAGTCTATGCTTTATCAGAGCTCATTTCTTCTAGAAAGCAGTGAGTTTTATTTAATATTAACATTCAATTCATAGGAACTCCCAATAGTTGCTGTTTAGCTGCAATAGATGTCTTTCTGCATTCTATTATTGTGTGTATGCTGGTGACCTGCAGACCACCACAGTGCCCTGACTATACAGAGCTTGGCAGATGCCATGCACAGGGAGGTGACACGAGGACAGCTGGGAGCTGTGATGGGCTAAGGGCTGCACCATTGGAGGTAAACAGTCTGAGGATGGGGCTGCAGTTATTGATCCTGCTGCAGATTGGTACAGCTGAACAAAACACTGCTAGATACAGCAGGCATTGGCTGCCATGGGAGAACTAGCTTTGATTGAATATCAATGATACTGAAAAGCCAGTTCCCAACAATACTTTTCCTTGGTCTTGTTAAATTATTGAAAATTTATCCATTTGCTCAGCTACATCTTTAGTGTCCATATTTCATTTATTTCTGAGTCCATGGCAGTCTGGTCCTTCATTAGGACCCTTATAAGCAGTCAGGCAACAGAACAGCACAATTTTCTTCTCCCCTCTGCAGGGGTAAAGCACGGTGAGTGGCAGCAGCAGCAAGCTCTGCACACATTCCCTGCACCTTAGAAACTCTGCAGGGCACAAACTGATCCTGAGAGGCAAGGCAATGCAAAGTGAAATCCCTAAACAAAGATATTTGCTTCTGTTTGAGGAACAAGATGAAGATACATTTACCATGTTTGCCATAGTGTTAGGCTGTTATCCACAGCATTTTGTAGTCATTTATAACTTTAATATTGGAATTATTAATTAGAATTCTTAACTAATTTCACTTATTGCAGTTTTCACACATCACCATAAGCAGCTATGAAAACATGCTGACCTCTCTTCATCCACGTTTTTTCATATGAAGAAGTGATTATATTTTCAAAAAGGACAAGTCACTTAAATGTAATTTCTGAGGCAGAAAAAAGCCACAGCTTCTTACTCACCACATTTTCTTTATCACAATAGGAGCTGAAGTAACTTGAAATAATTGCAGCATACTGAACAAGTACTTTGTTGATAGTCTAGAAGAGGAGAAGGCTCATTTAAATGGTGAATTTCATAAGGTAAACCAAAAATAATAAAAGAAGAGGTTGTATAAATGATAGGTTTTACAGGTTCTTACACACAGAGTGTATTATATTTTTTGGATATAATATAAATAATCCTGTGAGCACACTTTTAAACTCCTGCACAGCAGATGGTGGGTAGTTCTTAATGTAAAGCAATCTTCCATAGCAGAGATAGTTTAATTTTGGCAGTAGTGTTTTTGAGAAGCACTGACAACTCTGCTCCTTGCAATGCACTAGGTAATTAATGGAACAGTAGCAGGCTCAAAAAATCCTCCAGGGTGACAATACATAGACTGGCAATATAATGGAAATATAACACAAAAAGAGCACTGTTCAAAGCCTGGCGATATGAGTTACCTTACAATGATCATGTAAATAAGAACTCTGCAAATGGAGAATTGTTGCAATGAAAGAACAGAATTAAATGTAAATGTGAACTTTTCTAAAGCCAGCAGGACTATAATGGAAATTCAGAGCTTGTGAGGAAATGTAACTATCCAAATAGAAAGCTGGCAGAGTTGAGTTTATCAAGCAGCAGGTGAATAACTACCACATCAGGACTTCAAACAAAAATACTTTATTGCCACACCTTGAATTTTTCCTTCACTTGCACTGCCTAATTAGCTAATTACATTTCACTGAATGGCTCCATTAACAGAACAGCAATCAGTTCTTAGCAAGATAACAACTGATGCATAGATATATGTATAAAATACATAAACGTGGAATCTCAGAGAGGGTAGAACTTCTCAAACTGGTAAGCCATTTTGACAAAGGAGACAAAACCTAGCCTTAAGCCACAGACAGCATGTCTTTCTGAGGATCCCAATCAGACAGAAAACACTGATTCTAACAAGCATTGGAATCACTTAGCATTTAAGTACATGGGAACACAGTGTCATTCTCTCTGAAGCTTACTTGAGATGCACTGACTTTAATTTACCTTTGCAAATCTTCTCATTAAATGAGATAGTGCTTCTGGATTAGGACACTCCAATTTCCTAATAATCTCAAAGCTTTGATTGAGCTGTGTGAAGACATCAACCACAGAACAAGAGAAGAGGGCATGATCTGATGTTTGCTGAAACTAGAGAGAAACATTCAAATGTTAGTTTTTGTTCAGAGATCAAAACTGTATTCATTGATTCTTATACTTGAAATTCCTCCTAGAGTCTTAAAATGTAATAAAGGAAAAAAAAGTCCCTCTGGTAACACTAAGAAATCTGGCTTTTCACTTTTCTGATACTTTTGAGTCTCTTAAAAATAAAACCAGAATTTTTGTTCATGACATCATTATCACATCATAGGTTAATGAAATGATATAATAGAATAAATTCTGGGGGATTTAGGCAGAGGGAATTAGAACAGGAATTTCTCTATCAGTTATCTTTCAAAAGCTGTTATCTCCTGAAGTCTAAGAAGAACATTGAGGTACTAAATGTACATCTGGTTTTATAATAATATATGTCTTAATACTTTATTGTCTTCTTTAAAAGGTAAAGGCTCACCCCATCTTTTTTGTCTCTTTCTAGTGCTCCATGAAGAAATTCCATTGAGACATCCTCATTTTCATCCAGCCACTGTATGACAAATGGTTCAAACCACCTGAAAATTAAAAGAAAATTTGTAAAGTAAAGGAGGTAGCAGTAAAGATCCCAAGAGGGCAAATGTCATACTACCCAGCAGTTTGGCACCTTCTCTTTTCATATCTGTTCTAATTGCTAAAGATTCCAACAATCCTGTAAATATTTTTGTCACCAAAGTGCTGCAGCTACCAAAAGGCTTCAGTTTCAGAATACTCTCACTCGTGTACCCTGGTGGTGTAAAATTAGCAGTAGACAATTCTCTACCAGTGAAGCATGGCAGGTATGCCCCTTCTATCAATATGGCAACATTTACATTTATTTGTGTATGAAATAACTTGTATATAATTTTGTTTTTAGTAAAAATCAGCTGTGTTTTATTTTTCTTTCATCTATTAAAAAAAACAAATTAAAGTAGAAACAGGCCTCAAATCATCTCAGCAAACCAGCAAGCTTGCAGAAGATTTGGGAGAGCTCATATACAAGGACAGGACTGAATATTTTTATTGCAGGGAGAGAGGTGAAAACAAAACCAGCAGCTGAGTATTAACTCGATTCAGTAAGAATGATTTCAGTAGTATATCCTGTTAGCATTACAGCTTTATCCAAATGTGGTTATAAAACAAATGCAGGTACCTACAACCAACAGTGCTGCTGTTCCCACATCTCATACCTTCCTTAGAGATTTTCTGACAAAAGCATTTTGTCATCTCTGAAGACCTGGAATTACAACAACTGTAGAAACCTATGAAATAGCTAATTGCACATTTAACACCTGGACTATTTCCCTTGATAGAATGAAGAATTAAAGAGAAGTGCAGAAAGCAGTTGTTAGAGCTATACACATTGAGATCTCACACAAACCTGAGCATAAATATTTGACCAAAATAAACCTCGCACGAAGCCTTCCCGAAATGCCACTTACAGAGAGTATTCAGGCACTGCATCCTTGAAAGCAGAGAGTTCTCGCACATATTCATTATAAAACCATTTCACTTTGAAGTGCAAATTCATATAATCTGTGCTTTTGCATAATCGCTGCTTTTCATGTTCTGTAATAGAAGGAGAGGAAATAAAAGCACTTAATAGTGTTCTAACAGTAAATAACATTCTTGTTCCTCAGTGCACCGGTGACATCATAATACAGGACTTGCATTTTAAAGCATAATTGGTTTGATTTTTGTAGAGGTAATAATACCCACAGTTTCAATTTTCAGGATCTGAGTACCCTTAGGAAAAACAAAACAACCAAAGACCAGACCACAAATTAGGCTTCTCCTCTCTCTTCACTGCTGTGAGAAAAAACCTACAGATTTGCTGACTTCCTGTTCTTTAGATCCCTCTTTGGCTGTTACAAAATGGTTAAGAAGCTTTTGAGTGTCAAGCTAGAAAAGACAACCATAGCTGTGTAGTAGCCAGAGAAAGTAACAGCTATAAATACAAGTCCTATATGAATCTGTGAAACCTGCATTCATCAGAACTAAGAAAAAGAAAGAGGAGAAAACTCCACAGCTCTACAGCTGATTTATGGCACAAGTAGCAAAGATCATTTAATAGAGTGTTTTTGAAATTTTTCACATTGACTTCACCTTCTCAGCGTCCTCCTGTTTCCCACATACTGAATATGCAGATGAAGGTGGGTGGCAGAGTCATGGAGCAACCTGTAACCACTTTCTACATTTTTGAAGTCTGATTTAATTTGTTTGGAACAAATGTCCATATTTCTTCTAGGATTTTGATCCATGTTTTAACTTGTGCACTCTGCTCTGCATTGTTCACTCAGCACTGCAGACCTGGACAGCTCCATTCCTTCTCTCCCTCAGCTAACAGGCATTTTATCCTTGCTCAAATCTTTCATTTCCCTCTCCCTCAGCATGAGACCAGGGATCCACAAGTTTTGGGCAGAATAATCATACCTTTGTTTACTTCTCACAGCTTCCTAAAATCTCCACAGGTCTTATCTGTTTGAGGTGTCATCTCACCTGCACATTCTTCCCTAAGCAAAAGAGTAATTTCTTTGCCCAGCTCCCTTAAAAATGACCTAATACAGATGCTCAGCGGGAATGATGTTCTTGTGTAAATATTGTGTATTAAGAACTTACCAGCTTCAAACCTCCTTTTTGCTCCTGACTTCTGCTTGCTTTGCAACATAGCATTATAGAAATCTCATATATTTGGATGGGAACCTAATTTTCTGTAACAGCAGGAGCATCCCATCCTCTGTCCTACACTTGAATGCAGCATTGGATTCTCTGTCAGTGAAAATGCACTGTGAACGGCACATTCTGTGTTTTCAGATCTAGCCAGGTACGTTAGAAGGAAATGTTTGGTTTTATTATTATGACAAATCAGCACTCCAGTAGTACACCATGCCATCTGACAAGTGTTTCAGAAGCATTTTATTATGCAGTGAGCTACTAAGTTTTGTGCAAATCAGCTTATGAAGTGCCCCTGTGGGCTTTTATTGCCTTCTTAGCATTGCAGTAGCATTTTCACCTTCACTGCCTTTCCATCACACTCAAGAAAAATCACTAAGTCAGTTTCTGTCTAAACACTGCATTTGTTCACTTCATGCTCCTTGAGAGTACTACGAGCTCTTCCCAGCACAGTATCATTGTTGCTAGCATTAAACAGAACCAACCACATAGAGAAAGATGTTGCCTTCTCTCATGGTTGTGAGGAATCTTATTTTAAGTAGCAGGCTTTTCACAAACTATTATAGAAAACTAGATGACAAAAATTTTGCTCTATAAAAGGCATTTTTACGAGGTAGACCAGTCTTTCATTGAGAACAATTATGTTATTGCTATGAAATTGACTGCAAATCTTCTGCTTAAGTCATTGTTAAAAATCTATCCTAGATTGAATCCCAAAAGAAATTTCTGAAATGAATAGCACTTTTTAAATTCAAGCTTTGCATAAATGGCTTGTTAGATTATACAATGTAACTTGAGAGTGTTTGCTATAGTATCACAAACCAAAGAAATGCTTATTTCAATTTTAGAAATGAGCTATTGCCATTATTTGGCAAACTTGTCCAGGAGGGTACAACTTACACATACCATTCACTGGTATTTTCTTTTTAAGGTTAAGATTTATAACACATTAAAAATGAGCACAAAAGTAACTGATGAATAATTGAACTTTTTTTCTGCAGGCTGTTATTCCTTGTAGAGAATATTTAAAGAGTCTCCCAGGATATTATTTCTAGTTGCATATAAGTGAAAATGCATCCAGAATTCCTGACACTAACATATGAGAACACCAGCAAACACTTCCCATGACCTACGAAGTAACTTAGTATCCATGCATTTTACATCTCGAGTTCATATAAATGAAAAAATGGAGCAAACAAGGTGCCCATATGAGTCAGCAGTGACAATTTTAACTGGATAATAGATGGGTTTATCCATGGTAACCATGGATTTTGGTTACAAAGTACAGCAACATCACTGTAGGTATTCTGAATTTATATTAAGACCAAGAGATTGCTTCCTTAATTTCTGAAAGACTTGCCCAAGCCAATGTAAATGTGAGGCAGCACAGGATACCTGGATGCATTTTGGAGATTTGTGTCTATTTTCCTGGAGAGAAAGCTAGTACCATGTTTCCCTATACACACATTTCCATTTTGGGCTTTCTGGAAGACAAATGAAGTAGATGCATGGTATAACTATTTTTTAAAAAGTCCACTCTTGCAAAATTATCCTACTGAGTCAGTCTGGAACTAAACCTGCAAATGCTCTCTCTGGAGAGATGATGACAGAAATATCTGAACATTCTCATAACTGATTCTAGGTAAGGAAATCTCCAGTATAGCAAACCTAACACTGACAGTGTTTTTCATTTTGTGCTGCTCCTGTTCTGAACCATTCCTTGTAGTACAGCATGTTTTACAAGCATCTACTCATAAGTTTTGTAAAGATGTCACATTCAGTTCTCATGCTGGCATATTGTCTATAACTGTGCCACGCATCGATGAAAAACTACTGATAAGATTCTTGTAAACTGTAACATCTGTAAACTTTAGTTGTGTGCACGGGGGCACTTCAGCTGCTTTCAGGAATTGCAGTTCCAGTAAGTGAAACTTTTTTACATTGTTGATGCCACTTGGGTGGGGGGGAGTATCTCCTTAGGGGTGATGCTGTAAAGCACATGTGCTGCCACCACAGCCACTGAAACTGCAACCACAATGAAAACTGTATGGAATTGTTCCCTCTCACTGGTACAAATCACAGAGATGGCAACCCCCTAAAGAGGACCTCCAGTAAACAACAGCACTGAAGAAAAAAAATAAAATCTGCTCAAATGTTATTTGTATAACCAAAAATGAAGAGAGATTGTTTTTGAAAGCTATTACAGGGAATGCATAAATATGTGCAAACAAACGTGGTGTGATGAAATCAGCACAGACCTGGTGATGCTGTATCTGGCATGTAATTTAATTTTTATAGAAAAATTTATAAAGAAACATAATAGGAAGGACCATAATCCAAGGCACTTTCCTCACAGGCCTTGATCAAACAACAGTACTTTGATTTTTGTTCATTTTTCCAGCAATTGCTGAAGAAAGCTGAGAAGATTTTTTTTCAAGCAACAAATAGAAGTCATAATGATGACTTACTAAGCAGAAATATCTACATGACACAAAAGACAATGCCATTTAACAAACTGGAATAGAATCTTGTTCACTACAGAATACTTTTTTCTTTTTAACCTTGAGGTAATAACATCACTCTGAATTTCCATGTAATTTTTGATATGCATTAGTTGCTAAAAAAGGAAAAAAGAATAATCTAACAACCTTCATAAAAGATGAACATGTTAAATATTCAGATAATCAAATTGATATTTTGTTCAGCTTTGA
This sequence comes from Polioptila caerulea, assembly GCA_013397295.1. Classification (NCBI taxonomy): domain Eukaryota; kingdom Metazoa; phylum Chordata; class Aves; order Passeriformes; family Certhiidae; genus Polioptila; species Polioptila caerulea. Next base: position 704,699 of record VYXF01010846.1, on the reverse strand, counting down.
TTTTCCTTATTTGGATAAAAAACCTGAGAGTAATTTTTTTCTACAGCAGCTTCCAAGCCAATATTTTTTGGTAAAACATAGTTAAGCTGCTTGAAGGATTCTAATAAAATGGTTTTAAAATATATTTCAAATCTTTATGAATGAGATCTTCAAGGAAATTAGTCTGTAAAAAATGAATTGACTTCATACACATAAATATATTTATCTAAAAAAAAAACTTGTCCAGTTTTCAGGCTTTATAGATAATGTTTCAGGGATTAGTAACTACTATAAAAAATATTTATGTATAGCAAACCAATTACACATCACAACCAGCTAGTTTGACTGACATACATTCTATTGCTTTACAGTTTATTAAACAGAAATGGTTGAGACTAAGCATATGGGATTTGTGTTTGCATTAACTGCACATTTCCCCATCAAAACTCAGCTGTTATTTTCAACCATTGTGACATAATTCCATATTATTTGTAATAATTACCTACCAGTCTTTCTAGAGACTACCAGCTGCTATCTATTTCTTCCAGAATTACTGTTTCAGAAAACCTGCTATTTCCAAACTTGCAGTCATATAGTTGGGAAGGGTAATTGGGAACACAAAACTGAGTACAGCTAGAGGAAGAAAAGCTCCTGTAAGGAATGATATGGATGGGTATGAATTGGCATTCCTCCCTCTGAATCACTGTGGAAGTGTCACACCAAATGATGCACCTATGTTCTGGATAAAAGTTAATGTCCAATGCACCTGATCCCAGTGCAATCTCCCCACAACATGGGAGTGGTTGCTATGCCACAGCCTCTTTTAACGTGGGTATTGTGCTTTTAGTGCTCTAGATTTAATCCCTATAATGCTGAAGGAAACCTGAAGCCTCGGATTGTATGAATGTAACAGTGTACAGGCCACAAATGGAGAAAAAATTTAACTCAAAGTTCATCACTGATTTAGAAGGAAGCATTACATTCTACTAGAATCTCATCCCAGGATTCTTGTACTTTGCTAAAGGCAATGGAAGTCACTGGTTATTAACTGTAATAGACAGTAGAACACAACTAATTGATAATTATGTATAATTTACATTGATTTTTATAATGTGAAATACTACTGACCTTTCTGAAAGGGCTCTTCGTGTCAAGATGAATGTAATAAACCAAAATCTGAAAAACTTCTGCCATTACCGCCTTTTTGGAACACATTTATCTCTAAACCACCCCCCCTCCCCCCACTTCTCCTTCAAAAAAATACGTTGTTATCTTTCACAGTGGACACAGTCAATCTTTTCTCTGCATTTACTTGGAAATTTTCATCAAACAATCTTTGGACAGTTCACAAACATAATGGACTGCACCCGGAACATCTCTGTGGGGTGATGAAGCTGTGCAAATGGGACACTGAAGAAAAAAGAGACCAAGTAGACTTTTTAAGGCAACATGCATAAATGAAGAAAGGCAGTGTAGATCTCCAAAGACTTTCATACTATGGAGTCATATTTCCTCCTTGGACACAGAGGAGCTACTGGAGAGGGTCCAGTGGAGGCCACAGAGGTGTTGAGGGGTCTGGAGAACTCTCTTAAGAAGAGAGACTTAAGAGGGGAGCTGGGCCTGCTTAGTCTGGAGAAGAAAAGACTCAGGGGGATCTCATTAATGCATATAAATATCTCCAAGGAGGGTGCCAAGAGGGTGGTGCCAGACTCTTTGTGGTGGTGCCCAGCAACAAGACAAGGAGCAATGGCCATTAACTAAAACACAGGAAGTTCCATCTCAGCGTGAGGAAGAACTTTCCCTTGAGGGTAACAGAGCACTGGAAGAGCTGCCCAGGCAGGTCATGGAGTCTCCTTCTCTGGAGACATTCCAAACCTGCCTGGATGCATTCCTGTTGTCACCTGCTCCAGGTGACCCTGCTTTGACAGGGATCTCCACAGGTGCTTGCCAACCCTAGCAATTCTGTGATTTTGTGACAGAGATCAGGGAAGGAAGACAGTCTGTCTTATTCTGAATAGTGAGGAAAAGAATTCGCTGCCATTTTTTGTCTTCTTGCCTGCAGCAGAAGTGGCTAATCAATCTCTGAGTTAATGCAGTGCACTGTAAAAGCTGATGTGACATTGCCCTTTACACTCAATGGGAAGCTCTCAAAGCAAGAGGCCCTTTGCTCAGTGCCCTGCCCTGCCTGACATTTCACAGCAGGTGCAGGAGAGTTCAGGGTCACCTGCTTGGTGTCAAAAAGGCAGAGCTGTAAATTGTTCCCTGGGAGAGGTAAATGTCTCATGGGAACTTCAAGGGCATCAAATACCAATGTCATACACTATTTAAGAGATGCAACATGTAAGACCATGAGGGATGCACGAACCTGCTGCAAACTACCCTATCTTCTACTCTAAACATTGGTTTTGTCATTTTTTTACCTACTGTGTTACCTTGCCTAAATGTTTCAGATTACTTAGGCAAATTAACTTTGCTATCTTATTAACATTACTTATTTGCTTTTTTTACTGCTCATTTGTAGTCATCATCCTGTTAGTCTCATCAATTAATCTCCACTTCCAAAGCCAAATACTTCCACAATAGTTCCAGAAAAGTGGATGAGTTATCACCAAAGGGCACTGCAAGACGTGCAGCTTGATTATGCATAAGCTTGCTGCCAAGAAAAGAAAAATGCCAGGAATACAAATAAATGAATAAGATCAACCTCAGTATAAATTTCACCCTTCAATATTGTATCAGACTGAAATTTACATACCTGATACTAAATAAATAATATTTAAAGAACAAATATTTGGAAACAAAATTCTGTCTTTGGATTCACATGGCTACTACTGAATACAAAAGGAAATAAGCACTTGCTTCCAATGAGTAAAATAATCTGAACTGTTCTTTTTTTACTGCTGGAGGAATTCTTGCTTTGTATATTTATTGACCATGGAATGTGTAAGGAAATGGAAGCTACAAATGAAGCAGAAGGAATAGTCCATGCTATCTGATATAAGATCTATGATGATAATTAAAGCCCTGGTTCTGAGGAATATGATTGAAATTTTGAATACTTTCTACTAACTTTTCAACATCTATTCAAAGTACTAAAAAAATACAGTAATGAAAGCAGTAAGAGCAATAAAAGAAAAAAAGTAATGCTAATATAGGAATCCAGTTTACATTTATTTCATGAAACTCTTATTGCCTAAAACAAACACCTGCCCATCCAGCTGAAGAGAACACTTCTCCCTTCAGCTCACTCATTTGTGGAAAGGGCAGGGCCATGTGAGCTATAAATAACCTGTAATTATTAATCAATGCAGGGTTCATTTAAAGCATCACTCATAACCTATCCAGCATGGTGGTAGCGGTATAAGCTGGCTAACAAAAATAATAGGAAGGAATTTGTGACAAAAAATTGCCTTTGTCACAATTAGGCAACATTCAGGAAAAGTTTATACACGATTTTTTTTACAATATGCGATTGCCTGAGTAAAAGCTTATAATAGTGTTTAAAAACAAGAGTAATACTCACTGCTTAGAAAAAGAATAAATAAGGACAGAACTATCATAATTAAATATACAGGACAATATACACTGCTAGTATTGAGTGACAAGTTTAAGACTGAACAATGAAGTCAGGCATTCACTGATGCCCTACATTTTTTTTAGCGAATCTGGCACCATGAATACACCTACAGTCTGACACAGAAAAGCTTGAACTTACTAAGATTACAGTAGACTTTTACTGCAGTACTACTCATGATGGTTCAATGTGTAAAATCCAAGAAAATGGGTTAGAGAACAAGGAAATTATGGATATAACAGTCCCAATTGCAAGGTTGTGCCATACCAGAGATCTCTGAGGTAGTTCCAAGCAAGATGACATGTTGCTACAGCACAATATGAAGCCATGGAGAAGTATAAACTCAGCCCCTGGGAGCAGTTTTGTCTAGTTCATCTGTCTTAATTACTGGGTCTAATTGACTCCAACAAAATATTGGAGTCATTTGGCACAGCTATGGTGCTTTTTAGGCAAGCCTGGAGAGCTCCGCTTTGCCCTCGACAGGTGGATTCTCATAGCCATGAAGCTCAGCCCCTCAGGAGGTACAGAGTGTATGTGCTGTTACTAACATCCTTGTCTGTTATGGTGAATAAACATTTCTAACTCCCGTCTTCCTCTAATCATGGCAACATTCTATCTTATCAGCCAAAGGAAGGTTTAACTCCAACTGTAATCTCTTTGCCTTTAGAGACTGAGTTGTCAGAGAGGACTCTTAATTCCTCAGGTGTCTGAAAAGATAAGAATGGAATACATTTGTTGAAAAGTGCCAATGCAGAAATGAGACTGACTAAAATAAAAAGGTTTATATTTTGATAGTGATGACATCTTGCATTCTTGTGGATGCTGCCATCTTGTCCTTTACAAAATCTTGGTCTCACCTTCCCTCACCTCTGTAGCTTTCCTCTAAACCAAGATTATATTCCATCATAAGGGGAATTTTGTAAATTGTAAATTTGGAGCGAAAATAGACTTGAAATCTGCCACCAAATGGTGTGACCTTTCTCTGGGCAGCATTAGCCTGTTTGGCTTTCTTCTATGCTATCTCTGTGCTCAGCTTCAACTCCTGGACCTGCCTCTTCTCTTTCAAATCAGTTTCTGTCATGGAAGAAGTATCTGCCAGAGAAACAGGAAGATAGTGTCTTCTTAAGCACTGAAAACAGCAGCAAACTTGAAAAGCAAACCTACATTTAATGCGTAAAATGGTGGAATGACTATCTCCTTTTTATAAGGCCTTTAGAACCTTAGCTCTGCAGGATGGAAACTGTCTATTGCTGTATTTATACAGCAGCCAGCTAATTTCTCACCTGACTCTGGTCCTGACTTCTGGCCACTACCAGAATTAGATTATCATAATAACAGCAATTAGGATGTTCTCTTTCTAACAGACTGGATAGTTTCAGACATTTGATCTGACCTATTCAAAAGTTAGAGATCTGAAAGGTCTGAAAAAACACATTTCTGAAGACAAAGAATTAAAAAAGATACTTTCCAATTGCATGTCTAATTTCAGCTTATTACTCTCTCATCATCTTTCAACCTTTGTATCTTCATACTTGTAAAGGAAAAGATTTCCTACCATATGAAGTCAGTAACAAATCATATGCACTGTTGGTGAAATTCTCTCTGTTCTCATTTTTTTTCCAGCATAAATACGGAATAATTGGACGATCAGACAGTACAAAAATATTATCATCCTATAAGATCAGATGTTTGTGTAAACTAAATGCCAAACAACAATCTATAATGTATCATGCAAACTACTGATGCTTCATGAACAACATGCAAAGAAGAAAAACATCCCAAAGAGATGAAATCTAATTAAGACAATTCTCAGAGAGATTTGATACCTTTGATTTGAGTCTGATACCTTCTTCATGCATAATCTATACATGAAAGTAATCCATTAGACCAGAAAAAGACATATAACTGGTGTGAATTCAATTTCTTAAAGTTTTCCTAAAATTTTAACACTATGAAAAGGCTAAAGATTTTAATCAACCTTAATTGCAAGAAAAACTAGAATGAAATTATGAACTCAATACCAGATTTTAGTACAGTTTTGTTTCCAAGGCATGTCAACTTGGCACAGTGCAGCCCTGATCTTGGCAGCTGTGCAGCCCTGAACTCTGCTTTGGGATGCCCTTTCCTCCCTCACCAGAAAGCCGAGCAGTTTCCCCAGTGCCAGCTTAGTGCCTTGGAACTCACAGAGATATGGCTTTGCTCTTCTCTAGCCAAAGGCCACTGCCATGGCAGCTGCTTGTCCCCCCTGGCTCCTCCATGGCACAGCAGCAGCCTCCTAGCTGGGGTGTCCTGGCAAGGACCAAGGGAGAAGAGAAGGCAGAGGGTGGGTGGTGCTGGCTGGTGCCCCTCACAGGGCTTCTGGGTTGTTCTACAAGAGGAGGTGGGCAGAGGGCAGGCAGAGGGCACTGCTAGAGAGCTGCAGATCTGCAGTGCACACACCCCCTGAGCACGTCCAGAAGGGATTCAGCTGTACAGGACAGAGTCTGAACAGCCCTTCTGAACTGTGCTCAGGAAAAAGGGAAAAGGAATGGGAAGGGGATGCTCCAGTGTTTGCTGTCTTCTTGTTTCCTGAGTTTAAGCCAATGGTTGTGGCTGGATATATTTGTGAATATGTAAAGTGGGTAAAACAAGAAACAGGATCTTGGATGAGTTAATCTTTTTTATCACATGAGCAATCCTTTTGCAAACAATGCTGGACCAGTTCATTGCCTCTTGATTGGATACAGAAAGGAAATAACTTTGTACCACTGAAGATGCTGCTTCAGGAGATTAATACTAAATTGGAGTAGGGAAAGATTGCAATCACAGCCCTGGACACTAGGTATGAACAGATGGTAGCCTATGTTAATAACTTGGAAGGCGAGAGTGGCAGAGCAGAATGCAATGCATTTTAATGAACTCCACTGAAATCATGAAGACCAACTGTGAACATATTTAAGAGCTTGCTTCTAATCTTATAGAATTTAAAGAAAAATGTATTGTTGCCATCAACAACTGTGTTAAACCCAGTTTGCAGAGTATCTATGGAAAGAATCAGTAATTCAAATCCCAACAAAGCTGGGCAGAGGATCAGCATACTGATCTGTATTTTTTGACTAGACTTATTGAGGTTCCTGTATAGGAATGAAATCATAGAAGGTGAAATTGTGTATATTTATAATAATTTATATGAATTTCAAAATAATAACTTATACTAATTTCATTTTCCTTTAATTATTATTTCTATGGAGGAAGTGTTTCACTAATGATTCTGGGAGCAGCTTAAAATTCCTAATGCCAACAAAGGCATTTCCTCTCCTCACAAAGTCAGTATCCACAGCAACACAGAAATGAGACCACATTCAGGGACTGGTCTGGAACATAAAAAGTCAAATGCCTTCTACATCTCTCTCTGCAGAATAAAGATTAATATTAACATTGGTATTTGTTTTAAAGCCCTGATTCAGTCCAAACACCTACACTTTATATATTGTATAATTAACTTGTTATTACAAGCTTCTTGTTCTGTGCTTTACAACCAAGAAACAAACCACAGCCTGGCCTGAAGCTGCCTTTGGAGTGATCAGTGTGCTCTAAGGAACAGATAGAGTGACATTTTGTGAATTATTTCCTTGCAGTGCAGAATTTTTTTAGTTCATGGCTAAAACACTACAAGCTCTGGGTGCTCAGCGATGTCTGTGTGCAGGGTGTAACTACCCTCCCAAGGTTATGAAGTCATGGCAATTGGTGCCTATTTGAAATCCTCAGTAATCTGTGCTATCTGTAGGGGAATCACAAAGCTGAGTTACTGAACAGCAGTTTTCTGACAGCCTCTCCAGATAGAAGGTTGTTCCACTGATGGAATCAGGAATCTGCTTTAATCTAAAATTGAGGCTTTCACTTGGTCTTCATGTTTCTGAGCTCTTGCAAGTTTTTGCCTTCAATGATCAATTTAAAGGATGATCTCCTGCTTGACATCCTTTCTCAAACTTGCACTCCTGATTCACTGTGACATTACTACAGACCAGCACTTTGAAACAATAATTTGAACAACTCTTCTCCTACCCACATCTAAGAGGTCTCCTTTCTTCTGTTGTTGTACATATTTTAATTACTTTCCTTCCTTTCTCCTCTTTTTCCTCTGTTGTGCTTAGTACAGGAGCCCCACATTCAAATAACACAATTAATAGAGTGACACAACAGCAGATGAACAAAACAGTTCTTCCATCAATAGCCATTCTAGCCACTCAGCGTTTCTCTTTCTTTACCATCATGAAAATCTACCATGTCATCAAAGCACCACCACACTCATCACATTAGACATTCTGGAGAAAATAATATAGAAGTGTATCTTCAAATATTTGGGTTTTTTAATCCTTTATGCCTGTTGAATTGCACTGTTTTTTAAATCCAATCTCATATGTTTTTTCTCATCCTTTTCAGACTTGCTCTGAAGTTAGTAGCAGACTTGACTAAAGACAATGCCAGTTTCATGGAGGTATTTTTACCTGGTTTGCTGCAAAAACCACATTTTATTGTGTGTTTGAAGCCATTAGTTGGAGATAATCTGCTATAAAGAAAAAAACTGTGTATTTTAACAATGGTTAATCACAATATCTTAAGAGATAAAATAAAACTGCACTTGATTCTGCTGGAACTAGAATGAATACATCCTGCCTTTTGAACACAAAAAGATTTAATTATAAGTGTGTGCTTTCTCCTTAATTTCATTCTGCAAATGTTCCTTATGGGCAACTTATCAATTTTCAGCTAATGAGAAAAACTGGAGTGTCTAGAACACTCTCTAGGAAGTACATGTGTGTCTCTTTGGACACTGAAGATTTTCATTAGATCTAAGAAGAAGCATTTCAAGTCACAATTCTTTTGTGTTCTTCTTTCACAAATAAGTTAATATATTCACAGTGATATGATTTGATTCCTTACAAATCTTCTTTTTCAGTGACTTACCAAGCTTCTTAAACAAGTACACCAAAAAGCTCTAATCACACACAGAAATCTGATGCCAGGTATCACTTGCAGTGCAAATCAGTCTTGTTGAACTCACTAGTGTAATTAATAGTTTGTTCTCATTACCTTCCAGAGCATATTTCATGTCCTGGGCAAACAGAGTCCACATGATTTCAGCACTGATTTTTCCCATGTTCAGCTCTTGAGGGAACCTGCAATAAATCGCATTACATCAGTTCACCTGCTGCAAAGAATGACACAGCTGCACAGCAAAAAGAAATATTTCCACAAAATAATTCCCCTAGTATGCACTTACTGTATTTTATGTTTTGTAACAATTATATAAACCATCTAACCTTCAAATAAAAACTTCCCTCACATGACATTTTAAATCAAGAAACATTCATCTATCTTGCAGATGATTCCTCAACTTCAGATAAATCGGATGGCTTATGAAGAACATGGAACAGCTGGCTCAGATGCTTAGCAGCCACAGGTTTTCCTTAATTCCCTTGTGACTCTGGACAAGAGTGAAGCTGTCTCTGAAGCTGTATTGGTTTATACAGTCATAGAATCCAATGCACTGAAGACTTCCACCTTGACAGATGGATAAAATAATAATATAACAAGTACTGAAATGCAGATTTTGAATCAAGATTTTAGTTTTGGTCTCATGCTTCATGTCATCTTGGAGAAACAGTCCTTTTCAGATACTTTCTCCTGTTATCAATTAAGTATTTTTATACAATTTTTTCATAGATCCCAGCTGCATCTTATTCAATGCAAAAGAAAGGCCTTAATCTTTGAGTCACCATTTTCACTACTAGCAACTAGCGAAAGCTTAGCATTTTGGTGATCAACACTGTTTTATTCACACTTTTTGTATTTAAAAATGGGCTGTCTTTACTGCAGGTATGGAACTGACATGACTCTGAGCCATTCTCAGGATACAGAGGCAGAGCCAGGCAGGTCAGGCAGATGAAGAGCAGAAAGTAGAACACAGAATCTCCCAGTGGGGTAAAGCAGTTGTTTATAGCAAAGGGGTGCAGTGAGAGCCTCACAAATACACCCACAGCTCATCAGGAATACAAAAAATAAGGGAATATATTAATGAGGAAATACACAGAGCTGTGTGGCTTTTGTGTTGAGGTTATTACACTTTATTCTAGCAGAGAATGAGACGCAAAGTATTTTGACCTTTTGGTAAAGCACTAATCAAATTCAGAAAATATTCTGTAATAATTTCTGTAAAAATTTAAGAATTTTTAAAGGTCTTGTTGACATAGAAAGAATGAGAATTATGTGCAAGTTTAAAGTGGCAGCAGTAGGATCTAAGTAATGTATTCATTTTAGAGACCTATTTGACCCTGATCATATCTGCAAAGAAAAAGTACTTAAACAGCTCATTAGCTCTGCCACTTTAATAGGAAGCAGTTGCTAGCTCAGTTCACTGAGCCCTCTTAATGCTAATGACTGCTCAACTAAAGAACTTCATATTAATTCTGTTAACACAAAATTAATTTCTGTCCAAAAGCTGAAATATATTTCAGCTGTCTTAATTTCTTTACCTCCAGTCCACTCCGAGTTCTCTCTTAGCACTGACCTGAACTTTGACAGTGTTGCTCTGAGGAAGTATTTAACAGCTGATTTAATGCTGACTGTCTTTCGAGCATATTGCAAGGCTGGGTCAGATAAAAATGCATTTGTTTGATTAGTGATAAATAGATTTGTCTTTGCATTTTAACTTGTGAAAGCACATGCAGACACAAGCTGCAATTATCGGTGTTGTTTACATCAGTTCAACATGTCCCACCTGGCTTCAGTTAGGTGAGGTCTAAAATTGATGACACTTTTTATACTTCTAACAGACTGGAGAGCATTGCACAGCTGTCGGCCACGGGCATGAGGGAACCACCAGAGGTATCCTTGATGTGAGAAGCTGGCATAGCTAATGCACAACAGAAGCACACCACACATTCCACGTGCTAAAGTGGTAACAGAAGCAGCTGTCTTATTAAAGGGAAGGGATAATCAAAGGTCAGATACTAAAGCATCTATGTAAGTATGGTATTTTGCACTATTTGTATTTTATCACCTTATTTTTAGGTAAGAAAACTTTTTCAAACTACTTGAAATTTTGATGCCTAAAGAGCAAAATACCAGAGAAATTTCCCATGCCAATCTCTACACATGACATTTTCTAATCTTTGTAAAAGCTATGTACTTTCAGATTTCTAGGTGAAGCAAAAGGACAACCAGCAGAGTGCTCTGTCATTTAGCTTGCTCTTTCTACAACTATTTCTGACCCATAGGCCATAATTTTCCCAATTTCTGTGTCATTCTTGGAACTGTATAAAATCCCAGTTTATCCAGAAGAGTTATGTTGCCCATATATGACCATATCCATGTATTTCCAAAAATACTAAATTTTATAAACAAGACAGCTGTTTATGTCTTCTCTCTATTGATTTATTTAAGCAAAAAATTAGTGAAAACAGTTCTCATTGGCTAGTTCTAACGAAGGGCTATATATAAAACCACAGACCAATGGAATGAAACTGAACTCAGCTTAAAACAAAATGAAATGAATCAATGTATAAACAAAACATATATAACCCCCAAAGCATTTATCCCAGACAGTATTGAATGTCTCCAATTCAACCCTAAATAAATAAAATTCTATGGTGACAATTAAAAATGCTTTTTATTAATTTGTGCTGCCAAATCTCCAGTCTGCTACATCTTGAGAATATCAAAGTCTCTGAACCTCAGATGTACTTTCTCAGAACAGCTCATTTTCCCTACTTGGTGGCTTCAATCTCATCCAGGTGCTAAATCTCACCACTCCTAGGGAGTGAATACATTCACTTTTGTGCTGTGCATGCAGCAAGAGGATAGATCACACCATCTGTGGAGTGCTGGCCACGGCCACTGCTTCACTAACTCTTAAGACAAAAGATCTATTTGATTTTGGAAAATACATATTCTATGTAAATTGTGAGCAAAGAACTCATTTATTCTTACATTTTGTGCTCTATCCCCATCCATCCAAAGGTTTATTTTAACACTCCTTTCCCTCAGGAAAAAATAATGGGCAAGACAGGTACTGTATCTAGTCTATATAACTAATCTGGTCTGTCAGTGTTGCATTGTTACAGGAGAAGCTACAATGGGTAGAGTGAAAGAATGAGAACAGCTTTGTTACACAGGATAATGTTCACAAAATCAATGAAAGAAGTGTTATTCATATGCTTCCACAGAATAAATTGTAATTGATAATGGGGAATATCACTGACAAAGACACAAAACCTATCAGATACGCTTTCCATCATGACAGAAACATCCTGAAGTTAGGCTGACACAGTCCAATTCAGGATACAGTGTACTCTGATTTTTTCACTTCCATAATTTTTTTTCCACTGACCTATGTTTCATAACTCACTGATATATAGGTTATAGTTATTCTGTTTCTACAATATAAGTTACTATCCTTAACTTTTCAGAATTATTAAACATCTTAGCTCCTGAAGCATGAGGAAATCTGCTCCTGCAGATTTCATGTGTTAGTCCTTTCTATACTGGGTGGAATACAACGTGATCCCAGGGAAAACAGATTCTAACATTGCAATGATCTAAGGATCAGTAATGAGCAAATATAAAAGTCTCACTAGAGCTGTCTTGTTTCTTAAATTTGTATTACAGTGACAACTTGACTGTTCTTGGTGCAAAAATATAATAATAAAAAAAAAAAGTGCAGAAGCCTGAAGTCTAGATCTTGCTTTCAAAATACAGAAGCATATTTGAGTTGAAGATTTTGTTCTTGATTTGATTTTCCTTTTATTAGAATAGATATTTTATTTTGATAGGAATTTCTCCTGTCTCACAGCACATACAATGCATATTTAGAAGTGCCAGGAAGCCCTGGGTTTGCCTGTGAATCAGGTTTCAAACACATTTTACATTGTTTAACTACTAGAACGAGGATTTTACAGCTCAAATAGCAGACCATGTATTTTCCCTTAAACTTGTCAAGTTTCTCATGTCATGTAAGAACTGCAGGTTGCCCCCACACTCCCACTGGGTGGTCTGGTATGGTCTGTCAGTGGCTGCAAAGCTTGCTGAGGCCATCATGTCATGTTTCATCTGGATTCATAATCTGATACAGTTCAAACTGCTCCATCACAGCACAATTTTTGCCTCCAAGGTAGATACAAAAATAGGGTTTCCAAAACTGGTTGAGGAGTAGAATTCTGAGCAATATCGTACAATTGTGAAAACTTTTATCAGAATGCTCTCCTGGGGATCTTTGGTTACCTAATTTCTAAAATAGGATTCAAATGGATGCAAGCCTGAATAGTCCACTGAGACACTGCATGGCCATAAATTTCTAATAAGGAGTCAGATTTTTTCAGATTTCTCGTGTATCCAACTTATATTTCCCATTTATCCTTTTTAACCCATTTTCTTTTCGGGGGTAAGCAGGGGGGAAGAGGCTCTCCTATTATTTTCTCAACAGTTTTTACAGGCTGCTTTTGTGTTAGGAGAAGCTTTTATTTTAAAAAAATGTATCCAAAGCAACTCTAAACAGTTTTTCAAGTTTTTTTCTGTCTACTGCCTCTTCATCTTTTACTTCTGATGTCTCCTACTTCTAAAAGACATGTTATTCCCTGTGTTCACTCTTTCACTTACAAAACAACAGCAAAACCCAGAGAGAAGTCAGAGACACAAGCTCTCTCCCTTAATCTGTCCCAATTCCGTCCACTCCTGATTCTCTTTTCACATCTTACACAATCGTACTTTAGGGAACCTACTAATCCCCTTAGAAGAACTCTGTTCTTTATGCCTTTACTTTCTCCTTCACATTTGTATAAAAATACAGCTAGAACAATTTTTAGGATAATTAACCCACAATTACACTTGTTTAATTTCCATGAAGAGACTGAAATGAATCACATAGAAGTATTTGTCTCAATTAGAGATTTTACAATGACTGTATTATTTATGCAGCCTGTCAGACAAAAGGCTGAGCTTTCATTAATGGAGAAACTCGACATTACATCATAAAACTGGAGTAAACAGGAAGTGTTTTCTTTCCTCTTTAGGGTAAGAACTTATTCCTTAATAAGGTCAGTGCAACTGATGATTGAACAAGGAAATGTTTATTATCCAGGACTGAAACAATGCTTTCTTTATTTCAAGTAAAGGAAGGAGTCAGAAGTCAATGAAATATCTTTCAGCTTCTGGTTATCACCAGGAGGTTTCGTTGTCACTTTTACTGTGGGGCCATAAATAGAATGGTACCCTTTCTCAACAGACAAGCACATCTCAATGTACAGAGTGTTTTCTAGTATCTATCCTATTTTGGCTGAAAAAAACAGATTGTTCCTGCTCCCCTTCTGAGCATTAAATTAAATGCAAGTGCAGAAATCTCTATTAATTGTTTAGTCATAATACAGATGTAGGTTTCAATGTTAACTTCTGCGTAATTCATCACAGCCAGACTAAGCCCAGATTTTCTGCAATCTCTCTGTAAAATGGCTCCAAAGAGCTAAAAGAGCTAAAACATTTCCCCAGGGCCTCATCACGTCACATTTCAATTAGTGCAAGGTTTGTTTCTCCAGCTGTAGTATGTGAAACATGCTCCTTTGCACTCTTTATATATATTTCATGTTCAAACCCCAGCACTGCCTTCTTTTTCTGTGTTTATCAATTGTTTCTCTCCTTTCTACTCATGTATCAACCTTGTTATTTGACTTGTCTTGGTTATTGATTGTACCTCCCTCATCTGCTACATCTTCAATTTTGAGAAGTCAACTTCTGTCTCCAGGATACTGCTCTCCATTTGATTCATTTTCAAGTCAGTCTGGCCAGCCAACTATAAATTCAGAGAGGGTCCTTTTGTGAAGTTAATTTTTTTTTTTTTTACAATAAAATGCCTAAAAATCACACCTTAAAAGAGTTTCAGCATGATTTGATGTCTGCCATGATATTCCCATACCATTAATACCATCACACTGAAAACTCCCTTTACTGAAATGTCACTGACATTTCCCTTCTATCCATTTATCTCTTGTAGAATATTTTGCTACTTGTTTGAGACAACTCATATTCCACCTGTCTTTAATGTTCCTAAACCAAAAGATTTTCTTTCCATTATCAGAGCACTAAGTTTTTGTCAAACCATGCCAGTGCTACACTCTGTATAAAAATATCTACCTGGAGTCTATTTAAAACACAACCTCTGATTCAGGTGTATTCCTTATCCTATTTTAATAAATCTATGAGTCTTAATTTTTATGGGAAAAGTTATTACTTACTGGTTCAAGACTGGTGTATATGCTGTTTTATCTTCATCTATAATGGTGACCATCAGAGTAATCAGCTGTGCCCAGAAGTCCAAATTCTTTGTGGTTGGTCCCTGTTCTTCTTTAGGAACTTCTTGTTTCTTACTCTGTTAAAACAAGATTGAATATATTTTTTATTAGAGAAAATACTATGGGAGTTCCATCTGTAGATTATTCCTTGATTGAGAAGAGTGGTATATTAAGAATCTTTAGAAATTTTGGACCAAGACTGGCTAACCAACAGAGCAGAAGGTATGAAAAACTGTTCTTGGCTGTGCACAAATATAAAGAACCATAGTGCAAAGACTGTCACGTCAGCAAAGGAGATCAATAGAGACTTGGTTTCTAGTGCATGTTCATGCTGTAATTAGATACATTATTAAATTTGCTGTGCTGAGACTCAGCACAGGTAGAATCGCCTGTTGGGCAGAACTTTTATACCCAACACAATAAAGACTGAAGAAAATCAATGCCGAGGAGTGTTTAATGTTTTGTTTTGAATTATATGCTGAAGGTATTCGGCCTAACAGTTGCTTGTGATGTATGGTATAAATGAAAAAGCAGTTGAATTTCCCTTTATTTTATTGAGAATTTAATATTCTTTAATTTCACTAAAATGTGCCTTTACAGATAGACTTTGTCTCTACAGTTTTTATTTATGAACTCTTAGCCTATATGTCTTCTCGCAAAGGTACTTTGCATTCCTTTGCTTGGCAGAAGGATCAAATTCCTTATCAGCGTCCAATAAATAACTTCATTGTAGGGACCCAAATAAGAAAAGAAATATTTTTAATTCTGTATGGACACACACAAAAATAATTTCTGCCCCACAGAGCTATGTCTGTACATGTTAGATCTAAGCATGCTCTTCTACACTGCTGTATGAGGCTGAAAGGGGTCTCAGCAAGTCAGAAAATAAACGTGCCTGTGAGCCTGCAAGTTTAAGCATATATTCCTTGTACTTCTCATTCCTAGTTCAACTATGATCACTTCAGTGGACCTGGTGTCTATTTGAATATGCCTATATTGGTGTCACAGTGAATTAATTAAATGTTATTTTAACCTCAATTAACTTCTATTTATGAATAACATTTAGAATGGCATTTAGAATAGCATTTAGAAAGGGGATTTCAACAACACCTATTTGAAACCGTCTTTGTGGCCACTGTGGAATATTTTAGACAAGTATCATCAATCACACTGCTCCATACTCAGTTGAACTACAAAGAGTACCACCTCAGTGTCTAAAGCAACAGAAATAAACCTCAAAAGCAGGTCCAAGGATGATGGGTCTGGTGTCATCAACAATTAACAACTGTGCATGCAAAATGGGAGAGCTTTTCAAAACAGAAATGAACATAAGAGCGTTAATGTCACTAACAAGGGCTTTCCCTGGCAGACATTATATTTTAACTAAAATGGCCTTGTTTCTATATCAGAGATGTATGTCTAATAGACCATTTTTTTCTGAGAAGCTTGCTAAATCAAAGCAACTGAAAGGAAGCTGTAGAAGACAAAGCCACCCCATATGTATCTCAGCGTCTTATCCAGGAACTGTATTTCACAGCAAGTGACATGTAGCTGAGACAGCTTTTCAATGTGAATCACAGAACACAAAATTCTGTTCTTTAACACAGATAACAAAAAGTAACTAATTTACAAAGTAATAGTTGCACAAGGAGGTCCTTTCCACAAAAATTCTCTGGAAAAAGAAATCACTTTAAAATCTGTATGACCTTTTCAAAAGTCCCAGAGAAGGTTTTTTTTAAAATAGTCCCACATTACAGATGCAGTTTTGTGTCCTGAAAAGTGCATACTCTTCACTCTTTTTTGGTCATTTATATTAAAGAGAAAAAAGTACACCTTCAAAAACAACTATGAGGCTTGGATTCCTAAATCCCCAATGCAGGGACTCACAGCTAAGTAAAGCAAAACTGAGCCAGCTCTCAAAGCACAGGCTCCATGTGCTCAGCTACAGCTCTGACTCCCAGAGCTGGGATGTTTTTAGCACATTACCCACCCAACCCAAGGTGCTGAACCCCAGTGAGAGATAAATGGCAAGGGCAGAGCACTGTGCTGCTGCAACTGTACAACACCTGGCTCCTGAACAACTCAATGGTTTTTTGCTGCCTCCTCTCTGCACCAAGATGTGCTGTGACAACATGCAGAGCTGAGCAAAGACTCAAGTAAAGGTCCCTAACATCAGGTAGAGTATCAGGCCTGTTCTGATGAGCTGGTGTCAAATATAAAGTACTCCAGTGTTTTATTCCAGTATATTGGTGCTATCAGTCATGAAATTATTTGTGCTGATCAAGAGCTCTTCAGATAACATGAAGGGTATGGCTGCATTTCATTGGTGTCACTCAGTGACTGTAAAAAGAATTACTGAAGGGACTTCAGTCACTGTGAGCACCAGCCAGGATTTCAAAATTTGTTTTCTCAAGAAAACAGAAAGAGTGACATATCTGTAAATTGAGTCAGAAAGCTATCAAAGCGCTTCCTAAAGTACTTCTCCAGAATATTTTTTTTAAGATAGGGCAGTTCAGCATTTCACTCAGATAACTGTTAATTACAAAGAGAAAATACTGCATGTGCTGTGTAAGGAATTAGATAGTTCTTCATTAGAAGGCTTTGTCTCCAGTAATGAGGGTAGCAATACACACGTCAGTAAGACTGTCAAGCTATCATGTTTTACTGTCTGTGGAAGCCGCTGGTTTTTGCCATCAGCTATTCTTTGTATTCTGGTGTGGAACTGTAGTATGACATTTTTGCATACTGTTAGCATTTGCTATGCTCCACCCCAGGAGATATCCTCAGGGGTGATATTTTGCTGCGAGACATTAGCTTTTTAACAGTGATTGTCTGCCTGACGCAAAGGTAGAGAGTTATAAAAAGAGGAATTGGAGACTGCTGAGCATATTTTGTGATTTACTTTTTGCGTTTATAGAGGCAAATATCCAAAAACTCAACTTCAAGACCCTCAGTTTTAACAGTCATTGCTCTGTTTTCACCCCAAACTTAAACAATCCCACACAATCAGACCTGCATATTTTCTAGAAATTCTGTGGCAGACATCTCTGAGAATTTTGGTTGCAGCCAAAAGCAACTGCAGAAGGTGGTTACCCTGAGTTACACACAGAGACACGCCCTGAGTGTGCAGGGGCCTCAGCAGGATGACAGCTGCCAGTGCCTCCCCTGAGTGAGAGCAGGTGCTGACTTACATAAGAACCATTTCTTGTTGCTTTGGGGTTCATCGATTTCACTTCTCAGCACTCACAGCTCAAAGCTCAGCTGTGCAGCTAAAACATGAACCACGCCAGGATGAACTCCCTCCCTCGGAGGGGAGGAGACCTCACCTGATGGTGAGGGGAGCAGGGAGAAGGGAATGGGTACTGAGGAAGGCTTAAGGAATCTGCTCTAATCTAAGGGGCTTGGACACAAAGCTAACAAAATGTTAATTACAGTATTGGTTACTGCTTCGTTATTACAGCAGTGGTACCACAAACCAGTCACCTGGGTTCACTGGAAAGCCTCCAGAGCTATAGGTTCAAACAAGTTGCATACTTAAGTGTTCCTAAAATCAAATGAACTTTTGGAGATATTGATAGGAAACCATTGGAGAATCATGCTGAACAAAGTCTTCTTGCATAACTCAAGAGCTGATCTAGAATTCAGGTAGTCTTTGAATTAATTTTACTCATCTCTCTATTAAATCTAGACCAGTTACGTTTCTCAGAATTGGCTCCCACCTTCTATGAAAGAAAGTTTTACTGTCTGGCATTAAGATTTATGTGATTGTTGCTTGAATTTTTTGATTGTTGATGTGATTTGCTTTTAGGAATAAATTGTTTTAAATGCGATATATTTATTTAAAATTTTGCTTTTTACACTTCTTCACTGAAGTTTCTTGCACTGCTTGGTGATTGTCACGGTACAGACTATTGTTTGTATAAAGTTTTCATATAAAACTGCTCCTTCTGGAAATCTTGTGAAAGATTTCAAGAGGTGGAGAAGTAGAGTGAAATGCAGTTAACTCAGTTTTACAACTGAGTGAATACTTTCGGATTTTTTTTTTTTATTATTTCAGGACTTCTTATTTCTCCACCATTAAGTGTAGTTGCGTGAGAGAAACGTATAAGAAAAACATTGCCTGTTCTGCCTCAAATTTAATTTGGAGAGAACCCTTAAGCAAGTTTTACATTCTCTACCAAACAGAAAAGCTGTAATATCCCTGCACTTGAAAATGATATTTTAAAATAGACAGGCTAAATGACTGTATGGATTCACATTAAAAAGTTGTGAATTTTTTGAATACACATAAACTTTTGAGATTTTCAAGATGCTTTGCAAAGGTAAGATTTCATTACTTTTAGCTGTTTACTGAGGACTACAATCTACTGATAAACTGCAGACTTATGTAATACCCAGTCCAGCAGCACTCATTATTATATTTACCAGACAAGATCAAATTGCTGCAGAGTAAACATTAGCGAGAAAACAGAACAGTTTATGACGTAAATGGATGTGATGCCTGAAGCTGCTCCTTCCCCTAATTTATACTCCTACTCAGCTTACAATATAGTCTGTTGTAGGATAAACACACATCAGCAATAAGTGTGGAGTGCTATTGGTGCTGCTGAAAAATTCTTACACTAAAAACTACAGTTAAGATTTCTCATATAGCAGGAATCCAACATGAGAAAATAAATTCCTGCTTCAGAAATGTTGAATAGAAAGAAAATATCACCTTTCCTAAAATACAGGAATTCATATTCTGGATATAAGTGAAATATGCTTGCCAATAAATTTAATTTAAAGTCACATTTCATTAGTATGAATATTCTTATTAATTATATACACACAAAAAAAAGTGCATATGCCAAAGAATTTAATTAATCCTGTTCAAGGCTGGAACAGTTGCAGAACTACCACTTTTTCAGTGTTCCATCCAGAAAGCAAATGCAGGGTACAGCAGGTAATATGATAAAGAAGTGATGCACCTTTAAGACAGTAATTAATTCTAACCTTACTTGTAGAATGACCATATTATATTAAAAAATAATCAGCATTCTCAAGGATTTTGCATGACATTTGGAACACAACAAATGTTATAATTATTTTGCATTGACAGTTCAACCTGACAGACTAATATTAGGAAATGTTTCAGAATTATCCTCTACTTTCTTAAAGCAGTTACTAAAGCTTGGATCCAAGTATGCATCACGGGTACTAAAATATAAGGCTGGAAAGCCGATATAATTCGGATCAAATTGTTTTTTTTTTTCTAAAGCTACAGAAGTGAAATGTTAGATTTGATTTATTAGTTTGATTATTTACCTGTTACAGATCTTAAATGAACAGTAATCAAACAGATGTCATCTTCCCCAAAACCACTGGACAATTTCACAGTCATGTCCAACTTGCTGACTACATGATGAGTTAATGTGCCCACTTTGAAACTCATGTTAAACATGTTAGAGTTCAGAGCTGTCTCTGGGTGTATTTATGGCATGTTGCTCCTCCATGCATAAATAAAATGAAAATCTGAGCGCTTTGATGTGGAGGAGTACCAGAAGGCTTTCTGTTTACTAAAGGCAAACTAACAATAATGAGTTTTGAGCAACAAAAAGTTCAAACAAAAAAAAAAGTTCAGAAACAAAACAAGTTCATTTTGACCTTACCTGATCCACTAACTGGGAGTAGAGATCATAGCAATTGTCAAAAATGTATTTATAAGTTGAATCCAAGCAGGCTTTTACACAGTCTTTCACCACAGTACTGGCTCGAGGGGGGCTCTGCAATTCCAGGACCTAATTAAATATTTCATAGATGGGAGAATGTCAGAATTAGATTGAACACAAAAAATCCAAGTGTTGAATGTAGTTCTGTTATACAGGATGAAAACTGTTCAAATAAAGCAACGATAAAAATAATTAAAATTGTGTTGAATTAAGGTGGATTTAGTTCAAAGATACATTAAAACATATGCAAGTAGATTTTATCACTAAGTTTTATCTGCATTAAACTATTTATATGATGAAAGAGGCATGTGTGCTCAAGAGTTTACATCTTTATAAGGTTATAAGAGCTTACATTTTATAAGGTTTTTTATTATTTAGGAAATAATTAAACTATATAATTATGTGCTTTCTTTTGAATATCTGCCAAATAGCAGTTATTTATTCAAAACAAAGGGTTCATATTTTTACTCCATTTTAGGATCTATTAATTCAAACTTTAACTTAATGGATTATTTTAATTCTCTTTGTGCCGTTGTCTAATGCAATGGAATCACACTGTTATGACAAAGATTGCTTTGTGTTTCTCCTTTTTCAATCAGTAAGATCAACGTGTACCATTCCATTCCAAAAATATTTCCATTCTTGACCACTTAGATCTCAACCTTCGGAGAGACAAAGGCAAATAGTTAACAGATCTATTTTGCTGTTTGTGATTTTATTATATCAGCAGAAAACTATTTTTCTATGACTCTTAAGTAAGTATGCTTTCTGTGACTTGAATTTAATTAAAAAGGCAGATTTTTTGTTTCCTTCAGGAAATTTATTTGTGCAAGTAAAGGACAATACCTTCATCCGAAAAAAGGTAATGCTGGTTAGCAGGTCCACAGTTGATTTCAGATCCTGGAGTCTTTCAGAATTGCTGGCAGGAAAATTATCCTGGTGAATGAGGAAAAGAGTTTGAGTTACAGGCAAAATCCTTGAACAACTTGTCAAAATTCCTCTAAGAAAACATAAGGTGCTGCTTGGAAGGGCCCAAATTCTGCCTGTGAGGTAGTTAATGATGAGTATCCTTTGGACATTAGTAGGAACAACTTTGATAATGCTCCTGCACTTGTAGTACGAATAATTTAAAATATTGTGATACTTCCAAAATGTAAATGGAGTAAAAAATGTTACAAGAAGTCTGGACACTGTTGCTAATGAAAATAATTTATGGGTTTTACATGGCATAGATGTCACTTGTAGGCATAAATGCAGTAGTAAGCTTAATGTAGAAATATTAAATTTTTGCTATGATCTCTGGGTTAAAAGAGTAATGTGAAGTAGTGTTATTTAAATAACTTCCTACTAATGAAGTATCAGCCTCATGCTGCATTACTATCTGGATAGCATTCTTAGAAATGAAAAGATCTCAGCTTGAATATATCTCCTTCATGAAGGATATGGCCTTAAAAACGAACTTCCACTCCCTCTAATGCCTTGGGCTTCTTTTAAATATTCCCTTTCTCCCCTAGTTTTGGAGAGCAGGCCAGATGAACAGACAAATCCTTGACTTGGAGGCTGCCACTCCTAGAAGCTGAAAGGAGAGCCACAGGTGATGGAGCCCTGATTTAACTACTGTCCCAAAGTTTCATGATCCAGTGGACTGGGGAAGGAGAGGGAGGTCAGAACCAAGTGGGAACTGGCAGGTGCCCAGTGCCTGCTTTCCTGAGAGGCTGGCTGTGGGGCAGAGCTCAGTGCAAGGAGATTCCATGGGGCAGAAAGGAAACTAATTCCTACCACAGAGAAAAACAAGGAGACAAGACTCTTTGAACAGTGCTAGGATCTGAGCACACAAGTTGCAGCAAAGATGTCAGGCTCCTGGAAAAAATACAGCAGTAACTGCACTTTGCACTATCTGAGTCAGTGAAGGTAATTCCCAGATGAATTAACTTAATCAACTTAAGCCTTGTGATAGACCAATTTAATCAAAGTTGTTGAATACTACTCTTTCTTGAACATGGGCTAATTCCTTGACCCATTCTTAGCTTTTGGAAAGGAAATACTAAGTTATTTCTTTTTTTTCAAATGGAAAATAATAAAAAAGAAAATATTGGTGTTAAACAGCTTAAATTCTGTAGATTTTTATTCCAAAGGATTTGGGGTCTTATGTTGACTCTAGATAGAATACATTGTACATACCCTGTATTTAGATAAATCAATCCTCAGAGAATTGTGCAATTGATCCAGCAGCTTTATGAACTTTTCTCTCTGTGAAAAGAAAAGAAGAATACGTTGCACTGGAATTTGCAGGTTCCTGTAACTGCTGGAGTTTTAGAAACTTCTTTTCACTCTTAAGTTTTTTGAAAATCAATTTGTTTTCCATTATTTCATATAGAAGTGACAGCTTGAAGTACCTGTGTTTCAAGGCCAGGTGACACATCTTCTTTCACTTTATTTTGCCTTTCAATCTATATTGTAGACCTGGTATCCATTAAACACTGTGCAGCTGTGCAATACATTAGTGAGGTCACAAAGATTTTGCAATGTGACATTTTCCTGTCCTATATTTGCCTTGCAACTGATTAAACTCTTGAAGAAAGCACCTCCCCCTTCCTTTAATCAGTTAAGAGAGATAAGAAATGATGCTCATTTACAACAGAATTTGGTGCAAAAGTATGATTTAAAATTATACTTCTAACACAGTGGGGTTTTTTGGAATAAATTAAGTAATACTAATACAATGAAATTATAATTTTTCCTTTCAAATGTGAAAATTAACTTGTTATTTTGATAGATGAAGGAGCAGTGAAAGTATTTTGGTGTGAGATTTCCAGCTGAGTTGTGCCATTCTCAAGAATTACTAATGAGTTTCTAATTACCGTGTTAGAACATATTCCACAGTCTGCTGCCCAAAACTGAAATCTCAGCCCATGTGAAAGCAGCAGACTTCTAGAAGAAGCAGGAGCTGATAGCTCCCAGGATGCATGGATTGTACCTGATCATCCCCTCAAATGGGATGATCAGGAATTTGAAAACAGAGTTTTTGTGCACTGTCTCTCATCATTGGAGTTCCAACCTACACCAAACCCCACTAATTTGGCACAGTTCCCTTAAGGGATCAATCAAAAGAGAACTTATTGTCAGGTTATAAATCTCTACTGAAATATTCAGTCAGCCAAATCATTCCCAGCTGTAGCCTGAGGACTTGAATTTGAGATGTTCTTTTTGATGAAAGATGTGCAGCTATTCACTAACAAATGCCTTTTGACCCAGGAGAGAAGAATAATCTAATATTTTGCCTTTAAGTCAATTGTTTGAAAAAAGAGCTCCAAATCTCTATCAGTGATTCCTACTTCTCTTTTTCCATCCATCTGTTGAACTATGAATTGGATTGGAATTGCATCAAAGGCAAACTGCCATTAACAGCAGAGAAAGGATTTAATCTCTGCCCAGTCTGAGGACAAAAGTAGTTCTGATCATTAGAAAAACAGGAAAAAAAAAGATTAAAAAAGTCCAGCAAAACTATTCTAAATTTCAAAAGTGGCATCAAAGTCAAAGATCAAATAAAGCTTGAACGTTGGAAGAGGAGACTTGTTTCAACAAAGATATTAATTCATTCTTAGTTTACTCATCCAAATATATAATTTCAAAATTTGGGCTGAAAATCTGCAATTCATCATTCCTCTATCATTCTAAGACTGGAGAAGAGTACTAGTTTCTCTAACACTACTTCAAATAAAATTTGAAATCTTAAATTTTAATTAGTATTTAATAAATTTTAATTATGATTAATATTTTATTTCATGTCAATAAATGGTATCTTATGAAAACTGTCACATCAAATATACCTTTGATATCAGTCCCATAAATAAAAGCCCTACTAAAAAAAGAAAAAAGAGGAAAGAATAAATGCATTTTTCAGCATAAGATTGAGTTCCTACTCTCTGTATCGTGTGTAATATCAGAGCTATGAAGGAAAACTCTTTGAACTATTGCTCTGCCTTCCTGCTCTCAATTCCTCTGAGAGTAGGTGAAGAAATCAGAATAAGGAGTGAATGCATCTTTATTTATTATCATGTTCAAAGACAAGGAAGTCCATGCTGTGAGATACTTATTCACAGAAGAAAATTCTGCAATAACAAAAGAAGTATTACCACATCCTGAAATGCTACTGGTCCTCCTAAAATTCCTGACACCTAAATCCAGGACTTGGACAATGCACCAGCAAAAAATTCAGCAATATGAGAGAGTCCATTGTGTCTTGTGAGCAGAGCAGCACTTTTGGTTACATCATTAGGTTAACATGAGTTCACTGATGACACAGCCCAAGAAAGGAATTGCATCCAATAATCTAATGCAGTTAGCACTTTGCAAGGCCCACTGTAATAAAACAAAAACCAGTTTGTTGGAGATTTTGGCACTGTGAAGGTGTGCTGGTGCTTCCTACCCTCTGTGCTTCACTAGGAGCTGAGCAGCATCTTGTCTGGCTTTTATGATGATTGATTCTAAAGACTCAGGGTAAAATTTTCAAAACCTAACAGCAACCCTTTAAAGAACAAGCTCTTTAAAATGAGCAATTAAAAAAAAAAATCCAAGTAGAAGATAATATGGAATACACTAGGAAAAATAAAGGATCAGAACTCTACTAAAAAAGAAAATCTACTTACCCCGAAGTTGGTAGCAGCAAAGCGATCTGAGGCAGATACATTAGTTGCTGCTGTTGTATGAGCATAGAAGGCATTTATATTGGCCAACAATGTACTCATAACTGCTGGAACACCAGGGCACATGTATTTAGAAGAGAGACAGGAAAAGTGCCTGCAATTCAAACAAACCAACACTTATCAAAGATGGCAGGGAATCTGCTTCTTCTCCCATTATAATTTCTTTCTAACTTCAATGATGAAACTTTCAGGCTACCTCGTGGAAAATTGTACAGATGCATATGAGGAAAATCCACCCATATTTGATATAATTGCCACTTGTTGCACACTGATATTTTCAAACTGGCCACATTAGATTCACATTCAGTTCTTACTCTGTTAATCCTAAACACAAAAACACAATTTAATTATTTTAATTGCTATTAAGCAAAACATTCATTATTAAAGAAAACCTAAAAACCAAAGTCTAAATCATCATCATGGAAAGTCACAGAGATCTATAGTAGAAGATGATTTAATTGTTGCCAATAAAAAGACTCAAATCAGCATTTTAGTGTGGCTTTTATTTCAGGCTACATTATTAATGAAAGGTGCTTCCAGCAGCTTCTGGGCTCACCTTGATTTGAATTAGGCCATAACTGAAACTGTTCCACTTCAATCTGGGCCAATAAAATTTAGGTAAAAAAATTTAGGTCTGTTAAACCCAAAGCAGCCAAAACCAGAGGCGCAAAGCAGCAGCACTGTTTACTTGTTTAATCAAACAGGAAATGCCTGCTGGTAGCACACAAAGAGCTTATGGAACAACAAAACATGAGAGGTACAAATGAATGAAAGACCTGATGAGGACAATGAACATCATTATTGCAAACATAAATTCCTAATTTCAAGATTTATAATTAGGCAGGACTGGGAGCGAGATAAAGGGATAAAGAGTAAATGTACACAAATAGGAAAGAGAATGAGGGGGATTAGGAAATGATGGTGGTAAAAATAGGTGCACAGTCAAACAGAAGAGGATTAAGAAACTCCAATCAGGCTCCATATGACTGAAGGTCCTGATTTGGCCACATGCTCCTCTTAGCTGGAGTCTCTGGCTCCTCTCTCCTCTTCCTCCTCAGGAGCATAAGGCAGAGCAGTGTGCTGAGCCTGAATCACCTGGGCACTAATGCCCTTCCAAGAAAAAATTAACCCAAGGTACAATTGAACTCTCCCACTGAACTTAAGCCAAATACCCTTAACTGTTGTCACTGCCCGAATCATCTTCCAAGGCATCATTCAAGATTCTCTTCCTGTAGGGGCAATCATTAAGTGTAAAATTGCATTTTACATAATTGAGAGAAACTGCTCAAAATACACAGAAACCAATCACATGGGCCAGTACTACAACCCAGCATTCCCAGATATGTGCTCATGGAATAGTGTCACCAAATCTTTAATTCATTGCCAGTATTTTCAAGAAGTGCTTTTGAAGACTGAAATGTGAATTCAACAAAAGAAAAACACAGTTGTCTACCTCTCAGAAAAATCTTTCATTATATGTCACATGTTTTCTGTCAAGTAGAAGAATACTTTCCTTTGTAGTAAAATACAATAGTGATGCCAGGTGGCTCTCACCAATAAAGATAGCTTTTAAAGCTTTTCTTCAAATAGAAATAGCTCCTTATCTACGAGTAAGTTTGGGAAATATATGTAGGGATGATCAGAACCAGTTTTTTAAAAATTGACAAAATAATTAATACTTTTACTGATGACCTTTAATTTCCAAGTCTTTTAGTGGTCTTAAAGGTCCTTAGTGAATGAGTAACATAAATCTGGAGATAAAAAGGGCACTAATAACCCCACTGGCTTTAGAATCATACCTGCAGCATACACTCTGCTGAGGGAGGAGGCAGGCAGAAGGAGCAGTCAGCAGCAGAGAAATCATTGAGATTGTCTCAATTGCCTTCAGGGAACATGACAGACCATAGAAATATTGTTTGGGTCAACATTTTAAGGTGTCTTCTGCAGGTTCCTCTAACCATTTCAAAATGAGCTACCCACAATCTGTACTGAATTATTTTCTTGAAAATAGACCCAAACTGTACCAATTTTTCGTGAGGAAAATTTACAACATTTGGTATAATTTATGTCCTTATTGTATCACTGCATTGTTTCACCTGTAATGTACCAAGTGAAAATTATGATAAAACATCTGTGACAGACTTTTGTTTCTCCCCATCATTTAATTAAAATCTCTAATGTTCATAGAACTGATTAAGTACACAATGTGGGTCATGAGTCTTAGAGTGCTGATAACTCAGGTTATCAGCTACCTGCAAGATACTTGGATCCCTCTGCTTGCTAAAATGAATAAATCAAAGTAAACCCTTGTCCTTGTTTTTGCAGGTCTTTGAAAACAGCATGAATTATTAACAATTTCTAGTGGGCACATGATGTCACAGCAAATTCATTGCTAAGTCTCACACATTTCAGAGCAAGGTTGTACTGCTTAAAGCTACAGTGGTGTCTGAAACCAAGTTTGCTTGCTCCAAGTTTCTTACTATGCAATTTCCTGACCAAGAGACAGTGCCTGGGATTCTTCCAATATTTCTGCTAGCATGAATTAGCAAAGAAAGAAATCTAATTGATGTGCTCATCAGTAAGCAAATGCTATCAATAAAAAATTAGTTTAATGGGCGATTTGTGTGCCTTTTGTAATGCTGCCACATTAATTGAAAACTAGCAGGAGAACAAGATGACATAGTTAGTGCCCATTAACCTGCTGGAAGGAGAGCTGTGTTGCTGATTGAGAATCATTAGGTTCTACCTGTGGTGACTCTTGCCAGTAAGAAGTAAAGATCTCAATAGTGCTTTTATTGCACTTGACTCTATTGCACAGTAAATTCAGGTTGCGGATATTATCGGTAATTTCAGTGTCTAGTCAAACACTGTTTCAATACGTGCTCAAATTTTTGCCTTCTAAAGAGAAATCAATTACGTTGAAAGACAGGAAAAAAATCTACTTTTTCTTCACTGCAGAGTGTGGCTTAATATATGAAGGTAGACAAAGTTCCAGTGTGATTCCTTCTAGACACTGAATTTAAGCATAAACTGCCATCAGTCACTGCAGTCATCAAAATAAAGGCCAGCTGGATCATTGTGCTGTTTTTCTACTTTTTCTTCCTGTTTTCTGTGATTTCTTTTCCTCCCATTCATCTCACACATCCATGCTTGTACTTCTGGGAGTTACACGTACCAGTTGTGGGGCTAACAGTGTCTGTCTGGCTGCTATCCATCCCCAAACCCCAAAAACTTCTCATCTGAACCAGGTAAGAATGGCTGCAATTGTCTCGCTTTTCTTTTTCTAATACAGACTACATGAGGAGTGGAAGAATAAAATAATCATAAGAAAGAAGACTCGATTATGTAACCTATTCAGTCAAGATTTCAAAGAGCTACAATTGCTGTAACAGAATCAGTCTTTTTGTTGTATTTTGGTTTGGGTTGATGGCTGTTTTTCTACTTGTGTGAATTCCGCATTTGGTAACTTAAAGCAGATTTCCTTGCTCAGGAACTGTGCAGTTGTAATCCGTATCTTGAGAGTAAAACAGCCCTTCTAAGTCAGCATCTTTAGGCAAAAAGTGTCTACATTTATCTAATAAAAATGCAGAGATGTTCCTATCTCCAGCAAGAAGTGCAATCACACCTGAATTCCTTCTCTTTCTAAGCTTGGTGAGAAAGGTCTCACTGGGGACAATGACTAGAGCAGACTGGCAACCACCTGTATGATATCTTATGGGCTGATTCCCACATTCCACTATCAGGATACTCAATGTATTTAGAAAATCAAGATTAAATCTTTGAAATATTATTTCTGTGCTCTGAAGGAATAGATATAAATAAATATTGAGGGCCAGAAGTAAATCTTCAGGGTTTATTAAGGGATGATAGATGACAAAGCCACCATCATGAACCAGAAATGATAGACAAGTGGGATTGTTTATTGCTGTCGTGCAACAGGACCCCAAATCACTTTAGACAGGGGTACTTTAGAGAAGCTTAACCCGGTTTATGCTGTGTAGAAAGGCAGAAAGGCATATGTTCCTACTCCAGCATATGCCATCTATCCATACTTAAAAGGGTCAAGACTGATTATCATTAAGTGGCACTGAAACCTTACATAACATCTAACCTTAAAAGAAATATGAATACTAAAAATTACATTCAGGCAAGAAGAGCACCTCATTAGCAGCATCCTAAAACTCATGTAGCCTGATGAAGTGCAGATGCTCTCTGGGGTCTGGATCCTGGGATATTAAAGCTTAGTCAGTTCTGCATTTACAAACACAAACATTTTAATTTCCAATGTTATCATGAGATGTGCAGTAGAAGTACTCTGCAACTAGATTCTCAAGAAAAAATGCTTACACAATATTCCTCTGGGCAAAGTGATTACATTCAAATTCTCTCTCTGTTGAATAGTAGAAAATTGCTTTTGTTTTAGTAGGAGATCTTTGTTACCAAATGCAATCTGATAATTCTATTTTCCAAATCAAGAAGCTGTACATTTTCTTCCAGCCACTAAAATTGTTCCAGAAGAAAAAGGTAATCTCATAAAAAGAAATAAAACCAGCAGATAATAGTCCAAAAGAAAATTTCTCATGACAAATAGACTTAGTGTCTTCACTACTCTTCTCCCCAAAGTCTGAATGCTCTGAGACAAGTCTGCAGATGAATCAGCAAAACAACATATATGAATATATATTGTTCTCCAAGTATTACTACATTAATCACTGATTTTATTTCTAACTTAAACAGACTGGGAGTGTCCACTCAAAAAGGCAGTGCTCATTATTGATATGCAACATTTTAAAATATAAAAGGATGTTTGTATGGGGGCAATGAAATCTTAGCCTTTATTTTTTGTGACTACCAATATTGGATTAACTTTCTCATTACATCTGCCTTCGGATACCTGGTTTGCAGTCAAAAACATCAAGGAAATTTGAGGAAAAACGTATAGAAGAAAGCAAGAACAAAAAGAGGACAAGGCAAAATAGGTCAATTAACTTAAAATGGCTCGGTTAGAATTTTTGAATAAGGACTTCTGAAAAATGTGTTGGAGTACTTGCCCAGCTCCATGTTAGATGTGCAGACTAAATTTACTTATTTTTCATGAAAATCTGTATGTTATGCTATATAATGAGATAAAAATAAAGCATTTTCATTATATAAAAAGAGAACCTGGCAATTTCTATTACTTTTAGGAAAAAAGATTTTATATACGCACATCAGTTTTTTTCCTGCTTTTGCAATGCTGACTTTGTAACATCTGAATTTCTAAAACCAATTTCAAACTTTTTCTGGAAAATTTTGCAGTACTTAAATACATCAAGAGATGAAGAAAAACAAAATTCAAAATAATTTTACAGTTAAGGTTGCCTTTCAAAAGTACAGCCATTTTATATTGAGATAATCAACTACTGGGGCTAGAGTTAAGATGAAACTAATGTGAAGTCAGCCCTTCATTTCTTATGCAAATTGTTAATAACAGCCCTCCTTTGGCATTAATAGCTCTTAAAAATTCATTTCTGGTGAAACCTTGAATTCATTTTGATACACACAGCAGGAAAAACTGTGTCACTAACATTTTGTAAAATGACATACCATTTTAAATCAAGTTATGAAACTACAATACCAGGATAAGTTAATAAATGACATAACAATCCCATAGAGCTACAGGGAAACTAAACACAGAAACACAAATACTCATGAAAGTCAACACATGAATTCTTCCATAAGTAGTTTAAATATAAAACAGAGAAACTCTCAAGTTTCATTAATTTTTCTGTGCAATGCTGTGTAAGTTCCTTGAAGGGAGATCATTAAAAATGTGTATAGTACAAAATACATTCCCTACTCTTTTATTAGATGAAAAATACAATAATTCACAGACAGTTACATGAAGTGAAAGACAAGCTCATTGTAATAGCAGGTGGTGTCATTATATTCTGCAATAAAATGAAAACTTCAGATTTTTATGTACCTTCATATTTCCTATAAGACTCTTCTTTTTAGGAGTTAAAGAGATGCAAAAAATTGAGAGATGTTCTGATTAAAAATTCCATAATATCAGGTTCCTATGAGGAAAAAATTCTGTATTTTTTATTTAGAGGACTCATTTGGAGTCCCCTGCTATTCTACAGCACCAGCAGAATAAAGACCTTTTAATCAGAAAACTTTTTGCAGGATAAATTGAGAACACATGATAACTCTCTCATGTCTCCAGGCCTCTGAGCTATGTGAAGCTGTGTTCTAAGGACAGCTACTTCAGAATGGACAATGTAGCAATAGGTCTCAGTACTGCTAAAAATGGTTTGCACTAATTATTTACATGTACTATGGAAGCTCACTACAGTCATTCCTGTTGTTCTGTAGTCCTGGGAAAGAGTACAGAGCTTGTGAAAACCTGTTCCAGTTGTATCTGGAACACTGGAAGCCTTTCTGAACCATGCTATGTATCAGTATCATAAGGATTAAGGAATACATTAGCAATAATACCAGTAACAGCTTAGAAAATGCTTGTATCTTAAAGCCACTGCAGATGAGAAACACTTAAATGAGAATCAGATGGAAAAAAATGATATGAATTTTAGGTCAGAAAAGGAGGAGAAATGGCGAATGAAATCACAAAGTCTTGAAATTTGTTACTTCCTTCAAACACATAGCTGATAGCAGAGCAGAAAGCCAGCCATGAGAATACTTACGTCATTGCTTGATAAATATATTCAATTCCATAGCGCATTGCAAACTCATCCACAATTTCTTGTGCAGCATCATCAAAGTACACCTTCCAGGCCTCGTCCCCTTTCACCTCGGGGATTTTCACCACGCCGTTGGACTTCACTTCCGTCAAGTAATGGAAGAGATTCTGAAGGTAAGAAATGTTTCAGACATGAAATTTTCTCTTTTAAGAAGCATTCTGAAAATATATCCTACATATAGTCATCAGCACGTTAACTGTTAGTCCATTTTTTAATTGTTTACTTTTCCAAAGGCTGGCTCAAAGTGGTCAGCAGAATTCTGATTCAGCACATTGTATCACTTGGATATGAAGTCCTGTTTGCTAACAGGCACAGAAAGGCTGCAACAGAAAATAGTGCAGAAACTTCCCTTTTATATGCCCTTGTTAGTGAACGAAATTGTGGTGTTGTAATAATACTTATTACAGATACAGATTAATACTTATTACTTGTTTCAATTTTAATTGTATCTGTGACCAGTAAATTTCAAATTCATTATTTAAGTCCTTAAGTTCCAGGGAGCTAACAGAAATACTGGAGGTGCCTCTCAAGTTGTGCAAGGTGTGCAATAAAGCTTAGGTTTAGAGCCCTTGTGAGCAAAGCTAGGATTTGACATTCATGGCATAGAATGCTTCTCAGATTGCCTAGCTCCGTATATATCCACAAATTCCACAACTCCACACGTATCCACATAATCCAACAGATTTTATATCCCATTTTCAGTGATCGAAAAAAACCCCTTAAAACTCCAAAATACTTTCAGTTTTGCTAATTAGCCCACAACTGTCTCTTGGATTATCTTAAAGCATTTGAATATTGTCATTTACTCCATAGGTTCAACATTTGCAATTTCAGGTCAAAAACTACCAGCACAAATGCCCTAAATATCTGATTTTACAAATGGTGAACAATGGGATTTTGTGGCTACATGCTAGTGGTGAACATTCAGCCATATATTAGCTATTAGCTTTCAGAAACTACTTGTATTTTCAGAATAGAATTTCTACATTGATTGTTATTTGAAGGAAGAGTAATCAATTAAAAAGTAAATTTTTCAGAAACACACCTATTTATCAGTGATGATTTTTTTTGATGTTGACAAAAGCAAACTAGGTGAAAGGAAAATTAGATTTTATAATACGTGTTTCTCCTTTTTCTCACTCACCAAAATATGAATTAATGTAAAACAAAAGAAATCCTTTACAGTATATTTCTGTAATATATAGAAATGTTTGTATATTCCTGACGTTAGCAATCATGTATCAAAGTGCTGAATGAAAAAACAGTACAGGGAGAGTTTATCTGGCTCAGCCTCTAAGACCTCCTGGCAGGAATGATCTGTTTGTTGGCCTTAGGGTGTTCTATCCTTGCCTCTAATACTTCCTCAGCAATACAGAATGAAAAATCTAAAATAAACTTGCACTGAAGTACAGCAGCAGTTATTTGTTTCAGTGTCCTAATGTCCTGTAGCCTTTCTCCTTACCCATACAACAACTGAACAGTGATTTCTGTACTGTAAACTAAAACTTCTCCAACATACCTCATGTAGACAGGTGTACTGCACATGATAGGGAGCGACTTTCTCCTCTCCTTCAATTTCAACATTGATTTTCAGTCTGATGGCACCAGAGACAGCTGATTTATCTGTTCGCTTTTCTGCAGAGAGGAAAAAGAATACATTAGTAACTATCAAGAACACATGTATGCCATATGAAAAGCTTTCATAAATCATTCTAGTTTAATCTTTTTAAAGCCAGCCAGTCCTGCTGCTGAAAACGAGAAGGTTTTTTAGTAACTCACACACAGTT
Source organism: Polioptila caerulea (assembly GCA_013397295.1). Classification (NCBI taxonomy): domain Eukaryota; kingdom Metazoa; phylum Chordata; class Aves; order Passeriformes; family Certhiidae; genus Polioptila; species Polioptila caerulea. The sequence goes on along the minus strand of VYXF01010846.1, from coordinate 670,878 downwards.
CAGGCCACAAAATAGCATATCTAACCATGAAGTAAAGAATCTCTCTGATTTTATCTCCCATACTCAAACAAGGTTGCACATGAATTTATTTACTACTTTCCCCTTTTAAATTGAAATTACTGTAATTTTCTAACTGATATCTGCACTAATTGTTATTATTATTTTCCTTTAGTTATGAAGACTTTACCAAGAAGCTGCACTTCTCTGTCTGTGATGGGTTGATTCTGCTGGTTGCCACCAAAGCTGCTCTATCACCTCCCTTCCTCTGCTGGACAGGGGACAGAAAATCTAACGAAAGCCTCATGGGTTGGGGCTCGGATCACTCACCAATTACTTCCATGGCCAAAACCAGACCCGACTTGGGGAAAAATCAATTTGTTAACAGTGAAATCAGAGTAGGATAAAAATCTTAAAACACACCTTCCCCTCCCCCATCCCTTCCCAGCTTTACTTTGCTCTTGATATTCTACCCCTGCCCTGCCAGTGGCACAGTGAGATGGGCAGTGGGGGTTCTAGCTTTCATTTTCAAATCAACCTGCAATGTTTAATATCTAATAAGTCATTCTTTGGTACCAAAGCTACATATTTTGAAGTCATAAAGTTAAAGACAGTAAGACTCTACCTAAATTTGTTTTAAAAAATCAGTAAGAATCTCACCTAAATTATACCATACATCCATTTCTCCACTCAGTGTTCTTACTTCAATGATTGTTTGCCCAAGGAAGTCATCTGATTCCTTTTTGAAATGCTGTTTTACTCGAGATTTGATATCATCATCTTCATCCCATACCCTTACTTTTATTCTATCTGTAGAGTTATGACATTCACTGGAAAAACAAAAATAAAGCACAAAATGTCAGTGATATAGAAACTGTATTACTCTGTACTGCTGTCTAAGTCATTAAACTCAATCTCCACACACTTGCTCAGCTGCATCAAATGTCAAAGCACAATCAACCTGCAACATCCAAAGGAATAAAAGGCCAGGCCAGACTGCAGGGACAAACCTACAATTACTATATATATGAGAATTACATATAAAGGGAATAACTTGATTGAATTATATATACAAAGAAATTATATTAATTAATGTCAAAAACTGCTCATTAAAATTTTTCATTTCAAATTCATACTATTCATGCTATTATTTAACAAATATTTTAGGAAAGATACAGTTAGGTCAAGTTTATTTGTTTAGGAATGCCATGTAGTACATACAGTAAACTACCAAAAGTAGTAGTCTGGAATAATACAAAAAGCAAGAAAAAAATTAAAGAATATTTCTGGTGTGTGTCAGGAGCTTATGTTAAAAACCAAGAAGTATGCACAAACACCCCAGCAAGAAAAGAAAGGCAATCAGAAAACCCCAGGAGAATAAGTAGCTGCTGTTTTTAAAAGATACATGAATATTCTTCAAGACCTCCATTCCCTGGTAAGAAGAAAGAGTAGGGACTATGCCATGTTCTAAAAAATTTCTTGTAAATTTAAGTCACTTATACTAACCCTTCCTGAGTTCAGTGGATTTGAGAAACTGCTGGATGTATGAGGGAATGAGGTGGCTTCACTTGCAATCTGCAGAGTGCATAGTGGATAAAAATTTTTACTCTCAGTTGAACTCCGCATTTTTTTTGCACAGAAATGGAAAAGAAGCTCTATTACTGCTTTTTCCTATAAGGCACAATGAGGACTGTTTGCTCTTCCTTCCCAACACTGACTGCAGAGGTTTGGGCTACTGACAAACTTTCTGCTGCCATTTGACTGGTACAGAGCTGTTAAATCAGTTAAATCCATTCCATACTCATGCATCCATATAAAGTATGTTTTAATACCCATTCACTAATGCTGCAGAAATGTTTTATATGTTACATATCTTTGTTTATCTTTAAATACGACTTTGAAGCATAGCAACAAATTTTCATCTTCAGCAGCATCTTTCATCTTTGACACTTAAGAATTTTTACTTGAATTCTATTCCAAGCACTATCACTGCTTAGAGATATGTCTCTGTGTTCAGCGTTAAAACAGTAATACTCCAACTTATCTTCCAAGCAGCACCCCTCAGGGGTATTCTAAGAATTAATTAGTGGTGGTAATGGGCTTTGGAAGTATAAAGTGTTGTAAATGGTATTATTACTGTCAAGGCCAATCAGACACTAAAAATGGCATGCACAGCTTTTACTCTGCCATACTGTGACATCATTCAATATCACAGAAATCCTTGTGTCCATATTCCAGATTTTAACTTTACAGATAATTCTGGTAATGAAAGAACACATTTTTCTGTGATTAGCAAAAGTAATAATATGCAGTTTCCTTTTGTCTTGTGACAGGCTTCCCTAACATCCAACCAAGCACAATCACCTATTGAATCTTCTCCCACAGCTGGGGTTTTCATAAATTACCCCTTCATGTGAACTCCTGGTATCTGTTATGGGGTGAGCTCATATTGAGGACAGTTAGAATCTCATCTCTCTCTGACCACATATTTTCATAGAATGTGACAGAGACACTATTTGGCAATCTGGTAAATTTCTCTGACTGATCACAAAATTCAAAGGCTATTGGCAAGGACATACAAAATATAGGAAGACAGAGATGGATCAAATAAATACCACCGCCTTAAGAAATTAGGCTAAACACAGAAACCATTTAATTCTCCTGAAATGTAGCTCCAAGTTACTAAACATTGATAAAGTCCTGAATTGTATTTAGCTATGCTCCCAACAGAAATAATTGACAGAATTTCTATAGTGACTTAGGGTGATCTGTCACTGGTGAGATGTTTATGGGACCCTCATCACCATACCTGTGCTTTTAACAGAAATCTTATTCCTGCTTTGATTCTCTGGCAGATACTGCATATTAAAAGTCATGGTGTACTTCAGCACAAACATCATATTTCTGTTCTCCTGAGACAACGCGTATTGCCCTCTGATACATACTGAGCTGAAAAGAAATATTTATTTGGATAGTCAGGACAACTGTACTATTATCTGATATTCTCAGCTGTCCTCAGCATCCTTTTGTCCTTTAATCTTAGGTTAGAGAAACCTGGCAAGACCTGGCACAACCAATGTGTTGACTTGTGTTAATCTTTTTGTCAAAACTTCAACACAGAGTCAGCTCTACCACGTTTGTAATGTTTCAGTGCAAGACTACAAAAATAGCCTGGATTTGTGCTTAAAAACTGAAGTGTGGATGAACAAATATTTCCTCCTGGCCTGCCCTGTGGCAGTGTGACTGCAGGAAGATTTACTGCTAAAGTTACAGCGGTGTCTGAATGATCCTACTTACCTGCCCAGACTCAGAAACAGCCCTGTGTAATGACATGCAGGTTCTGCTTTAGTCACTGCTAACATCTGTCCAGAAGCTCTGGGTGGAATTCCTACTTCTGTTTACTCCAGGAAAATCAGCCCAGGGAATTAAAGACTAAACAACATATGCTAGTTTCCAGTGTTCCTCTTCTAGCCACTCTGCTTTATATGCTCAATAAAAGCATTCACAGAAGTGTGATACAGGAAGATGAGATATGAATTTTTCTCTAGCACACAGAGAATGAAAGTACTGATGCTTCTGAAAACTAGAGAATTTGCTGTCTATTCAGAGATGCAAGACAGAAGAGACAGTTTTAATAATTTACCAACAATCTGGTGACACTACAACACTTCTGTATTTCCATAATGCCGCACAGAGAGGAAATAATCCTCATACAATTCCAGCTTATTCTAATGGTTAGAGTAATAAAACTGTAATAATAAAATATCTTTACAACAGCACCCCAATGTAAATTTAATAGTAGATGAACTGGCATGACCTGATTGCATATCTCATCTAAGAGGTCTGCACTCAGTGTTAAAATGACAACTAAGCGATAACTGTGCTACCTTCAGTAAGTTCAGGAAGACACTTATCACTATTACCTTCATGTTTATTATTATTGCCATTACTGCAAGCCAGAAATGGATCCATACCATTGCTATGTCCACTTGGTTCACAGACAGTTCCATGGTCCCTCAGGATATCTCTTCCACAACTTCATTAGCCCCACTGCTGGCAAACTTTTTCTGAAGTCTGATTTAAACCTCTCTAAATGTAATTTGTGGCTATTACTTCTTGTTCTACTATAACAGTAAGCATGGAAAATGGATTATTCCTTTCCTCTTTGCAGGAGAAAGGATGTGTTTAAAGACATCCTTACCTCCACTACTTGTCTCTTCTCTAGTCTGGACAGTTCCAATTCTTTAGCAGTGTTGTCACGGGCCATGCTTTCTGATAAAGTAGAATGAGACTAATTATGCTTTTCTTGCATTATTTTATTCTGTCATAACAAAAAGAGAGTTGTATAAAATTAATCTGGATTGACAGCAGTTTGAAAAAAAGACTCAGACCATGCACGCTGCACTCCGAAACTGAAAAACATTTTATCACTGAACAAACAATTTATCACTGGGATTGCTTATTGGAGGTGTTCTGCTCTCTTGATTTGTGCTGAGGCTGTGAGGCTGAGTAATTTTATTTAGCAGAATTAGTAATTTTAATTAGCAGAATGTCTCTGAGAAACTTGGCTGATTATTGAAGAATTTTTAGAATGGTGAATCTAGTAAATTAATGTGTAGTTTTTTTTCTTAAGTGATTTTATGTGATATAATTCTCTGTTATATACTCTTGCTTAGGTGGCAATCCTAGTCAACATTTTTGGCAAAACTGTGTTTAGACATCACTGGAAACTGGAGCACCATTTAAGCAGTTAACCAATCATGTTATCTTCAGGTACAGTGAAGATCATATTTTTTAAAAGTCAGTTCAGCTGATCAAGAATGTATAAAAATGTATAAAAATATATAAAAATGTTGAAAGGGACTTTAGTGACAGTAAATACTGCTTTAAGTGAATCCACTAATATTTCAAAATAAAAAATGTGTGAGTGTTACCTTTTAAAGTAACTCTAAAGAAAGAACACCCTCAGATGGATGACTGAAATCAGTTTGAGCAAATGTTTTCAGGCACTCAAGGTAGCAATATAAATCCAATGAAGATGTTTCTTAGAGCCCTTATGCTGTCTTAGTGACAGCCAAAATAGGAAAAATAAGCAATGGAAAATAATAATCTAGTTATTTGAAAGACCTCTGTATTATACTATTGTATCTGAGGTATTTATGAATGGTCAGAGCAAATGTGGTATCTGCAAAGTCAGCAGGGCAATTTGGAGATGTGTACTAGTCTTGACATCACTGTCAGAGAAAAGAGATTTCTGTATTTTAGCAACCAGCTGTTGAAAATAGTCAAGAAAAGAATGAGAGCAGACTTTTTTTATAGAGTATCAATCTGAAGGTTTCTACAAAGCTGAAAACTATACAGCCAAAATATATATTCCTGTAATTAAAAAAAAATGAAAATGCAGTCCCTTTTCCCATATCAGATGCCACACTCAACCAGAAAATGAAGATGACAGCTGCAGGACTCTTCCTTTGCTCTGGTATTGAAAGAAACCCTCCTAATGTTTGATTGAAAAAGCCCCCAAAACTTCCTGTTATCTCATTTCTAATAATGCCAGGAGAAAGGATCAAAGCCCTTAGCACCTATATTACATTCATTAAATGAACATCTGCTGGCCTATTTACTTCTCTACCTTGTGCACCAAAACCCACTATTTTAGTTTTGCTTTATGGGCAAAACTAGTTATGCTTCCCCTGTTCAAATCTTTGCCAGTGTCCCACGGGCACTTAGCAGAGGGTCAGACAACATTTTGTTAGAAACATTCTCTCACAGTTACCATGCAATCCTATCTGGGTTACGTGTGGTTCTAAGAACTAGAACACTGCCCTCACTCCATGTGCTATGACAGAGCAGATGCACAGTGGGGAGCCAATGTTTTTTCCAAGTCCTTGTTTGGGAACAGATGGGAAGATATAAAAACATGTTTTGGTAAAATAAGTAAGTGTAAGATTGTAAGCTTTTTGAGACATCTCATTTCAACATTTTATAATTTAAAATTTATGATGATGGTCAATATTAGATTTTAAACAGGATTTAAATATCAATTACCACTAATAGAGCCTAATTTAAATAATACTTCTTGACTCAATTAAATAGTTATATTGGTTTACTTTAGATTTAATCTTCTGGTTAAACATTTACAGTTTATTTGATACAATTTAGAAATTCTTATGTACTTTCAGTTGAAATCCAAAGCATTAAATCAGTCAGGGAGATGATTTCAGAAAACACATGTGCTATAAAAATGTTGGAAAATGTATTATATGCAAAGCAGTTGCTCAGGAGGTTCGTGCTATAGTAAGGTTTGGGAGGGGGGGTATAAATATTCCCAGGGCAGCAGATGATAGTAATACTTAGTGCTGGGAAAGGAAAAATTAAAAAAAAAAAAAAATCAAGTTTCCAGGGATTTTATTGTAGCCCTGCTCACATCTTTGAGAAACAATATGCAACAAACTTCCCACAAAATTTGCTGAATTTTTCATCAAATTTTTGACATTATGCAATTCCTACAATTAAAATGCAGAAACTTAATTAATCTCCTACTTTTGGTCACTCCTTCAATGAGGTATGACACTTCAACTGTTACCAGAGTAACATAGTTAACTCAAACAGAAAATCCTTTGTGGATAGAGGAAACTTGTAAAAAGTTTCAGGTGTCTGTTTTGTCTGAATAGCCTACTCATTTCTAATACAAATGTTTGAAACTGTGAAAGGAATTGCATACGTTGTTTAATTCAGCTGGATTCTCTAGTACCTTTTCCAGACAAAGAGAAGCAGCATTTTGGACCCAAACTCTTTCAAACTCTACTGAAACAATAATCTCCTCCTCAATAAGGTTGCAGATTTTAGTAAAAAACCCCAGAAGTCCTAGATAACAAGAAGGTAACCTGTTGTGACTTTGCTCCCTCTGAAAGAAACAGGGCTCTGTTTCAAATGGCTGAACCCTCACAGAATTGTTTGCACAGTTTATGTAGATAGGAATAGTGAAAACAACTTCTTCCCTCTTTATAGGAGGAAAGATATATGAGAATAAACTGAACAGTGCCATCATACCATACTCTCCACATCTGACATTCGGACAACACTCAGTCTTCTGAAAGTATGGACATTAGAAATACACCAACCCTGGGCCTGGAGCACACCAGTTACTACCAAATTCCCCAGTTACACCTCAGAGAACCAGAGTGTCAGATAAAAACACATTTACCTTGCATGGTCAGCACCTGGCACGTAGGAAAGCATTTGTAATGACAATATTTGGTACGTAAGGTTGAAGTATGAAAACTGTTACTCAAGCTCCCTTAAAGATTAGAAAAATTAGACAACACCAACAGATCCCCAAAAAGATTTAATTATAAATTGCATGATCACTATAAGATAAAGACACAACAAATTTTTATGCTTTCTCAATTCAGAACTTGCTAATTTCATAAAGCTTTGAACATGCATACTACAGACAAAACATTTTTAAATTAAATCAATATTTCACTTGGTAGAGTTATATTACCTAAATGTAGATTAAAAAAAGCAGTATCAACAGCATTTTCTATACTTACAAATAGAATTTTTCATCCCATACTGGATTCAAATTTCCAAAAATAGTTTTTGTTCTTCGTTTGTTTTTGCCAACTTGCACAGTAACATATGGGTCACTTGAGCCAGTTTTGTCCTTAGCCTGTAAGCCCTGAGCACAGAGAACTGCGACAAACAAAGAGAAATGTGCTTTAGCCCTCACAGCCAGAAAGTAAATGAGAGTGACAACAGCAACAGGAAACAAAGGCCTCAAAGTGAGGGATCGGGAAGGAAAGGTTTCTGGATTATTTTCCCAGTGTCTGTAACTCTGGAGACTGACAAGGTTTGTCTAACTACCATTCTTATGTGTATTATATTTTAAAATGTAATTGAATACATAAAATAAATAATAAATATAAAGATTCACTAGTGAGCACCAAACAAATATTTTTCACACATAATTCAAATACTTTTCTCAAACTTTGGTTTAATCAAAATAACAAGGAATATAATGTTGTATAACTTTTCTTGAGTCTGATAGCTCCCTTAAGTTCCCTGCCCCTCAATAAATAATTAAAAATTTCCAAATTTTTTCCAAAGATCCAAACTAACATTTCCAAAGTAAAATCTCCAATAATATGAAAAAATGGCCTGTGGTTTATGGAACTAAACATGAGGGACATGGCTATTATTTGTCATTTGTCCTCTTCAGAGATGAACCATGATTTTTAGAATACTTTCTATGCTATCACAGAGAGGGTGACAGTTCAGATCAATTATCATCAACAGTTTATGTATTTGCTGTCCTTTCTGACAGTTAATGTGGATGTATAGTAAATGGATATGAATTTAGTGGCAAATATAAACACATAAAATTTGATTTTCCATCATAATTCATGAAATTGAAAACCTCAGGAGAAAGCAGAACTGTCAAAGAGCAGCCTACCAAAGCCAGAGAACTGCAGCTAAAGCACTTGCTCTGGCTCTTACCACTTAGCAGCAGTTGGCTTTGTTATTTTGCATATATTCTTTAAATCCTCTCAGTGGTAACAGTTAACATTCTCTAATGTCAATCATTTTGGATAATGAAGCTCCCTTGGCATGCTCAGAACAATGATTACCTAAAAATGGCACCTTGCTCAGCAGATCAGCTCTCGCTGTGGGTTCAGTTGTATGTGCTGACTTTAGTGAAAGGAGCAAAATTCTGCTATTCTTTAACACATCCAATTTCTGAAAACACTCTCAGGGATGAAATAGCATGTTTTGTCTTCCCTATTCACTCTAAATCCACAGGGAAACTTGTAGAAGGCAAGGAAGTATCCCTCTCCTATTTATGCAGAAGCATTAAGGGACAGCCTAGCAAAAGTCTTGGAGGATTAAATTGCGTGTATTATACTGGCCTGAACACAAGACAGCCTTCAGTATCCTTTAGAGGTAGAACTAAAAATAAACATATGAATTAAATATGTCCCTAGTGCTTGGTGACAGTCCCAAAATTCCACAATTATTCTTTTGAGTTTCATGCACCACCTCTCAACCTCCAGAACAGCCTCAGTTTATGCTGAAGTTTTAATTCAAAAACTGAAATGTCAAAGTCAGAGGATCTGGAAATCTTCATGAGCAATCAGGCTAGTGCAATTGGAGGCCATCTGGAATATGTTTTGAGTGAGCAGAATTATGCAACATCAGCATCACTAAAATGGAACACACCCTTAGTCAAGCAACATGAATGGATAATAAGTTTCATACCAATGAGATCTGGAATTGCAAGCTCAAGTGTTTTTTTAATCACTCAAAGCCTTTTTTGTTCGTCAACATTAACTCTTGCAGTTGGTGGCAAAAACCTCACCATTAGCCCAGGAGACATCAGTAGGAGGTAGAAGAAATACATTATTTTTACTCATCTTCCTTCCTAGAGCAGTAGAATATAAAATGGTTTTGGCAACTTAAAACTCAACTCTTGCAGTTGGCATCCTAGAAATTAAATTGTTTGTATGTGCACCAAGTATGCAATTGAACACACAGTCTAGCTCTACTTCTAAAAAAATCTTGCTCCTGAACCAGGGGAATAGGAAAGAAAGAGCTCTTAGAACAGAATAAAATTACCTGTGATAGTTATTTTTGCTGACCATTTGGATGTTCCATCCAAAACACTTTGTTTTGCTGCTTTTGTATATTGTACAAAATCTTCTTTAGAAATATTAAACATTTCCTGGATCACTTCAAACACCTCTGGTCTATTTTTCTCTCTAATCTTCATTCTTTCCTTCATAGCACTAATAATATTCTGTGTTTTATCTTCTGCACCATGTTTGGAACTTTTCTCAGCTGCTCCTGAAATGAGAGAAAAAGTCACCATTGTTATTGAAAATTAACTTTGCTCTTTTTCCCCTCTAGGGTCTGCAGCCAACTCATGGTACAGAAATAACCAAGGGAGATCTTTGTTTCACCTGAATAATACCTCATATATATTCTTTGTGATATCTAAAATGATCAGTTGATTTAGTTTAACATGAGGGGTTGATATTCATCTTCCATCAGTGCTATGTGTTATACATAAAATTATTTATTAAACCAACACTATTTGGTACCACTGTGAAAACATCTCAACATGTGTACTGAGCAGTAAGCAGTGATCTCAAAACTCAACCATTAGAAACCACATCTGTGGTATTAAACTTAGGGACTTCTTGGAAAAGAGAGCCTACCCAAGAAAATATTATATCACAGGTATGGAACTGAGAGGTTCCCCTATCCAATAAACAGTCATTACTGATAATTTCAGTAAGAGTATGGGGATGGCAGAGGAGATCAAGAAGCAATTATCTGTGTGAGAATACTTCTACACTGTGTTAGCCTGTGGTGGCATGTCAGGCAGAAAATACTCAGGTAATTTATTTGGGTCATCAAAGACACTATAATGTTTACTGGTTTAAATTGAAAAAAAAATATTTTAAAGAGACCAAGTTGTTGCAGGTCTTATTCACAGTTCTTTTCAGAAGTGCTCTGGAGAGATTTCTCTCTAATAATTTTAACTGATCTCAGAGGTCTTTTCAAAAAAAAAAAGTGATCAGAATGGTAGGAAGCAAAAATTTAAATTCCTGCAGTGCTATTATTTATAATAGCCAAACAGGCTATTTCAACTCTTGATGAGATTAACATACAAAGCAAGATAGAGTAATACTAAAAAAAATGAAAATCAATGACACACTGTCACTTGCTATAGGCATTGCTGCATTTTGGCTCATGTTGTTAAACACTTCTTAAAGGCTTGTGGCACTGAATGTCAGAGCCATCATTATCAATAGTCGTAGTAAGTACTCCACTCTTCCAAAAAGTCACGAAAACATCATCCAACCAGCCATCCTTAAATCCTGGGAGGATTAAAGTATTATTGTTCCCTTTAGAGGTTTAGAAAAATTAAAACAAAATAAATTTGAACAATTTGTTACGCAATTATAATTCAGGTATTTCAACACTGAAGAAGCACAGAGTTCCTTTTTTACAATACCATCAAACACCAACAGGTTCTTTAAAAGGAGTTTTTGTTGAGGCGCTCAGGTTGCGATGGCTAAAGAAGAAATTATCAACTTCTACAGAGCTGGAAAGGGTCACATTTAAGATTTCAGTGAAGTCTTACAACCAAATATTACATGCTTTGTTTTCTTCAGTTTTCAATGTATCTGAAGGTTTCTTAGCACTTTGGAGGACAACTGATATCTATATAGAGAGAGATGTAAAGTGGGAAGGCATAATGTTATAAAATTGGAAAAGTGTGGCTTGAAATACCTGACACCAGTGATTCCAGACTGCCAAAAGGCTGAATTATATGGCTTCTCCAAGTTTTCCACAGCTATTAAATCTTGGGAAATCTTGAAAACCTCTTGGTCAGAGTGCCTAATCTTTTTTAATATGGAAGACCAAAATTCTAGTGATTAAAAACTATCCAGACCAAAAAATTAGGAATTAGTAAAAATAGAATTATGTGCTACCATGAAACAAAATACCAGTTAAAGAATTATCTAGTGATTTTATTACAAAAGAGATAATGGCTGAGCTGTCTGGAAAACATGACAGGTAATTCTTAGAAGATGCAGGCGGGAACTTTTTTCATTTTCTTCCATTTTCTGCCCTTCCTTAAAAAGTAGAAATGCAACTGAATGGTAAACCCTGGACAAAATCTGAATAGCAATAACTTATTCCTGTTAGAAACCTTGTTGATTTTTGAGACAGCACAGATAAAACTGAAATATGTGTTAAAAAACAACTTCTTTTAAGTAAATATCTTTCTCCTTATACTCATTTATTGCACCTGGTTTTACACCCCCTATTGCTGACAACCTTTACTGCTGTCTATTAACAACTCTTTTCAGGCAGTATTGATCAAACTAATTAAGACAATAGTGTAACTTACATTGCACAGCAAGTTAACAAGCTCCTTTCGCCCTGGGGACTGATACAAACTCAACATGACTGAAATCGATTCTAATTTAATATTGCACCTAGTACTAAAAAGGGATATCTTCTTGAAGATGAGAGAGCTAATGAAAGTGCTACTGGCTTTTTTCTAAATCTAACTTAGAACAAGTTTATATATTGGCCCTAAAGATCTTGAGATGTGAATTCATTTCTACAGTCTACATTAGCAATCACTATATATATAAAAAAATAAATCACAGAGGTTTGATGGCCAATGCATCCTACTGATTAAGAGATGGGCAAAACTACGACTATGATAAAAATAACATTTCACTTTATGACACTGTTAGCATCAGCGTTCTCAGAAATAGAGATTTAACTAATTGGTCAATTCATTTTTTTTTATGGAAAACAAGGAACATGAAATTTTCAAAGTAATATACTATGAACACTGAAGAATTAATCTGTTGAAAAAAATATGACAGGATACTCAGAAACATTTGCATACTAATGAGACGAGTGGGATCCCTTAGGCATATTAAATATTTTATCTGCAATTTGCCTTCTAGAGGTTTGGCTCTTTTAAGACTCAGTTGTTCAATGTTTTCAAGCTATTCATACCACAGATGAGTGCCAATCTTACTCGTTTTTTGCATGCTCTCAGACTTATCATCCATATATATCTGTAAAAATTCATCAAATGCATCATGATGTTCTGAGCCATTTTTTAATGTGTTTCTTTTTGGGCTGGTGATATGGGCCAGGGGACAACAGTCCAGTTTCAACCACAGTGCAGACCCACAATTAAGCACAGTTAAGAAGTTTGATTTAAAAATTCATCACTGCTTTACTCTCCATGAGGTCAGTTGTTCTGGTAAATTTTAATTAATTCCTAAGCAGCACAAACCTTGAGCATCCATCCCTTGTGACAGCTTCTCACACAGAGAACACAGTGAAAAGAAGGAAGAACTGAGTGAAATATCTACGTAGTTTTCCTACGTGTAGAAGCTCTGGAACATATCAACAGTGAACAGTGTTGAATGACTCCAGAGTATGGAAGCTCATTCCATTCCAAAAATCAGAATATCAGAAAACTTGCAGGTCTTGATTTTCTATTGCTTAGAATCTCGTATAATAATTGTGATGTAATTTAAGTATCATTTAAATACACCTGATATATTTTCACAGGAGAATGCATGGTGGCTGGAACCAAGCTGAGCAAGGAAAAAAGCAAAGAAAATGTTGTTCTGCCTTAATTCTAGTGCCAAATGGCTTACTGAATAATTTTTACCCCCATACATATACAGGGTTTAATATTTTGAAGGGACCACATCCTACTTGCTGTTCCATATTTTTGACTAATATATAGCACATCAATACAACTTCAGTAAGTAGCAGGAATATTTTTTTTAATATTTCCTTTGATCTTTTTTGTGTTTTGAGTTAAGTAAAACAAAGAATAATAAACTGATCCAGATATTGCCAGAAACAGTGGAAAGTAAATAATTCACTGATTCACAAGCATTATTTTGTAAACGCCCAGCAACATTTGACAGATTTCAAGCACAAAAGCAAAACTAACAGTAGGTTTTCCATAAAGCTTCTCAGCTGAGGAGCATCAACACAACTCCACTGATTTTAGGGGATCTGGTCCCACATTTCAATATATTGCTGAGCACAGACACAAATCAAAAGATGTGAATTAATATAACACCTTAGCTGTCATGAAATACTCACTCTGCAAACAGTCAGCATTTAGGAGGTCTTGGCACTTCTCATGGCACTTGACACCACATTCAGTGCATCTCATGCCTTGTCTGGCTATGCCCCAAAGGAGACCTTCACATTCATAACAGTATGTGGGAGTTGTAGCTGTCCAAATTTCAAAGTTATGAGGGGTAGTCGATGATATTGGATAGATCAAAGCCTGCAGGGTCTTCTTGAAGACGTGTATTTTCTGTTGGGTAAGAAAAAAACACCTTCAAGTGTATTGTTTAACACAGAACTGTTTCTAAACTATATGCCACTTACACTTAAAATGTTACAAAATATCAGAATATACATACAAGTACAAATAATTTGCAAAATACTGATTTACTCATTTTGCTTTACACTTTGAAAAGAACTCTGTATGACTGTTTTGTCTGATTACACAAACAGCAGAGTTAAGTTGGAATCAAGTTATTCAGTTAACACAAAGTCTCATATAAATAATTTTATATTTTGAAGCAGAAAAAAAAAAAAGAGCATTAAATTCATTGGGGCATCTTAAGTAGCTACCGAACATAAATTCTGAATATTTAAATACTTCCTCTAGGAATCTAGACACACTGCACACAATGCCTTTTGATTATATATAACACTATCCTCTAATAACAAGTGTCTATATAATCACATTAAATAAAAGCAAGCCAATTGTAGGGTTCCATTTTATCTGTATTCCTATAATAGCATACTTCTTCATTTTTAAGCATCAAGTTGCTTTTTACTAAAGACAAGAATGACCCATACTGTCAAAAATTCAAACCCATTTCTTGGACTATTTTGGCTTAAGACTCACGACTAGTTCTACTACAAGAACAGTTGTTGGCTATTTACTGATCCTCAGCTCCTCAGACTACAGTCTCTGTAGTTTTGCACACAAGATCTTGGCTTATATGGGCACAATGCTCTGGTTTCTTTACTTGAGCTTTTTTTCAGGCACCGCTATTTTCTAGGTCCAGGCAATTTATTGGGAATAAGAAGAGATCAGCAGCTTCTAGGCTGCACTTGGGTTGTTCGTGTCTTTTTTAGGGGGTGGGTGTTCATTAAATGCACACGTGACTGCCATGAACGTATTAGAAGTTCTAGATTTAATGCCTTATAAATGAATAATTGTTTCTTTTAGAAAGAAGAAACCATATTATAAAACATATCACAGTGGGATGTTTCTGAAAGTCTGTCTGTCCTACCTTGTCCTCCTCTGGTGTGGATATTATGCAAGGTAGCTCTAATGCTGGCTATACAGCTGTAGCAAGGGAATAAGATTTTGGAATTTGTGTGGTTTGTCTATATTTGTTTTACCATCACTGCCCCAGTTCTGACAGTAGAGGAAGCAAGGAAAACTTATGCAGTTAAGCATTTCTTAACACTCCCTTATCTTTAATACTCAGCTGTGGTAATTACATGCCAAATGGAAGATATTAACCTGTCTAAAAATATGCTGACATATTCTTGGTTTTATGTACCTGCATCTCTACTCAAACTTGTGAGATATTCTGCTAATAATAGATTTTCTTATAAAAGTCAAATATGCTTTTTGTGTGCATATCTGCATAATGTTGCACAGAGACATCAATCAAAGGACTTTTGCTACCATGGGAAAACCATGCAGCCATAGGGTAGCCATTGATTCATAGGGTCAAGCACCAAAAATGCCAAAACCAAATGTTAGGTAGCTTAGGCTGCAACAGCTCTGACTGAAGTCAGCAGTTACTGCTGAATACAATATCCACCCTGGGAAGCCTGGCCAAAGATATATGCTGAGACATTTCATGGACATTTGATCTGAGCACATCTGAGAACTCTGTAGAACTGAACTAAGAAAAAAACCTGATATAGCAGAGAAGACTAAAACAAACACTCAACTGCTCTCCAGGGCGCTTCTTAGCCTATCCTAATAACTTCCCCAAAATCAAGCAAAGTTTGATTTGGCAGACCTTAAGAACTGTGATAGCCATGGCCACATGACTCTGGAGAACTCATTTTTGTACATTACTCCACTTTTACATCCCATGTTACAGGAAGCAGAAAGGAAACTTTAAAACAACCTAAACTGAATTTATACAGTTTGCTGAGGAATCATGTTTTTCAGATACCACTGATTACACTCTCCTGCTCGTGTAGCCTCAGTACAAATCCTGCCTTTTCACCCTGTTCAGCTTCAGTATTTTTCACATTATAAATAGTCTTAGAATTTTTCCAGTAACTGTCACATTTTTCTGAAATGTCAGTAAGTAATGAAATTTAGCCTCAACAGGCCTTATGATAAACATTTGAGGGTAAATGAAGTTTTCAGCTGAAAGACACAATTTGTAGATGGGTTTTGCTGCTGAACATGTTCTCTCCCCTGTTGTTAATAGAACAAATTGCAAAGGAAAATTTTATTTCTCTTACTGTCTAGAGGCTTTCATTCCTATTACTCTTCTCTGCTTAAATGTTTTTGTTATGTGAATTACAGGGCATAACATCATGGCACTGTAACTGTTCCAGTGCAACTGTATAACTAATAACTGGTTTGGCAACATTTAGCTCTACTAATATATAGGATAGTTATTTTGTTATCTGCTTATCCTCTGAAGGGAAATTTACTTCTGTCATATACTACTTGAAATACTTGTCAATGTCATTGATGTATAATTTTCAAAAATATGCAGCTCGGTCTTTGTTCAACAAAGCAATTAAATGGATGCTCAAATGAAAGCATATGCTGAAGTATTACACTGCTTAAAATGTCTTTGGATCTGTGCTTGAGAACACACGAACTCACTGTGCCATGAGTGTGGTGTACCAGAAAGATAGCAGTGACAGGTGGCAAAGCTCAAAGCCTTAACCTCAGGGTGTAATTTTTTGAGTAGGTGGCACTTGAGTTTTAATAAAAGCCATTAGTTCAAAGAATTTTCATACTGAATCTAATCAGCCAAATAACCCACACCCACCAGAGTCACTAATATTCCCTCCAGAAAAACTGGAGGGAGGGTAAAAACTAGAAAAGCCTTAATCAGAGGAATAATTTGCCAAAGGGGAATTTTTTTTCCTTAACTATTACTGGTGATGCCATTTCTTCATCTGCATTTCACATCTTCATTTTGTGGAGAGTATCTGGAGAATTCTTTTATGCCAGAAAATCTCTGTCCTTTTCGTTTTCAAATCTTGCTCTACCCAGTGTAATGATGCCCTAGGTTATTAAGTTTGGCTGGCTACTTAGAGAAGTAGAAAAGTACTTCCTTTCCCTTGTTTTAAGTATCTTGCAAGAGGCTCTACTGGCTGCCCCCTCACATTTGTCTGTGGAAGAGCACTCTCTGCCCCTTGGTATGTGTAGCGAGGGCTGGCATAGGACTGGCTTCTCTTATTCACCTCTACTCTGAACTAGCTTTTTACATTTTCTCATCAAATGAACTTTCATGTGTCTAAATTATATTTGATGTCTGCCTTTGGACTCACATTTTGATTTCAAGATTTCTCGAGAAATAACTGTTTCTGATATACAGTTTTTCATATGGCATGGTTCAAATGGAGGCCGTAGAATATAGAGGTATAAAAATACATTCAGATGAATTTTCCCTTTCCATTTCTCCTGAATCAGAGTTCAGTAGTTTCTCTGGTTGATGGCAAGCATTGGAGATACATTGGCACTGAACTGTTCATTAGTATTTGCTCCTTTTGTTTTCCTCCTGAACAGGACCATTTATGTAAGAACCTGTAAATGTGGTCCAAATTATTCTTTCTTGTCCTGCATTTGTTGGCAATTAATATTATCTCCAAAACTTGCAACTTCAGCCCTTCAAAGTCGGAGACTGGCAGTTTTTACATGAGAAGAGGCATGTAAATTAATAGATGAATCTGTATTTTTTGTCATAAAATGTAGTAATATTTATATATAATTTTGTTTGTTTAGTAAGTATATTTTAGTAAAGTACAGGGAGTATCTAGGGTCTTTTACTAACTCAGCTATTTTGGTACAAGCTATAACAAAGTTGAAAAAGTATTTATTTTGTAGCACTAGGATGCCATAAGTTTTTCCTCTATAATTTCCCCTCAGCCTTGAACTCCTTAAGAGCCCATAGTTCTCCATTTTACCAACCTTTGTTGCTATTTTGAGATAGCAGAATAAGATAACTAACTGCCCCTACTGGAAGAACATTTCAAGCAGCAGCTGTTTTCTACCTCAGCCATCCATCCCTGAGCACCACCAAATCAGAAATGTATGATTACCATATAAGCACAGAAAGTTCACAATAAACCAGGTAAGACTGATGGATGTCAATATCTGTGCTATGTGTTCCAGGTCCCAGAACACCTGTCAGTATTTTCTGTTCTCCCATTCTTTTGCTATGGACCTTAACAACAATGTAAGAAAAATTCAACTCATCATTTTTCTTCAGAATAGGATGTATTTTAGAAGGCTATGTATGCACTAGCAATTTGAGGAACACGAAATGGGCCTGTATTTCTTCCAATTATTGCTTTTGCTTAGTTCAGTCATATAAGTCTTGCATCACACTTCAAGTATTCCTGAAGAAAATGGCACCTCTTCTGTTTTTGTTCAAAAAAATGACTTTTGCCAAAATCTAAGTGAGATCAGTAATGGAAAATCACAACTCATGCATTTCACTAGCTATTACAGTATGTTTTTTCAAGACTCTTGTGGTTACCTTTTCTATGAATTAAAAGGTTCTTCTAGAATTGCATGTTATTAGCATGAGTTACACTAAAAAAAAAATTAAAAAAAAAAAAAAAAATAGTATACCAAGAACTGGGAAAAAATGATCATAAAAACCCAGCTTGCAGAGCCCTGTCTTAATTGCACTCACAGTGTGATGAAGATAGAGAGATGATGGAAAACTGCAGGTAAACACGGGACAGTTGGACAATTTAAAACAAAAGGCTTCCTCAAATAATTGTTTCATAAATCAAAGGTTTCTTGGTTAGTCCCCTCTGACTGTCCTGGATGTGAGTCAGCAGAAGCAAACCTGGTCTTGCTGTGGATCAGATAGCCAGTTCTGCTCAAGTTTCCTGGAAGCTCCTACACAATAAAAGGAATACACTCCATTTCATCTGGTTTGGAGTGTGTAAGGCTGAAATAATTTTTAGAGATCTTTGAAGGAAAATTTGTTGGTTATTTAAATGTCTCAAGCCTGTCAGTGAAAACACTTACCATTTCATCAGTGTTTATGGAGGTCCGGATGAGCATGGCCATGGAAATACCAGATTTTCGAGCTGCAAGTGTCTGTTTAAGGCAAATGCAAAAGAGTTACCAATTGTACAAGTAACACCAGCTGTTGAATCTAATGGAAGGCAAATAGTACTTGATTATGCTACTGGACACAAACAAAAGTGTAGAAGACTCAAAACCTTTTAGTTAATGCTTTCAGCTCACAATTTTTTGGGTTTCAGTACATAATGGAAGTACACTTCCCATCATCATTACTGTTTCTTTCAGCAGTGCCCAGCTGAACTGCCATTTCTAATACAAAACCTGTTATTCAGAGGTTTGTGACTCAGTTTTTTTAAACCACAGGCTGTCACTGTTTTTCTGCTTTGCCAACCAAATTAATGTGGTACAAGGATAGGCATCCTGCCCTAATTTGGAAGCTGACTGTGCCTGCAGCAACATGGGAGATCATTTTGCAGCAGTCTTATGGTTCAAGTTGTCAGTCTGGATAATTTTTTGTAACTCACAGAGCATTTTTAAACGGTGTGTATGTATATAAAATGCTACTTAAATAAAAACACCTCAAGAAAGCTTAAAGTCTTATTTTCCTTAAAGACAATACTAATTCAATATTATGGATGGCTATATGGAGAAATACTCTGGTTATTTGAGACAGAAAAAGACCAGAACTTTGTCTCAATCTGTCCTCATTTGGCCACATGATGTTATTGGTACACGGACACCTTCTGATTCTGAAGACAATGCACTTGGTTGTAGAGATTAACTCTTTTGCTCTAGTAGGCTACATACAAAGGGACTGAAAATAAAGTAATTTTAATATACAATTAACAAGGAAATTTTATAATCCTTATTGCAACACCCCAGAAATTTAAATGGGTCCTTGAGCTAGCAAGTATAATGATCAGAAAGGACCCTGTGGGAATGAGTTCTGTGTGCTTTACAAATAATATTTCAAATCTGAATATCACTTCTGCTATCAGTAATCCTTTTGGCCTGACAGAAACAGATAAGATTTATTCCACTGTGCACAATATCAACCATGACACTGTTATATTACTGGACTGCACCTGCAGTGTTGCTTTCATTCCTCCCTTCTCTTATTCTAAATCATTCCAAGTGTGTTTGTACACTTGTGCCTTATCTCTCTTCTTCTGTCATCCACTATCTGCTTTGTCATGCTTTGCTGCCCTCACAGCCTAGCAGTGTGTGGATCAATTATACCACCCACTAACCATAAGTCTGTTGTTGCCTTTGTTGTGAGGATACAGATTTTCACCTAACTGTGAAGTGAGTCTCTGTAGTCCATCATTACAGAAGTATTACAACAAAAAGTTTAAATGATACTTTGTACTTGACATTCTTATTTTTGTGAAATGCATACTGGGCCAGAAGCAATTCAGGCTTACATCAGCAAAGGAACTGCATCATTAATCTCTGGATGAAGAGACAATTCCAATTTCTTCCAATTATATAGTTTTAAACAGTGGTATATTTAAAATGGATTTCTATTTATTTATTTATAAGATGGTTCAATTTTAATTTTAAAATGTTCACTTTCCCTGATTCAATTTTCAATAAGTTTCTCTTGATAATAATTAAACTTGCAGACTGACACAGAATTATTAATCTTGTGAAACCAATTATAGGGTAAGAAATCATCCTCGGCTTAGTAGTATTCATCTCTCTTCTATTACAAAGAACCCTCCTTTTTTTTTTCTCTTTTAAACTCAGCAATTTACCAACTCTATGCCATTAATTTGCTATCAGATTCACCATTCTGTTATTATTAAGTAAATAATTCTGTTTACTTCTCTGTGACTGACCATCCTTTCACTCTATTTCTGTGGATGCGGGAAATTCCATAGGTGTGTGCCAGTGAGATTGATAAAGTCACACAGGAAAGTTTAAACAGGATTCAGGCTCTGTTTTCTCACACTTTTTGTGTCAAAACACAATGCTACAAGACTCACATTTCAAAGTTAAAAATGACAAGTAAAAATGCTTTTTATCATTAAGAGGAAAAGAAACAATTTGCATAATCAATACAGTTTGGGAGTTTAATAGCATGTCCTTTAAAAGCCTTTTGATCCCTCTTGAATCAGAGGTTTTTTTCTCAAAGTCTTGCCTAGTACCCATGGATTTACTTGCCTGCACTATGCTGGTTTGATAGTTTTCATGTCCCTTACACTTAGGCAGGGATTTGACCCTTTTAGGTCTCAATTGCACAGTCCTAGCCATTCCAAGCAATAGAGCAATGTGAACAACTTGTCAGGACAGGACCACAAAGGGCATAAGAACATTAACCTCAAATATAGGGCAGTGACTGCTGCTGTGTTCTGTCCTCCAGCAATACCAAAGAACATGAGCCAGCAGAACTGCGGTTTCATGCTATCACTCTAAGTCAATAAACAGATACTATTTCCTGTGAGAAATAAAATGGGGAAGCAATTTTGACCCTGTCACATGTCCTTCAAACCCAGTTCTCCCAAGGGGTGCCCTTGGAATCATGGAGCTTTACTATTTGGCTTCTTAATCAGAAATGTGTCCAAAATTATAGAACAGTGCCCTATATAAAATAACAAACCCTAATAGGAAACAGGTAATTAGGCTGTTCTTAATAAAGTGTTTGTCATGTTGGAAGAAATCTAGAGGGATGTGCGATAAACCAGTAAATTTAACATTCATATGGATTAAATTTACAGGGATTTTAGTGAAAAGAACTCCCACATGGATTATTTCCATTTATGTACCACTGTCAGAACAAACTACATCTACAAGAGAATGCTCATAAAATGCTTCTGTTCGAAAACACTGAAGCTGGTGATAATTCAACAGCATGAAGCACTGAACACATAGCAGTGTCACTTCTTAAGTAGGGAATGAAACAAGGAGGAGTGAGCACTTTGGAAAAAAAGGGGGGGAAAGCTGCCAGATTTACCTATGGGAAACAAGCTGGCAGGTTCTGCATGTAACGAGAAAACTTCTTCCCCTATTGCCTCTCTGTTTTCAAGTAGAGCAAGCAAGAAAGAAAGGTAAGTGCAGCTCATCAGCTGGACTTCCAGGAAGTCCAAAATGTCAGAAAGAATTCCAAAAGAATATGGAGAGCAACAGGAACCTGCAGTGTTTCATCCCTTTCCTTTACCAGAACTTGCTAATATCAGCAGTTTATACTTGTTTACCCTCTCAAACCAATGTCCAGATATTACCTCATGTCTCTCCTTAGGTAAAAATTCGACCTGCAGAGCATAAAGACCTTAAATACTGCTGAATTATAAGCATATGAAAAAAAATTATCAAAAAGAAAAAGCCTTGCATAAACCCCAAACGATAAGAGAAGATGATAAAGCAGACCATTGTCTATTTAATTTTTAATTTGTTTTGCAACTCTCTAATACAGGATTTAAAATAAATTAGTCTCCTTCATGCTCAAGGCCTTCTAGATTACCTAATAACTGGTACCTACACTAATTTATTACCTCCAAATTTGCCTTAGCAGCTTAAATAAATAAATTAATATAATTAGAAGTCATTCTAGCAAAAACATTGAAAAATGGTAACTGTAAGTAAAAGCAAATTGGACTCAAGCTACAATTACATGTTAAATGATCAATTGTGTTGAGGGAAAAAAAAACAACTAAGTCCTCTATCACAATGAAATAGGCAAGCTGTGTCTTGCACTTCTAAAATAGCACAGGGGAACGAACAGTCAGGCTCATGAAACTGTTCATGACTGCTGGCTATGCCATGCAATATTCATTCCTCTGGTTTTACAGACAGTTTCAGTTTTCTTCATCACCTTTTCTTTTTTTCCTTTAAAAAATCTACAGACTGCTACCAGCAGGGAAAAAAAAGTTAAAGACAAACCATTTTTTGATCACTTTACAAATGCTGATATTATTTTTAATGTGATATAAAAGTTACTCACTAGAGGCAAATGTGACAAAAATTTCACTGTTTACAGCATTTAAAACCTGAAAAATTTCAGAACTGTTTCTTTTTGAGCAACTACAGGTATATATCACTATAGGCATCTCAAATTTATTATTTTGGAAGATAGATATGAACTGTTTCTTGGGGTGCTGGAGGGTAGGAAGGAGTTAAAAATTACTAGTAAGGTTCTGAGGGAAATTACTTATCCCTGTCCCATAATTTTTCTGTTAAAAAAGTTGATGTCTAATTCTGAAATGTTCAACAGAACTGCAGTATTGAGCCCAGAAAACAGATTTAGAAAAAAATGACAATTCAGCCCCACTACACAAATATTACTGGACATAACTGTAGTATCATCTGTTTTTTCTTCACATCTGTAGAACAGACACAAAAGCATCATCTTTTCTGTCAGCCTCAAAGATAATCATATTGTTACAATTTCCTTTTAG
The DNA here is from genome assembly GCA_013397295.1 of Polioptila caerulea. Lineage (NCBI taxonomy): Eukaryota > Metazoa > Chordata > Aves > Passeriformes > Certhiidae > Polioptila > Polioptila caerulea. The sequence continues at coordinate 647,637 of VYXF01010846.1, read as the reverse complement.
TAGACTTAAAAAAGACCTCAGAAATATACAAATACTTACTATTTTATGATTTATCTACTTAATGTATGAACATTTTTATTAGGAATACAACTGAATTTGCCTTTCAATGCTTTAAGGAGTTAAGAAAATGGACTGCTGACAGTAGAATAATGTAAATTAGTCCAGGTATTTAGCTGACAACATACCAAAGCAGAATATATGACATCTGCAATTTAAATGAATCTCTTCTTTATATGACTCCTTAGGTTGCCATATTTGAATTCCAGCCTCTATAAATGTTTATTGTGGAGACACTTGGAGGAAAAAGTTTCAGTGCATTATCATTCTAGCTGAAACAGGTAGTAAAAAAGGGGGGGATGTTCACTTTAACAGACTGCTTTACAACAGCAGCAAAGATTCACAAATTATTCTTGTGTTCTTATAATCAAATAATAAAGCTAGGGAGCAATACAGTCTTGGCTGATCAAAAGAAGAAATTTGTCTGATCACAGTGATTACACAGTATAAAATCACCTTCAAATTGAATAAGCACAAAATTTTCTGGAGTCTTCATAACATTCAAAATGATGACTGGCATTAACAGAAGCAGACAGTAAAATAGAGCCACCTTTGGCTATGGCTGGGCAGATCACCACACCTATTTGGCCACTGTGATTTAAAAACTTCTAACCTCCACTGTAATTATTGATATTCCTCTCCCTCCCTTGACTGCAAGTCAAGCTATAACTAATCCAATAAATAATATTTTTTTTTAAAGCACAAGTTACAGCAATTCCATCAGCAAGTGCATTTGACTCTTTTTCCTGGCTCCACAGTAAACAGAGATTCATGCTCTCTGTATTGTTACTGCACTTGACCCTTCACTTCTCCTTGCAGTGTTCTCTTCTGTACCAGATATATCCTACCAGAAGTCTAATAATGACCCATGAGTGCAGCAAAGAGAACTGTTCCTGCAGGTGGATGTTGACTGCCTTATCCTCTCCAATGACTGAATCTAAAATAGCAGAGACTCCCAATGCATTAACATACAAAAACTTTTCAGCAGTTTAGGAGGAGGAGAGCATCCAAAGAAGGGCAGTGAAGGTAGTGAAGGGTTTGGAGAGAAAGCTGTGTGAGGAGCAGCTGAGGACATTTGGTCTGTTCAGCCTGCAGGAGGCTGAGGGCAGACCTCACTGCAGGTACAGCTTCTTGTGAGGGGAAGAGGAAGGGCAGGCACTGATCTCTGCTCTCTGGTGACAGTGGCAGGACAGACATGAGGGAAGGCCCTGAAGTTGTGTTGGGGAGTGGTTTGGGCTAAGTATTAGAAAAAGACTCTTCACCCAGAGGGTGGTTGGGCACCAGAACAGCTCCCCAGGGCAGTGGTCACCGAATCAGCCTGACAGAGTTCCAGAAGCATTTGGACTCCCAGGCACAGGGTGTAACTCTTGGGAATGGTCCTATGCAGGGCCAAGAGTTGGACCTGGTGATACCTGTGGGTCTCTTTCACCTCAGCACATTCTGTGCTTCTGTGTTGAAAACTGGATTTTTCAAAATGTGAGTTCATGGAAACAAATGGGGGTCAGAGAAAGAAAAGAAAACATATAGAGTTTTGATAAACATTATATTGAGATACAATGCTGAAAGCATTAAAATAATGGAGTGAAACTGGAAGTGCAGAGGGTCTAGAAAAATAAGGAAAAATCTATTTGATTGATAAAAGAGAATTTGAAAGTAAGGAACACTTCAAACTTCTCCTTCTCTAGGTGTCTAAGGCTTTCCAGTACCACAGGGAAAACTTCATGCTTGAGACCTAAACATTGTGCTTGTATCATCAGAAAAGATATTTGGAATATACTGATGGCTTTTTAACATAAACTTTTTCTATCAATTTCGGTATACATGACAGAGGAGAACACATTCACATAAGGCACCGCTTCCCTTAGGATTAAATTCTTCATCATAAAATAATTTTTTAACTTTCCAACAGAAGGTCATAATAAAACATGACATTAATGGAATGCAGACAGTTACTATGATCATTTCAGAACATTTATAAATACAAAAGTACTTACCATAGCCTTAAAAATCCAGACAAGATAGGAAAGAAATTATAAAGAATATTAATTTGTGAGATTTATTGCAAAACAGAGAAAAGAAATTATATTTTAGTCAGTGTCAAAAGAATCTAGCACTCATTTCTAACAATATTACTTCTGTTTTTCTGAAACAGTCATAAGTAAGCATAAAAAGGAATAATTTTTATTTATTTTAATGTCTTAATGTATTCTGAGCTATACCTTTCTGTAAGCTCTTCCAACAATTAAGAACAGAATGTCATTTAACATGCATTAAAGTGTCATGGCAGGACAATAGACTATACTCATTTAATACAACTAAGAGTGGAGTGGCTACTGTCAAAAAGATGGTTTAAATGAATGCAGGCTCTACTATGTTGTACAGTGTAACTTCTCATGAATTTCAGAAGGAATTCGACTCTAAAGTAGTTGCTGTTCTTTCTCTTTTTGACTGCTGAGACAGTGTGGTGGATCACCACAGAGTAACTGAACACAGTAATTGAGAAATACTGAGCAATAATTGGCAAAAGTTGATCTTTTAATGACAACAAGAGTAATCATTTACTTAGCCTTACATCCAGTCAGTTCTTTACAGTGAGGAATTGGTTTAGGGCCTCACTGTCATCAGAGACTAAATATGTATTTTATTGAATTATGAATTCTATACTACAGGAAAAAAAAAGAGAAATGTGAATAGCACTTGAAATTCTTTGGAGCAGAGAGACTCTACTTAATCTTGTTTAGACTGGAAGTCAAAATAAATCTTAAAGGAACTGCCATTGTTTTCCACTTTGAAATGTCTTTTCTTAAATTATTTTTGTTTACAATGACTGTAAAAAATCCTGATAACCTCACCTTGTACCTAAAGTATGCATGAATCTTTAAAATATTAATAGTGAAAAAGGGCTGCTTTTTAGAAGGAAATTTCTCTTTCAGTATTGAAATAAATAAAGTGAAACATTATCCCAAATGCTCAATAGTGTCTTTGTGAAAATAAGTAGATTATTATTGCAAAAAACACACATTTCTCGATTACACAAGTAATACCTAAATATCCAATGAGATATTCAGACTTATCTGGCACATTATAATAACTGCCTCATTGACTTTTACTGCCTTCATTCTCTCAAGACTCCTTTTTCCCATAAAACAATTGTTGCAAACTGTCATTCAGATGCACAATAGTAATTACAAGAAAGACCGACACAACTGGCAAATGGATCAGTTCCAGAAGTTACTCACCACATCTCGAACAATGGGAAAAGATTTCTTTCTTCGCAGGTCTGGCATGCTGTCAATTCCATACAGTCCACGACTGCAGAAGATAAGGCAAAGAAGAAAATAACAACATGGAGCTTACAAGACTACATCCTTGAGAACTGCTTATAATATCTCTATTTACAGTTAAAAAACAAAATTAGCAGTTATCAGCTAAAGGCAAATTCTCCAGTTGAGAAACCACTGCCAGTGCTCTTGGTGCTTTTTCTTCTGCCATTCAACCAAAGCACAGTAGCTAAAATGTTGCTTAATACCTCTGGAAACTTGTTACCATTGATTTAGAAATGATAAGGAGAGTCTTCCTTCATATATTCATCATATGTATATCTGGTAGTTGAGATGCAGCCCAACATTACATATTGAACATCACTGATGTCAATGAATAATGTTGTAATAAATTTGATACTAACTTTAAAACATCTAGCTAAATACATAATCACATCTCAAATAGCTCCTTGTAACTGTGGAAAACAGAACTTGTCACATTAAAAAATAATTCCATGGTGATCATCATTATTTTCTCTTGCCTGGTTTGAGTTTTTTCATTGAACACACAATTAAACCCCAGTTAGATCTCACATTGTTGGAAAGAACAACAAAGAGCAACTTGGAGTCACTTCAAAGAATAAAAGGCTGACACCTCAACAGAATTTGAAAGAATACATATTGATCTGGATAACAAATTGCCCTCATTCTCTCTGACTCTTCCAAACAATTAACACAGGTATCCCCCTGAACTTTTTCCACATAGAGTTTTGGAAGATCTCTATATACCTTGTCAGTTCTGATTTAGTGATACTTGGATATTCTTAGAGAAGCCAAGATACCAAGTTTTTCAAGACCTGACATTTTTCTTTCCATGGTCTTTTGTTTGGCACTGCCTCAAACATCCTTTCCAGTTCTTACAATTATATCTCTGTGTATATAAAAACTAGATTCACAAGATAGAGTTTATCATCTGAAAGCCCTATATTTATATATGCATGTTACAACTACTGTGTGAAAAGACATATAACTAAAATTAGTGAAGAATGTTTCACTTCCTTCTGATGCACCCACACCATTCTCTAAGAAAGGGAAAAGAATTCATAGTCTGTTTATGCAATTCCTTTATATTTTCACACAACCATTTTCCCATGCTGGGTTGTGATACTAGAAGTTTTTTTTCAATAACATAAAGATCAAAGTAGACCCAAATTGCAGGTTCCAGATGTACTTACAAACCCAGCAAAAGTGTGATAGAAATAAAATAACATTTCTGAGGCTGTGAAAAGTAAATGTACAGAGACCAGGAAATAAACTCAGGGCTTTTCACTACTCAGGAGCAGCTCCATCAGCAGTAAATAAAACTTATTGTGTATCAGAATGTGAGCATTCTTATGCTCACATTGAGGCAATATCTGTAAAAGGATTTCCATCCATTCTGCTCTATAACATAAAAATATGACTCAAATGGAGGTTCTTACTAAACTACTTTTACTCATCATTAAGAAATAACAGAGTAAGGGAAAAACTTTTCATGTTAATGTAGGTTATACACTGAATTCTCTACTCCTGTCCCTACTTCCAATTATAACCCAACAATAACTTGACATAAAAGACAATGAAGTGGAATCATAATAATCTGATGAAAGGTATCATTCAAGGCAAGGGAAAAAAACCTATCATATTGACAATTTTTTGGTGCTTCTGGAAGTATTCTGCCTAACAGTAATCTCTTTGAATTTGTCAGAGAATTCACAAAAAATAAATTTTTTTACCATAGCGAATATGCCACGGAAGGAAAGAAGTTATCATCTGCATGCAGCACCATCTGTGTATCATTAGTGAATTTCAGAATGGATTAGGCCATGTGATAAAATTATCAGTCTCTGACTACTCATTAGGCAAGAAGTAAATTAATACAAGAGCAAGTTTCTGGAAAAAGTAAAACAGTACTACCCAAGATCCATATACATGATGAGAACTCCAGCTGATCTACTTTCACTTTTTAAAAATATGGAAATAATGAGCTCTAAAGTGTCTCATCTTAAAGAAAGCGAAGAAAAATAAAATGAAGATATTATATGATACTGGTATGGAAAAAACCAAGAAAGGTGCTGCTTCTGCCTTTTTGACAGAGAAGTTGCATGAGAAGCCACAGAAAAGCTGTCTTTGGTCTTTGCCTTTACTTTCTTGGCTTGAGCTGTTCTCTCATTTCATGCAACCAAGTGAAGACCATTACAGAGAATGGAGAATTCAGTCCCTGTCATGGCCTTGGGAGGGGCTGGTGCATGAGGTGGGCTCACAGCTTTGTGCTCTGACAGAGAGGGAAGAGCAAAGCAGAAGAGTCTTGCTGGGGTATTTCTGCATCGATACAGCATGGTGACCAGAGCCCTGAGGGAAGCAATGTCCTCCCTCACTGCAAATGGCAACACCTTTTGGAGAGAGTAAGAGGGAGAAGGAGTCACAGCTTACTGCAGTCAGCTGTGCTGGCAGTAAAAAGACTGAGGGATCCTAGAAATTAGCATTAGTTTTTGCACGAAGGAGTAGAGTGGGAAGTGTGATTAAAACAGAGCCGCAAATGTCGTTGAAATGACAGCTTCTTTGCCTGAATGAGAAGGTAAATGAAAATTGCATAACTCTTTTTTGGGAGGCCTGGTGAAACAGAGGCTTGAATAGAGATACTGTGGACAGCAAAGTGAGGCAAGGACAGATCTAAACTTTGTCAGCAAAAGGAGTAAGGTTTAATCTAAAAACATGAGCTATTATTGAGCTACTGTCAACCATTTGAAGTAGTCCTATGCAGTGGTTACAGGGTGTCTGCACAAGGGATTGACACAGCTTATTCTCAGAGGATTCAATATGTGAATTTATCCACCTGTGAATGGAAGAGAGGCCATAAAAAGATGAGCTTCAGTCTGTGTAGTCCTTGTCAAAAGTTCTCCTTACACCTATGAGATTGCTTTTTTGTGTGCAACCCACAAAACCCAGGAATGCCACATTACCTTTTAAAGGTCTATTTATCCATTAGGATAGATAAATAGACTTTTAATATAGATAAAATAGATTATAAATCTAATAAGAAACTGTAATTAGGCAACTGGCTAAGGAAAGCAGTACATACAGCAAAACAGGATGGTCACAGGCAGCTTCCTACAGACACAGATACAATATCTGACTGTCAGTTCCTGCGTTCAGGGTCTGCTTACAAAGTTCTGTCCTAACGTACACAATAACAAGGTGTTAAACTGTTTCTCCTCTGGTTTCCATTTGGTGACTAAGCCTGCATAATGTCACACGTGTCCTCACACCCTTACAGCAACTCTGAAGGTTCTAGGAGCTGCAAAGGGCAGGAATACAACACTTGGAGCCATGATAAACTACATGGAAACTACCTACACCACTAAAAAGCTGTAGCTCACTAGTGAATTTGTTTAAAATTTAGCAGTAAGTACAAATATTACCCTAAGTATACCTTCCATAAAAGCATGTGCACAATATTAAGCAAATTAATGCCCTAACTGCCTTTCAGTGACACCCACTTCCCCTCAAAATAGGAATCTAAACAGGAAAAACTTCATAGTGTCAATTGCATAGCATTTCAGACATGAAAGCAGAAGATGATCAATTTAGTCTCATCAACTTGTCTTTGTAATTAATTGCAATTATACTAAAAAGTACCTACAGAGTGCACCATCAAAAGGATAATACCCCTTTTAATTAGGTAATGAATATAACTGATAAATTTTACCAATTTCTTTGCTTCTTTAAATTCTACCAAAATTCTTTACCTTTCCAGACTGAATAATTCAAGAAAGTATTCAAAATAGGAAGGAATCCCTAGAACTGGATAAAAGATAACTACATTTGGAGACAACAAAACAAAATGTGTAGGTTTCTACCACATTTGCTTTCAGCCACTGGAAGATCTTTTCGCCTGACTTTTTAATTTCAAGTACTAGAGTGATATTATATTGATAAAATTGCATTACTATACATTTACCAGAATGAAGACAAAATTGTGCTACAGCTTCAAAGGACGCTTATTTTATATGCAAAGTGGTAAAAAAAAAAAATCTCTTATCTAACTTACCTCAGCATCGGAATTGTTGTATTAATTTATCAAAAAAAAAAAAAAGGTAATAAAAAATTTAAAAGGGGAAGACATACACAATGAAACTATCTTCCTTTTAAAATAATGCAATTTCTTAAAACAAAAAGCTTAGAAAAGTACTATAATGCTATAAGACTTATTTGCAGATACAAATAAAAAAATTCTCAGTTATATTTTTACTTACCCAGCAAATGCTTGGACTGCATAAAGCTTGGAAGCATCCAAGGAACTTGCACTTACTAACCGAGCCTTTAATAGATATCAAAAAAAGTACAATTATTTGGTTGCTTTTGGTAAGTTTTGGACAGAATTTAACTGCATCAAACATATAAGACATATGAAAATGTTTAGCAGGGTCAGCTCCAGGCCAAAGCTAGACTAACTGTTCCTTTGGGAAACATTTTGGTAGCATTCAGCATTTAGTGACACAAAGTGGAAGAACCCATGGGAAGGTAAGGAATGGCTTCCCAAATACTGTTGCCCTTTAAATCCTAGTGAATGCAGGTGATAATTAGAGGCAAAAATCAGATATCATGTTTGACAGTAGCAGACCCCTGTGTTGGCAATTATGGTAAGCACAACAGTGAGGGTTATACCCTATATAGAAATGCAACACATTTGCAATACAATCAAAGGAGAACAAAAGAGTGGAAAGCTGGGAAAAAACCATGCAGATTTCACAACTAAAATGAAGGAACAAAATAGGTCAAATAAGTCACAAACAAACATCAACAAAATACATGATCCCTATAGCAAATAGGTGATTTTAAACCTTTTCATCCACAGAACCGCTATCTGAAAGAGAATTGGGAAGAATGGGAATATAGGTTAGAAAAACCAGTCTCTGAAAAAAATCTTATGCTATAAAATCTGTCAGTGTTTTAACCTGTTAATGTAGACCAGAATCCAAATAACATCTGTGCTTTGCTGTATAATTGGAGCAAGATCACTGTCACTACGTTTTAAACAAGCAAAAAGAGGTTCTTGGTAGATAAAACCCCTCCCACTTACTAGAGACTGTGTGGATATTCTCATACATATCTACATGTGATTTTTAAATTTTTTGCTTGTTTTAAAACATATTTTTAATAATAATGTGTATGTATTTAATGTAGTGGCAGTGTTCAAATAAATGATGCTCTATTTTCAAGGAAAATGGAAGTATTTCTAAGGATATGAACACCACACTCCCCAGCCCAACTCCTGAACTGTAACTATCACAGCTACTCACAAAATGACAGAAATTACTCCCCAAATGCCAACAGAACTAGAATTGTGAATGTTATTTCATACATATATATATATATCATTCTAAATTGCTTAATACAAGAGCACAATGTGAAAATTTACAATCAGACAAAATATTTGCTGACAGAAAAAGCTACCCTTATTTTATTGTCTTGTCATATCTGCACTTTATAGTATGGTGCATACATGAAACAACATTGTTTTAATTGTCACCTTACTGATCTTCCCACTTCCCCAAAGGGAGTGCTCAAAGACCCTTTAAATAGTTTGGATATTCTTGAGACACTTGGTTATCTCTCAGGTTACATACATTACAAAATAACAATTTATGCCCTTAACATGTGCCACATTTAATTTTTAAACCGGTTTATATGCAGGAAAAGTCACATTCAAAGACATAAATCCAAAATATAGTGGCAAGTGTAAAGCTGCATAGTGTACAGTAGTGACAATCAGGGAACTAAAAGGCTCTACTGTGCCACTAATTTTAGAAGCTGCTTACATGATTGATGCATTTGACTGACTAGATTTATGAAAATGAGCTTCCTCTTTAAATATTTTATTTTTTAAAAACTTATTTGTGAATCTATCTGCCTCACAATACCAGATAGTATTGGCTACTCTTTCAAGAATATAAAGAATATTTGATCAACCATATGATCTAACTTCCCCACTCCAAAATTATTACAGCACTTCACTCGCAGGGTGAGAGCAGAGCCAGGAGGAAATAGGTGACTGTAAGCTGTGCTGGCCATGGAAACAGGATGGGGTGTGCTTTTGTGAGGCCTAAAGAAAAGATGAGTTAAAACCAGAGGGCTGGAGCAGCATCTGGATATCAATGAGAGGAAAGGCATGAGAGCATGTACCAACAGAGTAGGAGAGACAGAGGCATCAAGTCTCAAACTTGTAAAAAAGGAAGAGTCCAAAAGGTGAAGAAGAATCTGGGGACTGAGGGATGTTTTAAGCAAGACACTACTTGTAATTTAAGAAGCCTCACTACAACCTGTTGATGAAACCTGCACCTTCTTTCTAGAGTATCTCATCATAACAAAATTGGTAATACCGACACATAAAGGTGCAGAGTAAATCTCAGTATCATTTATGTGGAATGCAATTCTTAAATAGTTTGCAGATATTGTGCTATCAGATCCCTAAAGAATCATAGGAATTCTTTGTTTAAGTCACTTTTTAAAAAGTTGTATTAAAAATTGTTGAGACTTGTCTTCTACATAAAATTGAATTTTTCAGAGCATGAGAGATGGATATATATAATAATCTTTACCTCTCTTTGTTTCAGCCAACTTCATCTAATTTCACTACATTTCCTTTACTGGAACCTAATTTTGCCCAAATTTAGTGAGAAGAGTGACTATCAAAATGAGGAAGGAGAGGTATGTTTTTGGTTTAACTTGCTTCTCTTTGCAGTTGCAACATATAAATAAAAATGCACCCACCTAATGGTCTCTTTTCTCAATAGAATTGCATAAAGTGGACAACTAATGCTGATTTCCCAAAAAAGACATCTTAGGAACATATCTTCTTTGTAACAAATGACTGCAACTTCAGAGACAAAATTAGTTTGGAAACTCCATTGTTTACTGCTTCTTCTGAACTCATGAGTGAAATAATCTGAATTTGGAAGTGTTCTCTGCATGTATGAGAGCACCAAATCAGGAAGTGTACAGAGTCACCAAGCAATTCACTTTAGTAGTCGTTAGGCTACCAGAACAGACAGCAACATTCCTTGATGTAGATAAGAAATGAACTGTGATTATGTAAGAGACCACTGAATGTATTTTCAAATCAGGGATTCAAGACATCTCAGATTATACTGCTGAATGACAATGATTTACTTAAAAGAGCTTATCTTCATACAACTCAATTCTGTCATCCACACATTCAAAATACTAAGCTAAAAAAGTAATGAGTGCACAAGTGGAAACACTGGTTCATATAGCTAACGCTGCTTACTTTAATGAGTTGTTTCTCCTTAAATTTTTATTTTGATTGAAAATTCACTATGTTGTGAAATACCAGTAAGCCTTCATATTGTNGAAACACTGGTTCATATAGCTAACGCTGCTTACTTTAATGAGTTGTTTCTCCTTAAATTTTTATTTTGATTGAAAATTCACTATGTTATGAAATACCAGTAAGCTTTCATATACCTGGGCCTCTATACCACAGGCCATTTTAGATAAGAGGAAGGTGTTTTTTACTAGGTTTATAGGAAAAATCCTTCTGCTCCTTAGTTTTGCTATTTCAGCTCAGTGCAGTCAACATTGACAGTTACAAACCTGTGTAGCAGAATGATGAAGAGCAGGGTGGTCATCTAACCACATACCACCAAATATTATTTTTTATTTATGTCAAATATTGAAGGCAAAAGGAAAATGCTCAAAAGCCCTTTTTATTTTAAAAGAAGTAAACTACATTTAATTAGATACCAGAGCAGGAAATTAGACAAAATTAGTCTTTAAGTTTCCTTAAATAAGTTCCAGGTATTAAAAAGCTGTAGAATACTCAAGATAGCCACTAAATCTCGGCCTCTGTTGAAAGTGGTTTACATATGGGGACAGCTGGGGAATTAAGTGAGAGGAGCTTGTCATATTTTAAGTACCCTCAAATAAGCACCAAGATAATTTTCTATCCACCTATCAGTTTAAATGTAGGCTAAGTAAAATTTCCAATAAGTGTTAATGCTGCATATTTACTAGTTAAACTTGGTGTCACCCTGATTTCTTCAGTTTTCTGGTGCACTTTGCAGCTTAGTGGTTTTCATAGTTCGTAGTTCTCTCTCAAACACGGTGTGTTACAATCAGAAATATGTTTATGTTAAGATGAGGTTGTTTACAGACTTTCTCTTGGAGTAAAAAAGAACTGATGGGCAGTTGTCTTGACCAATGGGATGGGAGAGGTGTCCAACTTCTCCTCCAATCTCTGGTCAGTGTAAACCTATTATAAATATGGAGTCATGTGTTATAATAATGAGTTTTATACCTTTTCACCAGACCGTGTCTGTGTGTGTCATTGTGTGTCCAACAGCGACAACTTGGTATGAAAATAAACAGATCTTAGAAAAGTTTAACTTCACATTGTTATCAACTGTTTTCAGATTGTCATGGTCCAATTTATTCATTCTATTAGCAATGTTGCCATCTGTAACTTCTCACACAAAACAGAAATTAATCATACAATACAACCAGTTTCTATACCCAAATTTTTGAGGGAAAAAAAAAATTATAAAGGAATCTGAAAAGTCAAAGTCTTCCAGCATGAAAGGTACATCAGCAATGAACATATGGAAATCAAGACAGACCTTTTCTTCTGTAGCTTGTGACACCATCAGAAATACAACTGGCTCTGTTAGTCAGTAGAGGTATTGCTATCAAAGCCATTCAGGTTCTTCCCCCCAGTCATAACCCTCCTTCAAAATTCTTGGGTCATTATTTCACTTCACCTTTCTGAGCAGCAGAACATTATCCCAATACACTCCTCTTTCTTTAATGACAGCAAAAATTCAGTTCCCTACTCCCTGTCATAACACAAGAACTGTAACAAGGTTCTAAAACACTAAACTCTTAGGAAACCCTAGAATCAAAATAAATCAAAATATTGATTTTCCACCCTTGTAAGTGTACATTATGGCACAACACCAAATAGGAAAAAGAATTTAAATTCATTATTCTCTCAAAGTACCATTTCAATATTTAATTCTGCAAAATGGCTGCAAGAACGTCAAACTGACTGATAATTATGTTGTTCCTGGAAGCAAAGCCTTCAGACAAAATACTTGCTGGAATTAGATAACAATACAGCTGTTCCATGAAAATAACATGTGTAAGGTACCCACAGTCAGAAGTAGTTTGAAGTCTGAGGTGGACAATTTTAATTAGCATGTATTGCCGAGAAAGGGAAATAACAGATGAAAACCAAGTTTGCATAGAAGCAGGACATTAAAGAAGTAGATTGGCCAAAACAATGACACAAATTAAGCCATGCTAAAATAATAAACGCTGCACCCAGAAGCTATTATTGCCACTACAGAACAGAACATTACACTCTGCAAGCCCAGAGGATGTTGTATCGCTGAAGCTTATTCTAGAGAGATAGCATATAACGCTTGAAAGATAATATTAAAGCTAGCACATCATAAGAGATGAGTGATGCTTGTCTGACAAAGAGAAGGTCAAACTTGAATAAAGCTTGGTTGACAGGAGAAATAGAAGAATCGCTGCTAGCACTTTACTAGCAGTGATGTAGAAAAATTTCTAGCGGATACATGGAGAGTCAAAACAGGAGGTCAGTTTGGTGAAGATGAAAACTGCATTTGTGTCTCTATTGATAAAGTGGTCTACAAATCTGAAACAAAAGGAAATGCTTTAAAAACATTTAAAATCTGGTGTTTAGAAACTGAGTCACATTAGACTTATAATAGCTTTGTTTTCTACTGTTTTTCAACAGCAGACACTTCCACCAAATTCTAGAACTTATCTCTAAAACAGTAAGTTATAGAATGTCAAGAGAAACATTTGATTACAAAATGTGGTGAGCTCAAAAAACTACCATTCTCTTGAAGACTGGGCCCTCTTGACAATCTCTAGCTCATTAGGGTGATAGTAGGAAGTAAAAGTCAGCATGCATTTTAAGCACTCTCTTCTGACCCCAGAAAGTATTAAATGAAAAAGTATACATTATCCAAAAAGGATGAAAAGGCATAATTTATCTCCCTCAATACAAGTGATAACAATATATGCAACCAAGTAATATTTGCTGTGAAAACAGAGATAATTTTTAAAAAAAAAATATTTCTGCATCACACAGCTAACAGTGTCACAAAGTGTTTGACTTGGATCACTATATCATGGCCTGAGATGCAAGCTGAAGTCCAACTGGATTACTTCCAAAGAAATCCAAGCAAACAGCCCCTTGGTTGGACAACAAATGTGAAAGTAGTTCCTCTGGACTGTAACAAACAAAAATCCCGTTCCTTGGTTCTTCTTGCATTGAACACAAGGATTGCACTGAGCCACGAAAGCTGGTTTATCCTGACAGCATGGACAGAAGTGACAGCAGGGCAAGGATGTTTGGTGGCAGCCTGGGACAGAGGGGTGAGCTGCTGTCCACCTTGGGCCACAAAGAGCATGTGTGCCATAGCAAAGAGCTGAGCTCCATGAGAGTGGAATAAAAGGGCAAAGCAGTTGGTGACAGACACAAGTGCTCACAACAAAAATGTTTCTGGGGCATTTACTTCATACTGCTTCTATTTTTGGCCCTGATGACTGAAAGCCCATTAGCTGCTGAGCACATCAGATGTGATCTTGAAGGGCAACATCTGACTTGGTTGCATCAGTAAAACACAGATCCCACTCAGCCGTTCCAGTGATCAAACCAAACATGGCGAATTGGGAAGACAAAGATTTGCTTCAAAAGTGAACCCCTGTAGTAAAACAAAATGCTAATGGTGGCACATCCAGAAGTCATATAAATATACTACTGCTAAAGAGCAAGAATAACATGTGCAGCTAGGATCAGGAACAAAGGATCAGAACTGAGTGTCTGGGCAACAGTCAGGTATTTCACAGGGTATGACATTCATAGCTGCTGTGGGTACAAAGTTGTTTCTTCTCCAGTGGAGTTTTTTCCACATCTGAGATAAGGTTAGGAACTATCGAAAATAGTCTCAAACATTTTAAACATTCTCTTCAGAACCCCCAAACTGGAAGGCTAAAAACTTTAGATAAGCTGAGCTAATTTCAGTTAATTTCACTACTTACAGAGTGAAAGAAAAAATGATTCAATGTATAATCACATACAAAATAAAAAGATGACATCAAGCTAATATCACTTACTGAGATAACACAAAGATATCAGATTTCCTTCTGTTGATAAGAAACTAGCTTAACAGATACAAGAAATGGTTATTTACTATTATCTTTTACGCTATAGGTAAACTCAAAATCAAATTACACTTTGTTTTGGCTCTGCTTGAAATAATAAGTTGGAATAATTATGCCTAAACACAAGAAAGAGACACAGATGTTAAGAGCTATAGACAGGTGCACTGGAATTCAAAGGATGTCTTCTGGTACTATTGGACTTTTTTGCTTGATAGGGCATGCATAAATTCTTCTGAATTCCTCAATCCCTCTTTATAGCTAATAGAAAAAGGCATGTCCCTTTGTCCTGTACTTTCATGGTTTTTTAGAAAAAGAAATTTCACCCAACATGCCTTTAAAATTCCCTAAGGAAAATTTCACTACTTTATGTTTGCAATACTCTCCTTGCCTTATGGATGCAGAGAAGCATCAGCTCCATCCTGTTTGTGCTAAATGAAACAGGAAGAGCTAAAGGATAAGATTAAAAAGTTCTTCAGTTTATACTCATTCATTTTATAAATATTGCTCTCTCCTGGTTTATTTTTACACGTCCATCACATCTGTCTATCCTTATTCCATCTTGGTATATATGCAGCTGAAGGACAAGAATTCCTTTGGTGAGGCTGCAGTTGCACTGGTGATACCCAGAGCTATACATAGTTTATGGGTCTGTGACAGCATTGACAAATCACTTGCTGATGCTCCAATAATCTACTCCAGAGAAGCTACTCGAGTGTCAGTCAGCAGATTGCTCTTTGCTACTACTTATTTAGTGAAAACAGATTACAGTATTTTCTGTGGTATTTTTTTCTAGCTAACTTGTATCCTTGTATCTTTTGCACACCATATTCTTTATCATAGCATCCAAGACATTTTTAAATGGCTCTGGTATCAACACAACCATACGCCTTGATTTTCAGATTTACTACAACTTCTTATCTTGCAATCTATCTTAAGAATACTCTCAGCTCCTCAAGGAAACAATCCTTATGGTTAACAAAGCTCTGTCAGTATCAACAATAATTTTGCATCAGCAATAACTGGAAAGCTTTCAGTTACTACAACTTCTTTAGAGTTCCTGAGACACAACTGTCTAGGTATTCCACTGATGACCTGGAAAGCGTGCATAAGGAAAAAAGTCTGGTACCTGCCTCATGGAAGTAGTCAGAATTTCCCTTTGAAAGCAAAACAGAGAACCTCTTACACATTCTGTCATAATATTCTACTTCACCAATATATCAGAGAAAGACTTGAGTCTATTTATGAATTCACGTTTTCCAAGTCATTACATTTTTTAAATGAATGTCTAGATGTTTTTTCAGCCTGATGCTTTAACAAGATTCCTTTTATCCCAAAGTTGCGTTCAAAAATTATTTCTACTTCTAAAATACAATGATCTAAAAAAAATGCTTCAATATTTTGAAAATAAAAATAAAAAATACTTTTTAATCTTGTTGATACAATATTGTGTTAATTTTCCCAGCAAAACCACTATGAAAACCCATTGGAATTGATATTCATGGTCAGCTTTGCTCTTGGTTCTAACAGCTTTAAATCTGTTTAAGCTCAAAAAGAGCAGACAAACCACATGAATATTTATCAATCTACATTAATTCTAAAGTCAGTGAAAATAGTGTTAGATGGCCTCCTGTTTTCATAAGGGGTAACGTAGCAGAGACCTTCCTCATTTACAGAGCAAACTAGCAGTTTTAAGAAATCACTTTTCTTAAAACCAGAAGTCATTCCCTAAAGAAGAGGTTTGGGGTGGTCTGCTTTGTTGTTGTTTGGGGTTTTTTTGTTTTGTTTTTTTTTGTTTGTTTGTTTTTTTATTTGTCTACTTGTTTTTATTAAACAGCCAAAATACGGATTTCTGCTAAACCTTACTGATTAAGGATGTCGGGGGAGGGGGTGGGGGGATGGGTTGTGGTTTGTTGTGAGTTTTTTTTGTTTGTTGTTGCTTGGTTTGGTTTGGTTTGGTTTGAGGTTTTGTCTGGGTTTGTTTGCCTGGTTGGTTTATTTGTTCTTTATGCCTAAATCATAGGTGTAGCTATTCTAGGAAAGGCATCTGATAACAGTAGAATTTATTGAATTCGAGACTGTTACACAAATGTTCTTGTGACACACATTTCCCTGATGTAATGGAGTTACTGTGCTAGATTAACTGTTGCTCTTCAATCTATTTGGTTACTATCCTGTTTACAAAGAGACTCAGTATTATAATCTAAGATTTTCTGATAAGAACAAATGCCTTAACTACAGAATTAAAACACAATAAGCCAGAAGAACACTGTTTCCTGGAAGATATATTAAACAGGTTTTTAAATAATTCTTTCACTCAACTAGTGGGAAAAAAGTACAGACTGAATGTGCAGCAAATAACTGTTACAGAGCATCCTTTCATGAGCCCCAACTTTAGGGTAGGTGGTGAATATAACCAGCTT
Source organism: Polioptila caerulea (assembly GCA_013397295.1). Classification (NCBI taxonomy): domain Eukaryota; kingdom Metazoa; phylum Chordata; class Aves; order Passeriformes; family Certhiidae; genus Polioptila; species Polioptila caerulea. The sequence goes on along the minus strand of VYXF01010846.1, from coordinate 630,641 downwards.
TTTCTTCACAGACAAAAAGATGGATGCATCATCCTTATAACTAACTGATTAGATTTCCTGCCACGATTTTTCAAAAGCAACCTTTCTACAAATCTATTAATCTCAAGCTGGACAGACAGCCATTTTCTAAGTCACTGATATCCCTTTTCTCCGTCAAAGCACAGAAGAGAAATAGGAAGGGAAGGGTATAAAGACTTTTGCCTGACTCCAGTGAAACGAATAGCAAGAAAATAATGCATACACTCTCCTGTGCATGAAACAATCATACAAAGCTGAGCCAAATCAATATACCTTGGTTCATCAGCACCATCCTGACTGAATTCACAGAGTGGTTAATAATTCTTTAGAACACTGTTTTATCTCCTGTAATATTAGTGGGGGATTTTCAGAATGCACATATACACACGTGAAAATGGAATTGTGGCTAACCAGATTGGATGCAGGAATATTGTATTTATCAGTTTCTACCCACATCTGAAAAGGTATTTTGTGTCCTCCCATCCTGTACAGCTACAGCTTCTTATTGCACCACCTCCTCATCCCATCCAAAAAAAAGAGTTAAAGACATCCATCATTTTGTTTACCTGATGAAAAGACAGACACAAATATGGTGTTGAGAAAGAAAACCAAGACAGATAAAAACCCCAGAATATTAAATTTCTGTGGTTCATTATCATTCCCAGCACCAAAATAGATTTCTTAACTTGCAGTAATCTTGTTTCCTCAGCTCCACACATCTATTAAAATGTATAGCAAGAGTAATGATTTCTTCCCCAGCCTGCTTACACAACACATTGTGACCACCTTCTGATGTAAACCGAGAAGGGAAGTTTTACAGATTAAAACTCTCTGGAATCTGCCTTTTTACATTATTATCATAAGAAGAGAAGAGCAATAGATTAATCACCTTCTGTTGAAAAGCATTCTGTTCAAAAATCCATCTCTTTACAGATGATACATTAGGTGAATATAGATTCATTTTCCTTAAATATTGCAGATGAACTATACCAGCCACATGGAATACACAATCAGCCCTTACATTAATGAAGTAATTTATCACTCTTGTGAAAAAACCAAACAAACCATAAATAAGTGAGATGTGGGAAAAACAAACAGAATCTTTTATCACTAAATACTATGGCTCCAATGTTTTGAAACAGAACAAAAAATCTTGGTGCTTGGTACTGCTGCTAGTTTTTATTAACTATGAACATTTCAGTGTGGACTATTCTTTCCAGACAGAAACAATCAGTGATGCAAAGAAGTCACTTTTTTCCCCACCAGACTGTGTCTGAGATTAAAACAATGCAACATTACATTGGTTTTAGTGCAGGAAAAGCATCTCAAAGAGATCACACAAAAAAGTGTTTAATTCTTTACTTTGAACAAGGCAACTTAAGTTCCAGGCAACTTAAAGTGTGGCCACAACTCAGCTTCAAGCCTTTTTGAGGGATTCTGGGGAATCTGGGTTTACAGTAACACACACCTCAACTGTATAAAGTACATCCATTATATATCAACTGAAAGCTGCATTAGTTCAAGACAGTTTAGATTCAATTTTTATTCATTTTGTGAAATTTATATTGAATTTTTAACAACAAAATACTTGAAGAAATAAGGTGTAATGGGAAGCGAATGTGTTTAGATTTCAAAGAATTCCCAGAACATGAAAAAGTGTAGCTTTCATTGTAACAAAAGCAGACTGATTAAAAAGGGCAAAAGATGACTTACCAACAACCTCTTTTATACCATCTTATGAACAAGACTGACTGACATTAGCTGTTAGTACTGGTCAATGAAAGAACAGGTATCTCAGTTTGGCATAATATATGCAAAGATACATGTTCTATCTATATTAATTGCTTCAGTATTTTGAACACTAAACTAAAATTCTGCCATCTGTCTAGGACATCCTTCCCTTCCCCAGTCTGCACCAGCAGTCGGAGAAGGAACTTTATTTATGGAAACCCTCTCCACAAACCCAGACATAACTCATCATATTTTAATCAGTCAATGTAGTTACCCCAAATAATTAGGAAATAAAATATTTACTTTTCATTTCTCCTTGTACAAACAGTGATCCTTTCTTAAAGCCCTCTTCCCAATACAGTTAATGTAGATTGTATGCAGAGGAGCTCTTCAGTATAAAAAAACAATTTAACTTCTAACAGGCTTCTTATTTCTCCATTACAGTCACCACCAAAGAGGAAGAAATTTTCATGACCAAGGTAGGGTTTTTATCTCGCTATAAAATGACTGATTAATTTACTAAACAATACCAGATAATTGATTTTCAACTGGCCCACAGCACTGATCATTTCAAGTCCAAATCCAAGACTTACATTTATTTAACAAAAGCAGCACAACACCATTAACTATAGCTATTAGGTTTGAGTAACTGTGCACCTATGCAAGTGTGTTAAAAACTAACATGATGAAGGCAAGACATAGGAAAAAGAAGTCCAAGTACAACAAGATAGGGTTAGGTTAACTTCTAAAGCCTTTATTCTTGGAAAAAATACAGCTGACCGAGGCAATTCAAGCTAACAGTTTCCATAAAAAGCCAGAAAACTGTCCAAATAAGAAAATAAGTACTTGTTTCAAAAAAATCATAACTTGAATAGGCAGAGTTTGAAATATGCATTGAAATAAGCTTGCTTAGCTTACTGGCAGCTTTTCTTAACATGGAACCAAATGATCACACCACCAGGGCAGTGAGGTAATACGTGACTGGTTCCTTTGGTTTCAGATGTTAGCATAAACAAAGAGTGTATTCATACTCATCTCTAAGTTCTGTTTTTCAGTCAGACACCACGAAGTGAAATACAAATCCTTTCTCTAAAACAATAGAAACACTAACAGTGGAGGGAAAAGAGGCAAATCCCTGTCCTCTTGAGTAGCCACTGCACCTACGTATAGAGTCAGATGAGTTCACCCACCTCGACATCATAAACAATCTACAGGTTACTCTGTGTCTGAAAATTCAGACCAAAGACATTTGAAAATCTGAATTATTTTTAAAATCTGACACATCAAATGATGACCAAGATCTTTAACAAGTGGATCAAGAAGCTACTGCTCACAAGCTACCATTCATAGAAAGAGTCTATGGTATCATTGAAAGCAACTGAGAAGAGTGCATGCAACTCTGGAATCTTTTCCAGAGGCATAGTTTCATCAGGACAGAAAATCATGCTTTTGCTAAGGCACCTGTAAAAGATAAGATAGGGATGGAATGGAAGGAGCCACTAGGGAAAAAGAAAGCTAGAAAACAGCAAGTGGGGATGAGAACAATCAATAAAAGAACAAGTCATTCTCAATTACAGTGTAGAAAGAAACAAACAACTGGGTAGCATTTCTTTGATTTTTTTCAAGCCATCAATCCCTCCATTAATATACATGCATCCACGCAATGTCTCTATATCCTTACAGAACTTTAAATCTGAGGATTACTCATGTACTGCTCATGTCTCCTCTCATTTCTGTAACCTAGTCATTCCAGTACGCCTCCAAAAACATTTTTTAATAAATAATACATAAGCAATCAGCCCAGAGTATATTTTTTCCTCCAGCTAGTGACAGAGAATAGGCAGTACCTTACGGGGCTCTTGTGCACTAACAAATTATTTATGTACCAAAGATTTATTGACCTTACCTTATGCGTTATTAGAATGAAAATCATATTCTAAACCTTTCTTTTGTATTAAATTCAAGAACTAAAACTACTGTATTATATGGTTCTGTATCTGCTTGGACAGATTGTTGTCTAACAACTCCTGCTTACATAGAGGGATGAAACAATTCATTGAAGAATAGGTTCTGCTTTGATTATATGATGAAGATTATTTCAAAGAACTTGTTCTCTTTCTGGAATTTTTACACCTAAAAGTAAGCAATCTGAAGTTGACTGTGAATCAGTTACAGAGGTAAGAGAGGAAAAAAACCCAAAAAACATTCATGAAAGTAATGTAAACCCTAGAACAGCTATTAGTTACTTTTTAAAAAAGTTATTATTGCTCCTGAAAATATTAAAATGAAGATTGAATATCTTGAACTATTATTTGCTTAAATGATAAACTAAGTATTCTCTGGACATGCCTAATTACACACACAAAGAAGAGAAGGCAGGTTGTCAAAACCAAGAAGTTTTAAAATATGCTTTGGGAGTTTTGAAGCATTCCTTTAAGAACTGATGTACAAAATGTTTTTTCCAAGACTACATGCCATTCAAGTAATAAACAGAAATTGAAGGTGTTTTGTCTTTGCAGCCATACTGACATCAAGAAGACATCCTTCTTCAAAGGCTGCATACAAAGTATTCAAAAATGCATTTCCACATCACAGAACAGCTGAGGTTGGAAGGGAACTCTTCTAAGGAGGCCTCGTCTAAGAACTCTGCTCAAACCTAGAGCAGGTTGTCAGGACCATGTTCAGATGGATTTTGACTATTTCCAAGGACACATGTCCCACCTGTGGATTTCATTATCTATGAATAGATTGTCTGTAATAGCCACAATCCATCTCACTGAGAGTAAGCTGAAATTAAAATAAAGAGTTTGCTCCAATAATACTACCTGTCACTCAGCAGAAATAGTTTTCAGGTAATATATTCTTTGAGTAGACTAGTCCAGCTAGAAAATATATTTTGCAAGTTTTAAATTCTGAAGAATCTTTAAGTGTTCTGCAGACATAAAGGTAAGAATACCAAATTCAGATTATATAAATATATCAGATATAAAACCATGAAAGACTATAAGCATTGTTAATAGTTATTGCTAGGTGTGCTACAGGACCTGAAGATCCATTTGTAACAAACAGGTTGGTGGCTGCTGAAGCAGAATCCCTGACTGAAACACCTATCCTCCTCCTGGATGGCATGGAAAACACAGTGACAAGAGGAAACTGAACTGCTGCTCAGGAGTGAATGCACACTGTTCTCAGAATAAGCTGAGAAGTAGTGTGTTGTAGCAGTCCTTTTGTAAGTTCCCCTTAACCTCCTGACGTAGTCCCTTTCTCCTTTATTTCCCCTCTCTTTTATAATCTAAATTATTTTATTTTTGGAAACAGAAGTGGAGGTCCTAGTATGACATCTGGAAACCGTGCAGACACTTTGCCCCATAGACTACACCCAATACCACATTTTCACTAACTGGTCTTGGTGTCAAATGGATTCTCTATAAACATAAAAAATGTTTCAGGTATTCAGCAGAAAAAATGTCAATAGATTACAGGATTGAAAGAAGTCTTTCACCTGCTGGGTTAAAAGAAGAACATACATTTAATTCCTAGAAAGGATTACATGGGATGTATCAAAGTTAGTTCTCATTTTCTAGCAACCTCTTATCCACCAATGTACACAAACACACAGACTTTAAATAGTAGAATCAATGTGGGTTTCCAAATTTGGAGTCTTCCTTGTGTGTGTTCTTTAATTAAGTCCTTAGACCACTCTATTCCTATTGTAAAAAGACTCAGTAAAATGAATGTGGTTCCCTTCTCCCATGCCTCATAAAATCAGGAAAAAGTAATGAAAATCCCAGTTATTGATAGCTGTTCATTTATATACACACCACCTATTATCTAAATGAGTACTATAGAAAAACACCTGCAAAATACAAGTATACAGTCGAGTGTCATTATTTAAATGTAAAATAGACTTTAAGCTAAACTCTATTACTATAAATATTTAAATGCTTTTGTAACTGACTTTCAAGTTGACTATACATTTATTGTAAAAGTAGCTGTTCAAAAGAAACACCATAGTAGCTCAAGCTCATTACTACTAAATACAATCTTTGGCTAAAGGCACAGTTTTTAATCTTTAAAATGAATGTATCAGATTATTTTTCCAAGGCAGATAAAGGAAAGATTCAGTCAAGGTGACAATTACCATCTGGCTAGCTACAGTCATTATGATGCTCCCCATTAAATGCACATGCAATGTTATTAGAATTACAGTCAATATTTACATTAAATATCACCATATTTGTATCTTACTAAACTATTTTTTTGTACATTTCTGGTAATTACTTTCTATATTATTAAAGTTATATGTATGACTGTCTGCTTTGCAGTCTGATAATACGGAAGATAAAAATCATGAAAAATTCAGTGTCAAACCCTCCTGTGAATTTGGTTCCTTACTAAAGGAACTTCTTCGTACATGGATGCCACCATTTACATTCTTGCCTTTCTTCCACACCCTTCTCACCCCATTTTGGGAACTGAGTACTTCTCTGAGAGTTTGTTGGGAGTACGAAAAAGAACAGAGTCAAAGTAACAACAGATATAAAATCAGTTTGGACTTTCACTCTTGTAAGTGCATAACAAGTTATGGATTGCATAGGAGGTAAAAAACACTGCCCATCAGGGTGAATACAGAACCAACCATGCCTTGAACACACTTGAAGAAAGTAAGACTGTAATATCTGAACACTCTGTATTACTCCTAAAAATACATTTATAGAGCTATGAGAAAACCAAGAAGGGTGTACTATTTTGTTCTTTTGTTAAAACTTAAATATTTTTAAATTTAATTTTCAAGTTACTGAAATTCAAAGAAATAGTTACTTACAAGGATGTCTGACTAAACATATTCAGAAAACTGTTTCAAAACAAACTTGTGAAATTTAATCTTTTGATCTCTACAGAACTTTTTCACCCTTTAAACAAAACTAGACATGAGCAGAATTTTTGCTGCTGAATTCAATGGGAGCAAGAAAATGTAATATACAAAAATCAATGTCCAGTTCTAATGAGAACAATGTTTTACATAAAAGACAGTATTAAAACACTATTACCTCCAGCAATGATCTTCTCCTCCAAATCATTCATTTGTTTCTTGTATGCTTTTAAAGCAGCTTCTTTAAATGATGGTCGTATTCGTTTTTTCTTTGGAATTTCAGTAACTTCAGCGATCACCTCTGGGACATTCTGATTTTCATCCTCCTGTATTTCTACTTCAGGAGCCATGTCACTTTCAACTTCCAATATCTCTTCACTGATCACACTGTCAAACTGTGTGTCATATTGTTCCTCTGGAAGCATTGCATATGGAGTTTCATACAAAGACTGGTCCAGTTCATACTCTTGGACTTGCTCACTAGTTTCACTACTATTAGTTCTATTTTCTAGTTTAGCAAGAACTTGTTCCATTACTTCTACGTAGTCTGTTTCATTCTCACCAGATGGTTCAATTAATTCTTCCTCATACTCTGCTTTGTAGCAGTAAGGCTCAGCATAAACATCAGAATCAAGGGTTGTACTTGATTCATTTGCAGTAGACTGAGACAATGTTCTAAACCTCCCCATAAAAGATGATCCACTGTCTTCATACCCACTTAAACTTTGTGTACTTTTATTCCAGACTACTTCTAAAGCTGACTTAGCACGCTGAAGCGTAGATCCAAATTTAGGAAAGCTGAAAGTCTTATCAGAAAGGTCTATGCTTAATCGGCTGTGCCACGATTTAGGGGCGGTTTCCTCTGAGTCATCACTTGGTAGTTCACTTTGACTTCGGTACATCATAGGCAATCTGTTTTGATTCTGGTAAGAGGAGATAGAATTTGTGTCTTGATAATCATCATATTGACCAGTCCACTGACTTTGTGTTTCGCTGTCAAGGCCTGGACATGATGGAGAAGTACCATCTAGAGTGTAGTCATAGCTTTCAGTATCATACTGGAGGTCAGAACCTTGGCCTTTTCCAAAATCTGTCTGTTGGTCTGAAGGGCTGCTCATATCATACACAAAAACTTCCTGTGTGGATGAGTCTATGCCCAAATCTGCCCCTTGTTCCAACTGATTCCAGTTTTTCCATGGGGAAAGATCATCCTGTAAAGAAAGCTGACTATCATCATAATGGTTTATGTCTCCAGATACACAGATTATTCCATTGCTTACTCCACTATCAACAGTTTCTACCTTCCCTGCTTCATTTTGCTCTGGATACTGTTGCATGTCTTGGACGAAAGTCTGTTCCTGGGAGCTGCCATACCAGTTTAGAGAATCATCTTGTCTTCGCTGCCAAAGTTCTCGATCAGAGGAAGACAACAATGAACTGCCATTTGTTCTGCTAAAATACTGGTTTTCTGAAAAATCCTCAGAGTAAGACTGACACAGCTTTGAGAAATCTGATTCTGAACGGCTAAGCTTTGGTGTTGCAAAGTCATTCTGTAAATGCCATAAAGGAGTCACATCTGAATAATAGGCCTTTGATTGTTTTTCCATGGTGTCAAATTCTGGTGACTGACTGTCATAACTTCTTCTGTGTGTAAAGGTGATATTGTCAGCAGTTCTGTCAAGGTCTTTAGTGTTTTGGGACTCAGTAGTCCCCTTTGTAGTGCTTGTTTTTATCGGAAGTGCTGATTTAGATACTTTTGCATAACTGTTCTTATTTATATCTGATTCCAAGTCTTTATCACTGTCAGGTGACTCCCAGTCATGCAGTTTAGATTTTGTCTCCACAGTTAAAAGTTTCATATCCATGCTTTCATATGTCTGAGAAGAAGGCAGACCTCTTTCTTTTTTATCTTTTATTTCATGGGAAAATAAATCTGTAGAAATTCCAATGCCAGTTCCCTTAAGTTTGTAAGACTTTTTTAAAATCAAATCTCTCTGTTGTGATGACTCAAAGTAAACAAGAATGGGTCTTGGTTTTGCATTTGGACAGTCTCTTTGCTGCCCAAGCCTTTGGGCAAACTCAATTTTAATAGTGCTTTGTGCCTCTGAGAATCCCATTTTTTCCATTAATATTTTGTAGACTATGCTTTCAGCTTTTTCAAGTCGCTCTTCAGGCACATTTAGAAACCTAAGACTTGCTTTGTTTCCTGGATGGCCTATCTGCTTAATGTAGTCATGTATGTCCCGAGTTTCTCTTCTGGACTGTACAAATCCAGTTCGCAATTGTTCAATTTCATTTTGCACAACTTCTACACTACTAGAAATTTCATCAATTGATTGTTTCAGAGCATTAACATGCCCTCTTAGTTCAGAGAGTTCTGTTTCAATTTGACTTATTCCCTGAAGCTCTTTAAAGATCATTTCCATAACATCGTGGGTTTGGCTAATACAACCTGTCGAACTAAAGCCAGGTTCAAGAGTATTTGATTTCTGGTGACGGCCAGTTCTGTCCAGAGATTTACTTCTTAATCCCCATGTTTTCCTCCATGAACTGAGCTCCGAGTCTGATGAGACACATTCTTGGCTCTTTTTCCATTTCCTTAGTTTCCGTAAGGCTCCCAGCTTCAGTGTGTGTAAAGTGCGCTCTCCATCCGAGCTTCCATCAGAGGCTGCGAGGCTGCTCAAGCTTTTCCTGTTGCGTCTCACAGGCATTGTGTGGGATAAATATTCGTTTTTCTTGCAATTAGTTTTTACTTCACTTAACGACTCAGAACATGAGCTATCATTTGAAGACAGGTCTTGAACTATATCTTCATTATTAGCATTTGCTACAAAAATATGCCTTTGCAGTCCATTGGCAATAGCAACTCTGTAACTGAATGTTGGAGAAAGTGAAAATTCTCTATTGCTTTCCTCTTCTTCAGTTGATAAGTTGCGAGCAGATGGGCACTTGGCAATCTTTTTAACGGTGCTTTTTAAAGTATTTGAAAATTTTGGATTTTTTGTTTGTCCAATCTGAGTTAAGTCTTGTTCCTTTTTGCTCTGACAACTCTCTTTCCTTTTTGTACTATTTCCCGATTTCTTTGTAAACATTCCTTTGCAAATCTTATATATATAAGATGAGATCAGGCTCTTGAAGAGAGCAGAAACCATGGAGTGTAATTTATTTTAAGCTGTTTCCACAAAACACAATTTTTGATCCAGAGAAGTATTTGTATCTCCAAAGGGATCATTGGCAAATGTTTCAATGGAGACTATAGCCATAAAAACTACTGATGTTCTGGAATAATGAGACAGAAAAAATAAAAGAATAATCACACATCTGGTTGCTTGAAACAAAATCCTGAAGAAGTTTTGTATGTCTTGCAAAATCTCACTCTGTTGCACATGGCTTCTTGAAGTGTCTAAAAAGGAGGGAACAACATTACAATGGCTGCCAAGCAAACTTATCATTCAATCACAGTGACGATGTTTTAACTAGGTTACAGTGAAAACACAGATGATTCCCCATAATTGTCTGAATAGATTTTTTCATGAATAATTGAAGCTGAAAACAGTTCTAGGCAATATTGTTAACAACAATTAATAAGCTATACTTATTTCCAGGCTTCTTCATCCAGTTTAATTCTCTGACTTTAACAGAGATATTCAGTTTAAATGTTCTCTGCTTTCTTTCAGAGTACTGACATTTCAGTTTAGATCCATATGATCTACAGCAGCAATCAAAAAAACTGACGGGCTAACGAATGGTTACTAGCTAGTAAAACAAAAGTAGAAAGTTCTCCCTTGCTTTGTCTTTTGGAACAATGTAGGATTCAGGTACAAGTGAGTATTGTATCCATGAAGTGCTGTTCTATCTTGAGATTGAATTATATTCTTGACTATGGTTTGTGAAATAGTTGCTTTGATACCAGACTTTACCATGCTATGATAAGCCAGGACTCAAAAGTGGGCTTATCTTCTTGATTTCCCATCTTTAAGAAGTAAAAAGAAAATAACTCACAGAACATAACTGAAAGTAATGACAACTAATGGAAATTCTCATCCAGGTTATTAAATTTGACATTTTTCAGGTAACAGAAAAAAACCTCTCCAAACATACACAAAACATGGTTTACAAGTTGCAGGACATAAACCAGTGCTATAACAATAGGAAAGCTATTTGATCTAAAAGAAGTCTAAAAAGCTTCCATGAGCTATCTGGAAGTTTCTATTCCATAAAACGAAAGCTTGTATTCTATAGAAACATAGTTGATACATTTTAAACATGTCCCTGTACTTTTCTGTACAGCATATCATTCATCTCCCAGTTTCATAGCTGCAGAATAAAAAGAAGGGAACCAGCTCAGAAAAATCCAGCTCTGAAAAGCCCATTGAAGAAGTTCTTAAAATGGTCATTTTGCTTTCTAAAGCAGCTAAAAATTCTTTGGCAGAATATGAAGTCTGTTTAGGTACAGGGTATATAAAGGGTTAAAAATTGCTCCGTGTTTTCTTAAAAGGAGTAGAGAATAAAAACTGTCCTTGTCTGCAAACATCCTGGCACACTATCAAACATCATGGTCCACTGACACTCCTCAAGATCTGGTCTTTGCATTGCATAATTTGGCTTCATTGACCTTACTATTATACTCTCTGGATATATTCATCACATATATACACATATGTAATGGTAAATAATAAACACAAGCCTCTAATAAATACTGAAGCAGCAAAATGCACTGTGCTGCACAGAGCACAGGTAAAGCTGCTAAAAGCCTGGTTGGCTTCTGGAATCCTGGAACAGAGGATGCAAACAGACTGATTTCTTTTCCAGTTATAACAAAATTGGGATGCAGAGTGAGCAGAAGAATAGAAAACATTCTTCACTCTTCCCAAAGTGTCCATTTATTATTTTATAAAAAGGTGAAATATCTGTGGGACATGACTCACATTTTTAAAATATATACACCAGCTTAGTCCCTGCCACTTCTTTTTCTTATAGGCTTATGCCTGAAGTATCAAACATGATTTAAGAGCAAGCAATATTTGGAAGCAAAAGAATGCTCAATGAGTCTGCATGCAGTTTTTAAGGAATGCAAATGGCATCTCTCAGAATACTGAGAAGTTTTCACCGGAGCCAAGGCTGCCTTGTTTTCACATATTATTAGTAGAGAAAGGAACCATCTTGGGACACTTTTCAATGTCAAAGGCATGTCTCTGGATGTAGGAACACTTGTTAACCATTCAGCTCTTACACCAAATGCTTGTAACCATTTATTGAACAAGATTTTAAGTGTGATTGCCTACCTCCTCTGCCCACATAGCCACAGATTTTTAAATGCCCTCTTATATAAACTTCACTCAGATGACTTGGACATTCTTCAAATGACTTCAAATCAAGAATGTATAAATAAGCCAGAAGGCTTGTTTCCTGTCTCAGTCTAAAAAGCATCAAGAAATATTATTTCAGTTATCACTGGAATTTGGAACATTTCCATTCACTTTAAAAAAGGTTTAATGTTTCTCTGTAGAAGAATCTTGATTTCGTGGCAAGCCATGTACATACATATATGTGTGTTTGTTTTATCCAGTGTCTAACCAATGCTTTTTATCAGAGATAATTGAAAGTATTGCAAATAGCTGAATGTTCAGCACTGAATTTATTTAAACGCAGTTTCTGTCAATGCCATAGTGAATTAAAAGCTGTACTGTTACAAGCACAGGGAGATCTGCTAAATGGAGCAGATTTATGTTCTCTCATGCGAGTTCTATTCCATCTCAGCTGAATTAGTCATATGATCTGTTAATCAGTCTACTGCCTACCATTGCTTTGTCAAAAACTCATTTTCTACAATAGTGTGTCTACACATGGAATCAAGTTTGAGTCACCACAGGTCTCATCCATTTCTTTCTGTAAAGATTTGCATAGGTTGTTCTTAACATTTTAAGTCAACGTAAGGTTAAAACTCCATAAGTAGAGGAACAGTCTTTCAAGAAGCACATAGAACTATATGAATGAGCTGCAAGTTGTCATTTGGAGGCTTTCTTGTTTTATCCAGGTCTCCTGATAAACCATTATGACCTCATTTTTTAAATTCTCACTTTGCTTATTTATTGAATGAAAACAATTTTTATGATGAATTTCAACATCACTGGGTTAACCCATTCCAAGCATAAGGAATCTTGTTGAAGCACTGTTACAGCAGTTTGTATTGTATGGTATGGACTTTATGCTAGATGGCAATAGAGCAGGAAAGTGGAAAGTGTTATGATTGTGTGACTAGAACTGAAATAAATTCTTAAAGGGGTCCTTCTATAAAGAAAGGAAAAATTGACACTTGCATTAACTTTTGACCCATAGCAAGCCTGAAAATAGTTTTGTTGATCAACTTGATGGTGAACAGATAACGTGGAGTGTTTTCAAGAATATTCAACTGGATTTGTTGATTATAAAGCATTGTTAAAATAAAAATGTCAGTTGGAAGCATCATTTAAAAAGGATCTTATTCCAAGTCTGCAACTAATGTGTCAGGTAGAAGGGGGGAGGAGTGGGCTGAGTTAAAAAATGATAGCTGTTTAAATAATGAAAACAGATTATTTTAGTGACATATCTGAACACTAGACCCCCATTAAAAAAAAAAAAAAAATTTAAAAAATCCAGCCTTTTGCTTTTATAAAAAAAAGTGATTCATCTTTAAAAAATAATTTCAGTTTTTAAATAGAATAGCTGGATCACTGCTCAGCTTCTGTTCAGACCCTAGTAAATGAAGCTGCAGAGCATGAGCTCTCTCCAATAAGAGGTAGCTTTTTGGCTGCAGACTATCCTCCTATAAAGCAAGAACCAGGCCAAACCATAGCCTTGGTTAACCTTCACACTATTAATCAACTACAAGCAGTCTGTGTGTATTGAAAGAGGGCAGGCAAGATGAGACTGAAGTGCTGTTTGTCTCTATAAAATACCCTGTGACAGTTTATGTTCCCATCCCCAAGATGGTAGGAGGAACCAAAACAAAACCAAGAAGTCTTCAACTGCAGCAATACCACTCTGTATTACTGCCAAAATAGTCACTGGAGTCTGTAGACAGAAATGTATTTTTGTGATATGCAAAATACCCCACAGAAATGAAATAACCAAACATAAGAAAAAATATGTGTACAGAGCCTAGCCTGCATCTGCAGAAACAGAGGCTAAGAGAGGTTCTCACCATCAGGAACATAAAGAATCAGTAACAGAATTCAGATCTATAGATTTATTACTTGCAGTCTTTTACTAGTCTTATGCTTGCCTGGGAATGAGGTTATCTTGACATAAGTGTACTTGCCCTCAGCTCAGGTCTGCTGGGTGAAACCTTTGCTCCCTTCCTTTTGACAAGTGTGAATGTATACACTCCACATTGCTTCATTAATTTACTGTAACAGGAGCATTTTACTGACAATCATCTCAGATGACCTAATTCAGAAGAACTTAAATTAGAGCACATATCTGCTCCTTTGTATTCTTCCAAAATTTCCCTTGCAGTCTTAACTACTGATGTTTTTAATCTGTGTAATTTGTGAGTCTCTTAAGGTAAAATGACACTTATCTTAACACTGCATGCGCTATGTGGATGACTTGCCTGAAGACCTTGGCAAAGGCAGGGATGGGAGCAATGAAGAGATCTCCCTTCTCTTTTGGGTAAGTACTCTTTGTTTCAAGAATTCCTCAGGCTTCCACAGCAGCAGACTTTTGCCCTATCCCTTCAGCCCCTCCAACATTCACTCAAGAGCATGGAGTGCTATCAGCACTCTCACCCTTTGGCTTGGAAGCTGTTCCTACTGTTCTTCAAAATTATTTGGAAAGATCACTATATCTGCTTATACCTGGTGCCATCTCTTTATGGATCTTGCTATCTATGCATATCTAACCACACTCAGAATGTGTTGCCTTCTTAATGAGAAAGTAAAAAGTAAAACTAACTGCTGATTCAAACCCCAGTCTTAAGAGCCCAAAATCTGCTTCTTTTTTAACCCACAAGGCCTACTGCTGTCCTGAGGAGGCTGCACATATATTCATGGGGTACACTAAAGAATCCAGTCTAAAAATTGAACAGTCATATTGCAAGACTGGTCATTCATAGCTGTTACATATCTCTTCTGTCAGCATACAATTTCAGAGAGTTTAAGGAAAACAGATGGAAACAGAACACGCTTAAACCTGACTGGCATTGTGATTTAGAACACCCAACCCAGAAATCACATGTAGAACTTTGTGTATTAGTGAATTAACTCTGTAGTTAAGCAGCTGCAATTAAACTACATTGTAACGTATAGAAGTAATTGTCCTCAGATTAGCCTAGAAGAAAATGTAAATTCCTAGCAAGCTAGGATGACTAATTTTTCTGGAGAGAAAAGTCATCTTCACTGTTTCCCTACTACTATGACCACTATGGAAAAAAAAAAGGAATTTTTTTGTTCAGTAGAAGATTTTTTTTTTTCAATTACTGTTGGAGACAGACAAATAGAAGAAAACCTCACTATTTTACATTTTACAATAACTTGCAGAATTACTTTTTTAGTTACGCTACTCTCTACACCTTTGTATTTGTAATATTTGCATTTTTCTTTCTGAAGTTTTGTTAAGGCAACTGAGGCTACTGCAATTCAATTATTTATGAACTACCAATAAAATTGTTGAAGGCATTTAGAACATTATTTCTTTAGAAAAAAAATTATAATGTGGTATTCACATTACAAACATGAGAACTTGTATTTGAAGCAACTATTCTCAAAGGTCAATGGCCCTGACTAGACTAAAAACAAAGGAAGAGATGTGCCAAATACAGTAGACTAATACTGAGATGCAAAAAGCTATAGACCAGATTCTAAAGGTAAAATGTGGCCCATCTGGAAAACAGTGGATAATGTAGGCCAGTTATACGTGCACACAAGAACGAGACTGCAGATGATTTGGAAAACAGCTTCAATATTGTTTGACTAAACGTACAGACTTCTTTCTCTTTAATGTTTCTAGTGGTTTCCTTAACTTTTTCAACAACAACAATACACTGTAGTGTATAAACAAGGTCGTAATAATGACCTGTTCCCCCTCTTACAGCTGATTTATGCCATCCTATATAAAAACTTGGTTTTAGTCAATACTCTGTTCAAAAACTTTTAAGATTGAGACAATTTCACCAAATACTTCATTTCTATTTAATTGCAGACTACAAAAGGAATGTAAAACATGAGGAGGGAAAGGTTATTTGCTGACAATATGGAGATTACTGTATTACTAGGTCAGTACCAGACATATTAGCTCAGTTAGACTATTACCTGCTTATTATGTCAGATTACCATACATAAAAGAGCTAATATATAATAATCAGAATCTATTTAGTGCCTACTAAAAAACAAAGTATCAACACACATTTTGACTTAATCTCAATTCTGTCCCTAGTTATGCTTGTGTTTTAATAGAGGGTCTTTTAAACATTACACCCTGGGAATCCAAGTGATTTAATTTATACTAAAGCATAACATATATGAGGAGACTGTATTTACAGCATACTATTTCAATACTAACATTTCAAAAATTTAAGCAACTTTTCAGGATAGTAATTCTGCCAGAAAATATAATTTAAAAAAATAAACAAAAAAACCCCCCTCCATTTTCTTTCAAGTAAGAATTTTAATCCTCCAACTATACTGGCCTGAGCCTTGGAATGGGCAGTGCACTGCCCTCAATTAGGTCTTTCTTGGACAGAGTTTACCATGAACTCTGTGACCACGTGTGCACTACATCACTCCACAGCTTCGGGTTTTTTTCTTTCTTTAGGGTTTGGAGGCATTTTTTTTTAACTACTTACAAAAATTCCCAGTGAAATGTTTACAGTGAGACAACAACTTTATATGGGCAAAGTAAACCCTCAGGATTCCATTGCTCCGCACACAGAGATTTGACATATTTTCTAAAATCTAGGAAACTAATAGTTACATGAAACTTTTAGAACAAAAAATTATGAAAAGGAGTTTTTGATGAAGTGGTCTTTCATTTGATAAATGGTGGCAGTCATCTGTGATATTTGCATTTGAAGAATATCACAAGCACAAATGCCTACAAGTACTGTGGACAACAACATACACTAGGATGAGTAGGCTCACACAGATAGAAACCATGAAATTACATTTACTGATAAAGATGGTAGATATTAAACAGGTTTCTAAATTTGCTGCAAAAACTTTATTAAAAAAAAAAACCTCCCTGCTGTCTTTGCGTCAATGCACTGACAACTGTGATACTCAGATTTGTACCTGAAAGCAAGAACCTCTGCTACCAACCTAAGTGAATGACACAAATGAGAAAAACAAAACCAGTGTAAAACCCTTCTTAGGTGCCAAAGAATTTTTATGCCTCAGAGCTGTCATAGTCTCACAAGGCAGAAGCTATTACACTAAATTCTACCCAGATTTTCACAACACTACAGTTAAAAGAAAATTTGGATTTTTCAGTCCTCATTGATGCTTTAGTGAATTGGGAGATATTCTGAGCTATGAGTATTCTACTGTGTAACACTCTGGAATCCCAGTACTTTACCTGAGATTTCCTAAGCATTTTCACAGCAATATATAGTCATTATGGTAATGTGCTGACATCACTGCAGGATCAAGCAAATGGTATAGTGACAGAAAATATACAACTCTCCAAGTTGTGCATATTCCCCTGGAAAAACCGTCATTTATCTTATACCATGGCTTTCTCCTTTGAGATAACAGCTAATCTTAGTTCATAGTCATATTTTCTATCATTATGTCCCTTATGAAAGGAATTTGTGATGAATGAAACATGCTTTAAACCTTGAATTCTACTTCTCCTTTTTAGTGCTTTTATACTTAACAGCATTCTCTCACTGTTTTTCTCACTGTGTTGATTTAGATGATAAGATTTAGCTCTGACTTTTAGAACATTTGTATGTGTCAAGTAACCTTACATTTTCAACTGAAAGATCATAGTTGTGCATTAAACTAAAGAAAGGCATCTATTTTATGTAATCACCAGCAGGAAACAAGTATAGTGTCACCCTCTCAGTGAAAAATAGCTACAACTTTACAGACAGTTTATTTTCACATCAGAGAGCAAAGGATGTTACACTAATGAATGTTTCTAAGGCATAAGAGTTCCTGCCAGCCAGGGGTTAACAGCAGTATTAAGATGCTAGAACTAATTTTAAATCTTTTTGGATCAACATGTTATAAAAAACAGTATCTTATTTCCAACTAGGCTGTATTAAAACTAGAAATGCAACATAATGTTTTAAGATATTTCAAGACTAATGAACAGTCAAATAAGCATTAACTGTTTTAGTACATTTTTACTAGACATAAGACAACTATCAGTGCCTTAGTTTAAGGGCACATAGCTTTGTGTTCTATTTCGCTTAATACATGTCAGCTGAACGAAAATATGAAGATGAAAGTGCAAAAGGAGCTAGGTGACTAAAGAAGGGTGTAGGCTAAAGAATACAGTCATATTTTTATATCTGCATAATTCTTCCTCTTAAAGCAAAATGAACCATCAATCTCATAGTAAGAAATTAGTTTCAGCTACTATCAGCCTCTGAAATTCCAGAAGGAAAAACTAATGTTATCTTCTTGAATCTAAAATAATGGACAAAAATGTATGAAATAGCTATGGTTGTGTCTTGGAGGAGGTACACAATAGAGGGTATTTATTCTAAGACATAGATTTAGCTGTAGAACAAAATCAAGCATGTAGTCTAAGCAAGCTGTCTCTTCAAAAGAAAGCTGCAGGGTGTTCATCTTGTAGATTAATCAAGACAGAAATACATAAGCATCTGTAAAGCTCAATTTATTACTAACCCTGTCACAAATGAGGAGAAAAGTACTGACATAAATAAGTGAAACGTATTTTCACTGTATATTTATATAATTACTTTGTTTATATTTTACATCAATTTAAACATACCAACTCTTTGAAAAATCCAACACTGTATTGTCTTACTCAACTTATACTGTGAAGTTACCAATCTTACAAAATAACCTCCCCCACTTTTCAATGAAGTGTTAATTCCAGAAGCCCAGGCAGTTTCACTAACATTATAGCACTAGAAAGCAAATCAGTTACAAACCAATGCATTGCATTAGCAAGAACAGCGGGAGGTACATTCAGAATGAAAATAAGCAAAGGAAACAAAGGAAACAGAAAACTGTACGTAGACTAGACAAAAATACAAAGAGCATACATACCTGGATTAAATTCTTCTTAAAAATAAAACACAAATTACATACCACCATCTTTATATTATTTTCCATTTATGCAGAAACACTGTATACAAATCCATTGCTATTTTCCCGTTCTTCCTTCAGCCTTAAATGATACAACACGAGGCTGCTTCCCAGCGATTCAAGTCAAGTGCAGTCAGGCATGCTGGTAGTCTGCAACGGTATCTGTTCTAAATTCCACGGTATTCCCTAGGCAGCATCAAATGGGGATTTTTTTCCTCCCTCTCCCATTATTTTCCCCCTCCTACAACTTGTGCTAACAGCTAAGAGTAATCGTGATGTTAGCTCCTAATAATTCATTCTGCAGCTCAGGGCTGTTTCTCCTCTGTAACAGCAGAGCAGGAGTCAGTGTCCTACTCCGGTTCAAAAACAACATCAACACGAGAGAACAGCAATCATCCTGGTGCTTTATGTGCCGGGAACTTCCCCCGCTGCTGCCTTCTCCTGCCGCTGCTGGCGAATGCAGCACCCGCTGCAATGGACACGGCCCCTGCGCTCGCAGAGCCGCTCACGGGCGCACGGAGCAGCCTCGCCCGCAGGAGCAGCGCACGCAGCGCGCCCGGGGAGCCGCCAGGTGCGCATCCCTGCCCGCCAGGGGAGCGGCGGGAGGCAGCATCTCTCGCCTGGCAGGGCCCTGTTCCACCCTAACCTTTTATTTATCGGTCTGGCATGTCCCAGAGAAACGGCTGTGTAGCTATTCCTTACAGCAGTGCTTTCATCAACAGCTGATAATTTTTTGTAATGAATCTGCCAAATACCCTTCATAACTGCTATCATTCCATGATGATTTAAGGGTGCTCCACATAATAGGAAATGCATCATTCATTTTCCATGAAAAGCATTTTTATGTCCCCAATTAATACATAGGCAGTAGGACTTAGACATTTATTTACTGCAATTCAAATAGTAGAATGGACTATCATTGTGCATGCAGTCAGTAAATTATCCTGCACAGAATACATCAGGTGTTTTTTCAAATTTTAACAGGTTTAGTAGTGTAAGGCCACATGCAGCCCTACGTGTATTGAAAATGTATTTAAATACAGAAATGCATCTAGAATGAGCCTATATAAAACCATTCTCCAAACTGTACACACAGCTGAAGTATAAATGTTTCACAAAACACGTGTACAGGCATAAACCCACAGGTATGTGATTATCCTATTTAATCTTGGGAGACAGCATGACTGGAATACCATAGTGAATATTAAAGTATGTATCTTTTCCATACAAAAATTAAACCCTCAAACTTTGGATAGTCTGTAAGAACTGACATTTGTAACAGAGAAGTTTGTAATTCAGTTACTTTCTTCAAATGATACCTTGAGTAAAAGGCTTCAGCTTAGGAGTGTCTAACAATTTCTAGTAATAGTCAGAACTTATTGGTTGTAGCCTTCACTTTCTACAATCCTCGTACTATTACCAGTATTGTCATCCTGGGACACTTATATGTACAATTTATAAATGGAAAAGTACTAGAATCAGATCTCTTATGCACAGTTGTAAATTAATATTTTTGTTTTTTTGCATATCATTATAAAAATAATTTTTGACCATTATATTTCTTATGCATTGCTGATGTAAATGCAACCTGTAAACAGGCCAGTAATTAGATTTATAGTTAAGAACCAGAAGAATGAATCCTTGATTATTCAAATCTTACTATAGTTATTAGCCTGCAGTCATTACTTAATACTCTGCCTAAACTGAATCAAACATTCTTTAAAACTGCCATATTGCATGCCAACAAAATAAACAATAAAACTTTCTTGTAAGTGCACAATAGGAAATACTCCACTGATATCAATACTCAGTGCTACAGTCCTAACTACACAAGATAAAATTGTAAAGCCTCTCACAATCAACAGGATTGCTCATGGAAGGACAGAAAAAGGAAAAACCAGGCAGCCTAGACCAGCATGCCCACCCATTGTTGCCACACACTTAAAAATAAGCATCAGTTTCAGCAAGATTAAAGAAAAGGCCTTAAGACTACAGTCAGTAAAACCAGTAAATATTGAAACTATTTTCTATTGAAAAATAGAAAGTTTTGTCATTTATTAAGAAGATGTGTTTTCCAGTAACATTAAGTCACAATGATTGGATTAATGTTGCCATCTTCAAGGTAGTTCCTAAGTGTTGACCCTGTTTATACTCATCTGTTGTGTTACTACATGCTGAATATTTCAGCTGAAAGCTGAATTTACACAACTGATTTGATAATCCATCATAAGTAGGACATCTTACTCTACCAGATGCATTATTCAATTGATATTTCAGGAAATAAAAAAGCAAACATCAATCAAAAGACCTTCAGAACCCATTACAGCTCATCTTCCCTGGAGTTAAAATTCTGCATAGAACTTCTCCAAACCAGAGATATGGTCACTTTGCTTGTAACGATACTGACCAATTAAGAATGAAATCTCCTGTATAAATACATACTAATTACTTACAAGTGAAGTTACTCAAATTCATAACAAAGTTACGTTGTACCTCTCTTCACACACTTCTCACTAGATGAGATGTTGGTAAATCTCTGAGTAGATGTTTTAACTCTGTAGAGTAGCTATAGTTCTCATGTCTCTGGAAGCCCAGAGAGTTATAAGTCAGAGACTGGAAACAAACTCCTGTGCATCTGGAGAAAATATCCACATCAGCTGAAAACTCACACAGAGGAGCAATTTGTGTGTGTGAGCCCTACGCATTGCAGTGGTTACTTGGCAGTAACCTGATGCATTGATGGAGCTGGCCTTGAACTCCCAGGATTCACAATGATTTACTCCATTTCCCAAACAGAGCCTTAAAGAAGTAACTTCCACATATAGAAGGAAGAGAAGAAATACATGTATTTACATGTACACATACAACATGCACCGAGTTGTTGCAACTTGTTACACAATTCCAGCCAAACCCTGTAGCTTAATGGAGAAAAACAACAAATATACACCCAAAGAAAACACTATCACCACCAACCCCAAACAAAAACCCCAAACCCCAATGGACAACTATAAGCCTACATGGAGAAAACAGCTATTCTTTGTGCCTGTTTCCAGGATTACTTGATCATGACTTTCAGAGGCAATTCTTTGAATTCTTAGAAATAAAAGTCTGTCCACCGAAAATATTTCAGTAATTTCCATCATTACTTTTGTGTAATAAATCCAGCATTAAATAACATATAACTGTTTTAGATATTATCTGATTATTTCTACTGTATAATACCCATATTGAATGGTGACAGTCGTAAACTGATAGAACAACTTTGAAGTAATCTGCATTTCATGACGGATTCCAGCCTGCAAGTTGGAAAAGCTGTCACATAACCAAGCTCTCTTTCCCCGGCACATGGGCTGCCCGGTTTGCCCACGGGGTGGTTGTTTGTCCCGGTTCATCCAGGGAAGGCCGGAGCCGCCCGCCGGGGTCGGTCCGGCCGGACAGCGCCGGGTCCGTCCCGCCGCGCTGGCCGCTCCCCGCGCGCCCCCTGCCGGCTGCGCCGCGCACCGCAGGGGTCGCTCCCCGGAGCGGGTTTTGTTTTCCCTACCCTGGTCCTGTTTCTTTACTGTGAGGCTCAAAGTTCCCTTCTAAAAAGAAGGGTTTGCAACAAGAAGGGGAAAGGGAAAACAATCGCTCCTGTATTTCATAATGCACCTGGGAGCTGGTTTAAATTTTACTTCAGATGACTGTGAAAAATGCTTTGGAGATCCTGAAGTTAAGGCGACTAAAGCTAACTTATTCCACATTAAAACTTTTCCAGACTTTTTAAAAACCAATTGATAAGTTTATAAAATTGCGCAGTTTGAAATGAATTCTATTAAGTCATTTAGTGAAATAAAATCACATTTAAGTGTTTTTTT